>JAYDZG010000036.1:19306521-19322220 GCA_034509265.1 Microcambeva bendego
GTCTATTTTATTAACTTTTATTAAAATGATCACACTCAATGTGCTCTGTTAATGGAGGCTGAATGCTTAGTTATAGCTGGGAATGTTTATGACCTGTGGGATGTTGGTGTTGTTATTCTGTGTCACCAGGGTCTGGAACTGATACCATGTCAAAACAGGCGGCCTTAATTTCTGACCAAACATGAAGCAGTTGCTGTATGGACTCATCCGGTTTTCTTTTTTAATCTTAACTGGAATGCTTTAACAAGAGATATCCAAAACAGCACAAAGAGCAAGACTGCCAACAAGAAATCAAAATCCCCCTAAATTACAACATATCTGTTTTGTTATCCTCAGCTAGCCTGCATGACCTGACTGAGGTATGTCTAAGCAACAATTTGAGCAGTCAGGATAGATTATAGTTTTGTTATTGACGGGTAAATGTTTACATGCTATTGTATGGGGCAGGCATGTAGCTGAATGATTGAAACGAAGACCTTGTCCAAAAAGGTTTTGCCTGACTGAAAGCTCTTTCGTGAGGTGGGTTTTCCAAAAATATGTCTGCTGAGCCAGAGATACACACACAGCAACTAAAATTCATTTTTATCAGAAACTGTCAATTACTCATTAGTTATTAAGACTGACTACTGCGGTTACTATTAATGAATGTGGTCAGGAAAAATAGTTGCTTCCGTCAAAGGAATTGTAAGAACTTGGAGGGGTTTGTATTACATTTTCAGCATTTAGCAGACTTACAGAAGTAAACAGACTATGTAGTAAACATAACCATACTCCAAGTAGAAAACTACAAGTACAGACTGTTGAATCCTTGTAAGGAAAGTGTTAGTATGTTCAAGTCAGCTTAAGTGCTTGGTAAAGAGCAAGGATTTCAACTGACATTTGGGAGACTTCGAACAGACAAAGCTCAATCCACCACTGGGGTGCCAGTACAGACAAGAGTGGACGATCCTGGGTGGACGATCAAGTCGAGCGACACTAGTGACTTGGAGGTTGCATCGTACAGAGCAGGGCTTATTTAGGGCCCAAAGGTACTTTTCCATTTTTGGCTTTATAGGCCAGCATCAGTGTTTTAAACGGAATGTGTGTAGCTACAGGAAACCATTGAAGAGGACACAGCAGTGCTGGTGGTGGTGGTGGGGGGGGGGAGGGGTCAGTGTATGGGTTGGTTAAAAACAGACAGGCAGCTGCATATTGAATGATCTACACGGGTTGTCATTCCATCAAGACAGCCGCTCTAGTAAGAAGCCTATGCATTGAAATTTGTACCTTTAAATTAAAGATTGCTGCTAATCACATGGTCAAATATGGTAAAAATAGGACATTTGTTTTGCATGGCAGGAAATGAAAAGTGTAACGTTTAAGAGGGCTATGAGGAACAGAGGGGCAGACACACAGAGATGCCATAAACTATATAGAATTATTAATAACAAAAGCGAAGGGTAGCATCAAACAAAAACACAAGCTAAGCTAAGTAATAAAGCTAAACACAAAGAATAGAATACATAAAAAAACAAACTGTTACTTGCGAACAGACAGTTTCCAAACTGACAACCAGCAGCCAGACATAGTCCCTAGCAAATGACTAGTGATACGCCAAACAGACAAAATTGCATTCAATTGATAATCCCCAATGAATATTCATGTACTGCTCCTTAAAAGGATCAACTGCAGGTGATTTGCCCTGTGTGGACCAATCAGAAGGGTTCATTTCCCGTCACATGCCATCATAAAGAGAAGACAAACACAGGCACAGGTAGAAAGTGTGACAAAAGCTTGGTTGGTTATGGACCATCTCAACTGTGTTAAATAAGCATCAAATTATGAGGTTTTTGGGTGAACAATTGTACATGATACATTTTACACACTTAACTATAAATTTGAACACAAGTTTAAAATTCCTTTGCGTTTCTCTTTGATATTTATTATTAAATGGTGACTTAAGGAACTTGTCATTAGTAGACAGAATAATCTGGAGTGGTGGTACATGCTTCACTGAGCATGCTCTGTGGCCTCAGGAAGTAGATGATTGGATAAATGATTATCTCTGTTAGCAGGTGAAAAGTTTCTAAGAATTAGAAATCAGCAGGTGTTCTGAATGGAGTCACTGAGCTGTATAGACCAACAGCGGCATGTTAATGACTACATACACAGCTGAAGGTACTGTATATAGTGGCAATACTGGCATAATAGATACATATATGTAATTTATAGGATAGAGTCATTACTGTAAGTCAAATGGATGATTTTAACTTCTTTCATAAGAATGTGGGGATTTTCATAATATGACCTCAAAGCAAGTTATTCCATTATATTCTGTGGATTCCATATTACATACGTTACATACATATAAAAACCAGAGTGTGTAGTAAAGCTCTGGATAACTCTCAGCTGACTGCTGTATAGAGTGGACAGTTCATGCAGTGCATGTTTCAGAGGGGGCGTGTAACATTACTTAGTCCTCCTGCAATCATGGCAAAGACAAAAGTGGACACGAAACATGAATGACTTTTAGTAAATTTCTCAGTGGTTTGTTGGTGTAAATGCAAGATTACATCTAATTATTTGATTTTAAGTGATAAAAAAAATCTGATATCAATTAAAAACCATGTTTTAACAGGAAAGGCATCTTACAGCCATTTAAACATGCCCTTTTATGTCTGTTTTTCATGAGGAATTTGCATTAATTATAGAACTTTTGTAAGAGATTGTGAGATCTAAGATTTTAGATGTATACTATGTTTGCATGTGGTGTGTGTTGAACTCTTTGTGTGACCACTACTGTGTGGATAAAAAGGACTATGGTGGGAGTGTCATTCAGTGCAGCTGTGCCACCCTGTGATTAAAGGGGCCTTTTTCTCTCTCTCTGTGTGTGTGTGTGTGTGTGTGTGTGTGTGTGTGTGTGTGTGTGTGTGTGTGTGTGTGATGGATGTATTTGACTGAGTAAATCTTTGTAACATTTTGTGGAAAAAATGTTTTGTTGAAAAAGAGTGAGTCTGAGAAGGAGTACAATGACAAAAGAGCATGATCAGCGTTTAGTCCATTAGAGATGTTAATTAATAATTGACAAAGTCATTATTTGACTAATGCAGCCAGTTAAAAAGTTCTGTTAATTCCATTATGAACTACTAGTGCTGGATTTGATTTGGTACAAACAAGTTCAGATTATTGATTTGATACACCGCCCCTATTGAGTGGGGCAATTAATTTTCTATAAATCAAGTTTTTCTTTTATGTCTTTATATACTTAGCTTTGTACACAAGGGCTCAGTCATATTGGGACAGAAAAGGCCTTCACTAAACTGCTGCTACACAAAAGTTTGAAGCAATGTATATGGATTTCCTTTATACTATTGATTTATTACACCTGTAAGCAACTGCTATGGCTGAAACAGACACGTCTATCTATATAGTATATGGTATTCTGTAAATCGTAGTTCTAAAGGAAGTAAATGGTGGGATTTTGTCAAGTCAAGTGTAGCACTTTAACAAATCTAAATAAATAACTTGTTTGTGCCAACCACACTACAGCAGATTTTTAATCAGTCATCCACTCACACTGACAATTCCTCCAGCATCCCACTTCTACTCCATAATTTCACCTCTATTTTAAAACTGGGTTTGGCTTTTTCTTCTAATTAGGTCAGGTCTGGATTTATACCCCAGTGTTTTAAACTTGAAACCATAATTAGTATCCAGTATACTGCAAAGTTTCAAAAAGGGTTTGTGGAGGGTTTGCAATTATTCAAGGTGTCATAAAATGTAACATTCTGTATGAACCAGAAACAGTCATACTTTTCATATTACTTTACTTTAAGAATAATTTGCAATTCATACAAGCATCAGACTTAGTAAATTATGTTAGTGATTGTGTTGAAAAGTGATGTCATTTATTTTGAAATTCTTAATAAATAAAACCTTCATATCATTATGTAACAACTTAACCACATTCTCTTTCCTTTGTAATTAATCTTTCCCAGCCTCGTACCATTTTGGTTAAGCATGTCACCACTGATGCAATGCTACCGTCACATCATCACATGGAAATTTTCCTCCCCTTAAAAGTCCAAAACCTCTCAGACAAAACTCTCATTACTACTCCTTCGGCCTGCTCTCACTGTTTCCAGCTAAAGTATAAACATTTTTGAGGATAATGTATCTTTAATGTCTTTCAAGAGATTCAGGGACACTGTACTACCAGATAAATGAGTCAGTATTATACATCAAAAATAATGTACAATAAACAAGTTTAAAATGAAGGGAAATGTAATAATAAAACAACATTTAAGCTATTAAAAATTATATACTGGAAAATCAATCTAAAAACAAGTCTCACAAACAAGATTTTGGTGAAGGAATCATGAGCATGTCTAAAGGGTGTAGAGTTTATGCTCTGCAGCACTAAAAGCTTTATCACAAATGGTACATACTCTGAAAAAAAAAATCTAAATGCAATGTGCTGTTGACAACCACATCATTTCACCTGTCAGGGACTGGGAGAGCCTGCTCTCTATCATTCACCATCACGGTCCAGCCACCCACAACCAACCAGAGGAAGCTGCAATTTCAGCAGTGATGTGGAATCTTGTTGAATCATCCCCACAAACAGACATAGCCAATGTGTCTTTGTAGACTGTGGTCAGTCAATAGCTCAGCTGATATTTGAACTAGAATTTCAGCATTGGTGGGCTAGCACGTTAGATTTCTGCACCATCTGTGAGCCATAAATCCAGGTAATTCTAAAGAGGGACAACAATATGTGGGAATGTTTTTTAGGGTAGTCTCTAGTCAAGTTTTCATATTCTTAAATCTAAGCATGGGTTTCCTCTTGCTACTTGGGTTTTCTAAACCTTTACATAAACAGTTGGTGGATTGGCCACTCCAATCCCCCCCAAATGTGATACCCATTGTTCCAATTTTTCAAATATAGGCTACAAAACTAATTTTAAGTCATTTGATAAGTCAGTCCTTGAATACATTTTATTTTGGTTTGAAGAGTTCAGGTCACCCAGTATGAATCTGAGACTCATATTTGTGGCTTCCCTCATTCCTCCAGCCAGCTGTTGACTCACGTCCAGAATCTTAACCTCAGTGGCAGAACCCTAAACTTTATGCTGTCTGCCCCTTTGAGCTACCGTCTCGTAAAATTCCACAATCCCACCCTCTTCTAGACCACATGCCCACTCCCATGGGACTCAGCCACATTGACATCACTGCGGTGAATTGTGCGTCTGTGGGTGTTTGTGTATGAGTGTGAGTGTGTATGGATGTGAGTGTGGTTGTATAGAACTGGGGTGACCGCCTGGCATGAAAGGAAAACTGAAAAAGTAAATGTAGGATCTTATTCACGTGCAGATACAAGTATTTACGAGCCAAAACATTAGGGCCACCTCACAAAATTGTGCATGCCAATGAACAAGCCACAAACCTCTGGAGGATGTTGGATTAACCTTCATGTATAACACTAACATTAGTGCATCAAACTCTTGTTAATTATGCTGTGTCAGGGCAGGGAAAGTACCCATGCAAACTCCTGTTCATTGAAAGGATTAAGAGTGGGCACAAGGTGGAAAGCACAACCAGTCTGACAAAACCTATTTGCTCCAGGATCATGCAGTAGTTGGTCCTTTATGAGTTAAGGTTAAGATAGAGCAAATTTGCTGTATATAAACAACATGCAGAAGTGCCACTGATGGCTCTAAAACAGATTGATGGAAAGTGTTAATGTGCACTGTGGTCTGATGAGTTCACCTTTCAAATTGATGAAAATTGTTGTCAAAAAAGGCCATCTTGATATTATCATATATATATCCATGAGGAGTCAGAATGGTGTCATTTCCAGACAGGAGTTGCTTTATCTGTAGAAACTGAGACCATCTGAACTCATTAGCCTGCAGGACTCATCAGTTAAATATCACAGAGGAAACTACAGGGAAGCAAGTAAAGCAGTATCACGGGCCAATATGACCTACAGCATGGCACTAAATAATAACATATATCAACTTTCACATCCTTTTTGTACATATTGTTATTTAACTCAGTGTAGTGTTCTGTTAAGCACAGATGTTAAGGTGCTGGGTGTATTTCCAGCTTTTGGCATTTTTTGCACTTTGCTTTTTATGTTTTGTTTTACATTTGTCTTGGTCAAAAAATTAAGCTGCAGATTGCCCAAAATAAAAACCTGAATTTGCATGTTCCGCAAACTTAGCCTATATTTTTGATCTGGCTGTTTTAAGTACATCAGTCGGTTTAGTGCTGCACAGGAACATGGGTCCTGGGGTCATGGTTAGATACTGATCAATAGTTTTATAGGTTTTGCTTGCTCTCCGTATATCAATATGATTAATTTGATAGACTGATATTTATATATACACATATATAGTAGAATAAATACTTTTTTCACATATCCCAGCTTCTTTGTAAGTTTGGGGACAGCGTATATGGTCAGACCATGTACCATGCACCAAGAAGCTTAAGGGATTTGCTCAAGGACCCAACAATGACTGCATGGTAAATTTGAACCAACAATCTTGTAGTTGGTAACCCACATATCCACCCACAGAACTTCCACTGTCTCTTTGTTGTTGATTTTTATTATTTTTCCTTTACTCTTGTTCTGGATTAAAGACTTACTCTTTATTTTTAATGAGATGATACGAAAGCAGTGTGACAATAAATTATGTGCTCATTTAAGAAGGAAAAACTTTGTCAGTAAAAAAAAGTCATTTCCAAGTTTATTTTATTTTATGTGTGACTGTGTGTGAGAGGTTATACTTAATGCTGACTGGGTGTTCTTTAAAAGTAATGTGTAATTACTTTGTAAACTTGTTCTCTGGTGGTTTACAACTTCATGAGGAGTCAGAATGGTGTTTCATTTCCAGACAGGAGTTGGTTTGTCTATAGAAACCGAAAACATCTGAATTCATTTGTCTGTAGGACTCATCAGTTAAACATCACAGAGGAAACTACAGGGAAGCAAGTAAAGCAGTATCACGGGCCAATATGACCTACAGCATGGCACTAAATAATAACATATATCAACTTTCACATCCTTTTTGTAAATATTGTTATTTAACTTGGTGTAGTGTTCTGTTAAGCACAGGTGGTTAAGGTGATGGACTAGTGATGATAAAGTCACATTTGTAAGACACTTTTGTGTCCAATAAATAAAGAAAAAACATATAAACACACTATACCTCTTTGATAATGATGAATCTTGGGAGTGTGCTTGCATGGGTGGGAGAGGAATCCCTGACCAACACTTCTTCCCATCTGTGTCTAAGGATTACATTGAGCTGATGCTTTTATAGTATGGTTTCCTCAAATTTACAGCAAAACTGACTCGATCATCTTGTTTGCAGCAAATTCTGCGGAACTCACGTGAAAATGCCACCAAGGTGATCTTCCTGATCACAGACGGCTACTCTAATGGAGGAGATCCACGACCGGTGGCGGCGACTCTGCGTCGAAGTGGCGTAGAGATCTTCACCCTGGGCATTTGGCAAGGCAACATCCGCGAGCTGCATGACATGGCGTCACATCCCAAAGATCAACATTGCTACCTGGTACCCAATTTCACAGAATTCGAGGCTCTTGCACGTCGTGCTCTTCATGAAGGTGAGGATCATATTGATGTAAGAAATTAGAATAGATGTTCAAAGTTTGGGTTAGGTTGCCAGTTGTTGGGGCAGGGTGATAATATAAATATATAATAATCTACTTTAATTAATCTGAGTTGATATTTTGTTTTGCATTAGGTTATATGTGTAAGCTGGTTATATTGGCAAAATTGGTAATACTATAAAAGTAACTTTTATCTTTTCCTTTGCCAGAATAACCAGTATGATTATACTTTAAATTTAAAAGGTTTTATTTTTATTGCCAAGTCACCACTGTTGGGGCAAGGTCAATGACTCTCAGTTGCTGACATTGTGTAAGATGACTGTAAACTGTAAATTTGTTGAATGCTTTCTAAACCGTTCAGGTTAAACACAGTAATGGGAGAAACACTTCACTAATAGACAAGTTGCTAACACTATCTTTAAAAGTGTTAAAATATATTGTTTGAACAGGTTGCACACATTTTAAAAGTGTTCTGTAATTAACACTTGGTCTTAACCCTTGAGCCCATAACCCCCATTGATTAATCTTTACAATAGTCTCCATGAAAGTGCATCATGACTTGATATAAAAAGAGAAAGAGAATTGACTGCTTGGTTCAAAATAAACATTTCGTAACGCACTCAAGTGTTACAGGTTTATCTGCTCATACATTTTCTACACATTTTTCATTCAGATCGTCATTGAACTTTTCGGGGTGTTGCAGGCTTCACATTTTAAATACAGCCAAAAGTACTTGAACTACACTTAGTTCGGTCGGTAACAACATCATTTTTTATTACAGTTAAAACAAAAGGTTCAGAAGAATTAAGACATCACAATTGTAGATTCTGGCTTTTCATTGTATTTTATGAAATCCCTCACTGGGGTTTAGTCATGAACAAATCAAGAGCTTCTCACCTGCTTGAACAGCTAATCTTCACAAGAATAATCAGTGCATGATATGTTACTCTCCTGCTGGGCTATTTTGTCTTTACTTGCGTGCAGGCTTTGCCAGCAGCTTGGCGTGAGTGTGTGTTAACATCTGGAGTTTAGTTTCTTTTGTTTTACATTCAGAGAGACCGACAGGATGCTTCTGCCAATACTGTGGTTTTTATTGTCCTAATTTAGCTGCCTTTATGTACTCAGGGAAACAAACAGACACACGTTTACGACCACAAACTTTTGAAGCACAAGCCATTTGCTAGATTTTCTGCCAGCACAAACTCATATCCTCTAATCCTCGTTCTCCTTCCTCGATTTTATTTCTTCTTTAGTTTTATTTCCTCTTTGATAATTCCTGTCCTCTTTCCTCCTGTTTCTCTTAATTGTCTTTCAGACTTGCCCACAGGAGGGTACATCCAAGAGGACATGTCCCGTTGCTCATCTCTGTGTGTTGAGGGCAGGGACTGCTGTGACCTGATGGCCAGCTGTAAGTGTGGCACACATACAGGCCAGTACGACTGTGTGTGTGAGAAGGGACATTATGGCAAAGGTTTGAAGAACGAGTGCACAGGTGAGCAGCACCACCTCAGCCACACATCTTTAATTCACCCATAGTGCTTTCACATCTGATATTTGTTGCACAAACATTTGGTTCCTGCAAGGATACTGTTTAAGGTCTAATGATAATGTAAAGCTTGCTTGTCAGTTTTGCAGCAGTTTCTATTTAAAAGCAGATATTTTATTGGAGGTTCTTGGAACTGACTACACCTGACCATCTGGACAGTTTTCATTTTAGCACGTGTTGTACTTTGTAATGAGGAACAATCAAACCGATTGTGTTTTAAAATTCTTAGAAATGCAGAATGATGTAGGTTAGTAAAAGAGCAAATATTCAGCCAAACACATGAACAGTGCTAGTATGGAGATGTGACAGTTTCTCTTAGCCTGCATTTCATTTTTTTAACCTTCCTTAGTTGTGTCTAGCTCTTTTCTATACACACACATTTATTCACCGTAGTCTACCGTTTTCATCACATACTTACTCACTTGGAGCAGCTTACATGCTCTGTTATGCATCACTGTTACTCGCTATGTTAAATAAATCCTGTTATGCTAGCCTGCCAGTCAGGGACAGATTATTAAACATTACGCGAGTGAAACGAGGTTAACACACTCAAAGGAAACACTCTGAACACAAGATGGAGCTACATTATCAACTAGACTACTGGCTAATGTTAAACTAATAGCTATGCTAAATGCTAAGACTTGGAAATGTTCTGAATCAATCCCCATGAAACTTAAACTGTACTAAACAATAAAAGCCTAATCCTTAGCTAAAGCTAAGATAACTGATAACATGACATCATAAGAAACACCAAGACAAATACAATGACAACAGACCTTGGTTATTGCAGAAACAAAGAGATCAGTGTTTGTCTCTCCGTGGACAAGAGTGGCGTCATGCACAAATCCACAAAAGTATAAGAATAAAATGAAAGGGTCACGGACTACGCACACGCTTAAAGCAAGTGATGGGAATATGAGCTCCTCTGATGTAATCAGGGTCTCCAATTGTGGAAGACAAATAGGCCACATTAAATATTGGGAAATAGAAAAAAAACACACTTGTTCTGAATAATGGACAATTGTAACATATAATTTTTATTTACATGTTGTTTAGGCATCGTAAACGTCATGTTTTCCACATTCATTGTGCACCTACTCCGTCTTCAACAATCCTCTTTGGTCTAAACTAACCGTTGAACCATCACACATTAGGTCAGGTTCTGTCTAAGCACAGCAACGTCTGAGTGTTTTTAATGAAACTGCACACTCCTGAAACAACACACGCAGTGTTTCATCCCGGCTAAACACAAACTAACACTTTGTGAATTCAGCACCGACGGATTTGCTATGTAACTCTAGTAATTGCAGACTGACCCACTATCCCTCACCCAAATAAATAAGAAATCCGATCCTCTGTCTGGGCTCGGGGAGACTCTTGAGAATTTTGGCTGTTCGTAGAGAAAGCAAACAAGAGCAGATATTTAGATAGTAGCCATGCTTTAGTTATAATATTTTAAAATGGGTGGTAAGTGTGGCCCTGCTCGTCTCTTTCTAGCCGTTTCACCACCCATGTTTGTGTGTGTGCGGGTTTTGGCACTGGTGTAAATTACCATATACAGCCATGTTGTATTAGACTGAGATTAAACAGTGCCAGGGGAACACCACTGCAAGTATAAATAGCTCCCTAATGCGGTGTTCACAAGGCATTTACTCAAATTTATTCAGACCTTTGACTTTTTGCTCAGTTTGTGTTGTAGTTTTGATTTTTATTCATAAACCAAATGCTCAGAATTATCAGTATTCTAATTATTACATTAATATTTCTTGCCAAAGGACTTACAGGTGTAATAAATAAATTATATACAAATACAGTATATTTTTAAAATTGTTCAAAGGTGGTCCTTTGCTGATCCAGTATGACTGTCTCTATGCACGTCAGTACCACTGTGCCAGTCATTTGTAAAGCTTTCTCAGAAGAGTGGCTAAAAAGATCACATAGATATATTTTATATATAATAGGAATATTTGACCTAATACTA
The DNA here is from genome assembly GCA_034509265.1 of Microcambeva bendego. Classification (NCBI taxonomy): domain Eukaryota; kingdom Metazoa; phylum Chordata; class Actinopteri; order Siluriformes; family Trichomycteridae; genus Microcambeva; species Microcambeva bendego. The sequence goes on from JAYDZG010000036.1 coordinate 19,317,669, forward strand.
ATCCTAAACACACAAATACTGCTTGATTTATTCCTCTTATCACTGCAGTGTGGCATTTAAATGTTATAAAGAATGAATTTATACAATTATACAATACTTACAATCAAGAGTCAAGGTTCCAACACTGGCAACTTGATTAAGGTGGGCTTGAGCCAGCAAGCTTCAGATGACTAGGCAAGTAAAAAATAAGCCGAATCAAAAATATGGATGATTATACTCAGTGGGTTCACATGAATGTTCACAGTAATAGTTAATAAAATAAAGAAAATTTGTGGAGTTAGGAATATAGAAGCACCAGCAACATAATTTAAGCAAAAATGTATGGTATACTATCTAACAGACAATATACAGGTTGTAAAGCAGCTGTTTATTCATCCACCGTTTCTGGTCAGATTTGTGGAATGGGGGGGCACAAATACCCCATCTAGTTATAAACAGTCATGTCTGTGTAAATGCACGGCCAGCCACTGCCACCCCTGAGATCAGGATTTGAATTTAGCCATAAGAGACAGTTAAACCACCCGCCGCTTGCTCTGGGAGCTTTATACTTTCTTTTAGCAGTACAGATCACAGATTAGCTGCATGTATAGCTGGTTCTGGGTCATGATTTTTACAAGACCGTAAAAACATCTAGAAAGTTCCTGCTGTCTGTTGATATTTTGATGTTCCTGGTCAGGCGGGGGCTGTAAAACCTGATCCAGGCTCTCCTTATAGAACAGGAAGGAACCGACGTGTCTCCGAGCTTGGTTTGAATTTCATACATTCCTTTCTTGAGCTTGTCATTATTATTAGCACTACTGACCTGGAGAAAAGTTGTACTCTTCTGACCAGAAATAAACCACATTTTATTTATTTTGAAAGGTAACTTGTTAAATTCTTAAATTGAAAACTCACCTAAATCTCAGCCCATTGAGCCTCCTGACAGAACTGGAGTAAATAAGCCAGGCTTGTAGGTCTCCCTGCTCACACATGCTTTTTCCATGTAATGGATATCGGCGCTTTGTGATGCCCACTCCATCACCTTCTCTATGACTGCCCCCCATAAATTATGACAAGTATTACGGCCAAACTGTTCAATTTCTATCATTTTATCATCCCAGGGGTTCTTTTACATAGCTTTATAAGGTGGATTTGGAAGAGTGACTTCTACCTTGCTGATTGACCTTTCAAGTTATGTCAAAATAGATGATTTAGATACATGTTTCTATAAGCATTTACAGAAGTTCATTTGCTGTTGTTCTTGGACTGATTCATACCGCTCACTTCCTGAGCAATAGGCCTGGGTGGTCTGATGGTGTTAACTTTTTTATATTATCATATTATCATTTGATTGAGGTAGCTTAGGTATTCTAAAAATCACACCCAAGAATCTGCCAGACACAATTATTGACGTTTCTTGATGTTTTCTTTTGAATTTATCATGAACTTTTCTAATCCAATAGAACAATGCTCTAGTAAGTATTTAATTATTGCCATCAATTGCCGTTATAAATAACAGTTATATAGTGCAGACCTACTAGTTCAACGTTACCTGTGAATATGTATGTTCCAGTCAGTTAGAAACAGTGATTGTCACATTGTAGATATTGCACAGACCCACAGTCACCGTGATCTGCAGCAGCATTTGGATCAGGTCGAAAGTCATGGATAGTCTTTTGCTATATTTCTTCTGTGCATGTCCGGTGATTATTTACTCTCACCCAATTGTTCCGGATACCACAAGCAGTCCCCAGACAACCATAGATCCAGGCAGAGGACAGCCAGGACAAAGCAGAAATATGGAAAATGCTTACTGAAGACGGAAATGCGGCAAACATATTTCTTTTTGCACTACAGCCAACCTCCGCTGTCTCCACTGTCTGATACCCTACTATTTCATTTTCTCCCTTACAGGGAAAACGAAACCACATCCCCATGGTTTTCTTGATAATGATTAGGTGTTTGTTTAAAGTTTGAACAGGTCTGTTCAACTAACACAACAATGCTATTTAAAATAATTTTAACATTACAAAAAAAGTAATAAAGTACAATGTCATCAATGATGAACAGTACATTGGTAAAAAATCATAATAATGTGACATGCGTATTAAAACAAAATAAATAGATTTCGGACCAACTGAACACTAAATATTTTTGTGAACACTAGGGGGCAGTGAGCAGACATGCCCAGAGCGGTGCCTGGGGAGCAGTTAGAGGTTAGGTGCCTTGCTCAAGGTCACTTCAGTTGCGACCTGTCGGCTCTGGGTATGAAACCGGCAACCTTCTGATCACAGTGTTCCCCCTAAACACTTAAATTATATTTAATTTGTGTATGTATTTCATCAGTTGTGTGCTGAATAGTACACTAGCTTACTCCTTTCCTACTGATTTATTCTGGTTTTATCAGCCGGTAGTGGAAAATGTTAAGCAGATTCAGGTTGTGGGGTTTTGGACTGGTTTCTGATTTTGAACTGCAATATATCACTACATCAGAATTATGTTTAATAGTAACTGCAATAGTCAGTTATATATGTCTTGTATAATCTGGTGTTATCTAGTTCCACTATCCAACTACGTCACATGATCTAATCGACGGTCATAACGTTACAGATTGGATATGGTGGCTGTTATCATTTGTTATTTTTATTAACACTTGACTGTATGAGTTGTAATTGCCTTTTTAATGCTTTCAACAAAAACTTCTTTGACCATCCAAACGTCTGGAAATGTGAGCTAAATCCAGACTAAGCTCTTTCAGATACAATAAATTAGGACTCCTCCTATTCTCAATCCTTCCGACTAAAATATAATATAATCCCTCATTTTTATTGCCCTATAGAGTACATGGACAATTTAATTTAAATGGACACATCTTTATCGATGACTGTAGCATAAATAATTTACAACATTTTGCTATTGTTTGTGGTGCTGGAGAACAGAAGAGCAAGTATGTTTGGCTGCTTTTGGGCTCATTACACTAGGTAAATGGTCTGGATTTTTTAAAGGTATCTTAGCAATGCTGACTACTGCTGAGAGGCAGGAAATAAGAGTTTGAATGGAGGCCTGCTCATAAAGCTAGGGTGTTTCTAAAACATCTGAACTCATTAATTGGAAGGGTTGGAAATGTTTGGAATTATGGTATCCCGGTAGAGTACCTATTATTCTGGTGATCTGCAGATCCCATTTTGATATTCAAGCTATTAAAGCTGCTCCTGTCCTCCATGTAAACAGTATCACACCTGTGTCAGTAATGAGTCTAGCAGCCATGTTTAAGGCTGTTTACATGTGTTGATCCAGTCTCAAGCACTACATAACCTTTCACTGATGTCCATCATCAATGTAAAAGAAATTTCCTCTCTATTTTTTGCACTTCACATAAAAAACACACACCTCGGAGGTCCAACCATACTAGGCCGCACATCTTGAGGAAACGTCTTGCTCATTATTTGCTTTCTCGTTCATTTCCTTTTCTTGTGTTTTTATGACTCATTTTTCACTGAACTCTTTTTCTACTGATAGTTTTACTGGCTTGCTGTTCTTGGTGCATACATTATCTGCCAAAGTCTTCTTTCCTAATTTGCATTACTCTGTAAAATAATATGAGCAAGTTCCTGTTCTTGCAGAGGAAGCGGTGAAGTTAAACAAGGACACATACAGTAAGGTCCAGATTGTGATAAGAGGATCCAAATAGGACCTCTGCAAAGGAATCTGGAATAGTATTTATCTGAAATTGATCCACCTGTATTTTCTCTGATTTAATATCGTGTTTGTCAGATTTCGGTTTAATAATAGGTTTAGACTCTATTCCTCTAGTCCCAATTTTCCATGAATCCAGTTTAGGTTTGCAGATTGTAAAATCTTAATATTTTTTTTTCTTTTTTAAAAAAGAAATGTTAAGTGATTTGTCAACAAAATGCACAAATAGATTTATATACTATATAATGTGTCACTCTCAGGGTCAGAATCTTGTTTGAATCTTGTAGCCAATTTAGCCCATGAGCAAAATGAAATGCTAGTGCTTAATTTTTTAGATATATAATCCTTCAGGTCTAAACGCCACAGGTTAAATTACATAATGCCAATTTTAATCAAATCTGTGACATTTTTCCAATTAAAAATGGAGCTGGATCAAACAATTCACAGTTAATAACATTTGATTTACAGAATTTTTGTTGCACATGAGCAGAACTACTCTTCTGTGTGGACCTCTAAAGTGCCAGAGGTCCGTGTTTATACACAGCTGATCTAAAATAGCAGAAGTGCAAAATTACTACTTATCCACAGCTAAAATTATCTAGCCTCAAGTTTTGGTGGGACCAGGCAGTGCTGTGAATGTATCAAGTTGTGAGAGCTGTGAGTATTTCAGGGTGTGAGTGATGTGAATGTACAAGGGTGCGAGTGATGTGACTGTTTTAGGGTGCGAGAGCTGTGAGTGATGTGAGTGTATCAGGGTGCGAGAGCTGAGAGTGTAACTGGCTGTGAGTGATGTGACTGTTTTAGGGTGCGAGAGCTGTGAGTGATGTGAGTGTATCAGGGTGCAAGAGCTGTGAGTGTAACTGGCTGTGAGTGATGT
>JAYDZG010000036.1:19350266-19363344 GCA_034509265.1 Microcambeva bendego
AAGGGACAATGATCTTCTATTTTCACAAAAAAAAAAAAAAAATCAACATACCATGAAATTTTCATCCAGTGATGATATATATATATACAGTGTATATATATATATATATATATATATACACTGTATATATATACTGTATATATATAAAAGGACATCTGTGCTCTTTTTGCTTTCATGTTCTCATTTTACAGTATTTTAATATTATATAATGTGTCCTGTTTGATTTTTCAGGTTGCTGTGCAGGTCACGCCCATTCTTAGTCCCTCCCAACCATTCCTGATTGGTACAGTATTTATAACGTACACAGCTACCGACCACACTGGGAACAAAGCCAACTGCTCCTTTACAGTAACTGTTATTGGTGGGTTTCCCTTTATTACTAATTTATCAAGTCAAAAGTTTACATAGACCTGTCTGTCTGTTTTGGGCAAGAAAGCCATTTTGACTCACAGCATACACCGATGTTCGACATCATGACCACCTTCCTCATTGTATTGGCCTCCCATTGGCTACAACATACACAACAAACAGTGATGCACTGTGTATTCATTACCTTTCCATCAGAAATTAAACTTCACCAATTAGTCGATCGGACCACACAGACCAGTCTTTGCTCACAGAGGTACTAAAGAGTCTCCAGAGCACTGAGCAGGCTGCCTTTATTTAGTATTTCAGCTGATGATGCCTAATTTCACTAACACTATTTTCTTTCATTCAGATACGGAGCCTCCACTGATTGACCGATGCCGATCCCCACCCACAGTACAAGCCACAGACACTGAGACGCCGGTCTTCTGGGACGAGCCACAGTTTTCAGACAATTCAGGTACACACCCATGTGAAAAAAGGCAGCGCTAATAAATGAGGTATTCAAGTGTCCAGGAAAAATGTAGCTCGTCATAGAAAATACTTTTGCGGTGAGAGTTGCTGTGAGAATTGAATTTATGGAGTTTCACGTTTCTATGTGTCATGATTTTGAATGACTGAAAAAGGCCATTTGCCGAAGACACCCAGGGGTTTTTGGGTGTTTTTGAGACTTCGTTCAGGAAATGGTTTCCTATGTAGAGCACCTTGTGGACTGGATTATCAGGGCAGTGATAAGGTGTGATTGCTCTACTGGTTACTGGAGTGGAATAGGGCGGATCATATTTATCTTTTATCATGTTTTGTGCATTTGTTTTATATGGTATTAAAAGTCGCTCCCTCCATTCAACTGACAGTCCAAAATTGTAAATTATTATATTCAAGTCTACAGTTTTTGTTTTTTTTTTCTTCCAGGAGCTCTGGTTTCCTCCTACAGTCCAAAAACAAGGCATCAGGTTAATTGGAGACACTGAATTGGATTAATGGATGTGTGAATGTGTATTTGTGTCTGTATTTGACAAGAAGTATGAACCCCAAACCTTAAACCCAACCCTAAATTGCTTACACTGTGATTAGTTAAATCTGTAAGTTGCTTTTACACATGATTTATATGCAGTAGATCAACATAATGTTTGTGTATTATTTAAAGAAAAAAGCAGAACACACATACAGAATACACTAAGATGACAAAAAGAGATCATTATTATAAACAAAGTACCACTAAAGGGTCTCATAAAACATACTAAGCTTGCATTCACAGCGAGACACATTTACAGAAATCCGTCCGCAGTGGTTACCCTGAGTCTCTGTGCCGACGTCACATCAACGTTGGGCTGACGTTAGCATGCTGTGGTTTTCCGAGTCCACACCCTGATGTTGAACTATATTTAGAAAAAAAAAACTGCAGCATCCAGCAGTGGCTGCTCTCACACTTCTGTCTGGCGCTTTCTAATGGATCTGGTCTCCCATTACTGTAATCAACACAACTTGGGTGTGTTTGTATGATTAAGTGTGCAGGTTCATGTGTTTATGTTGTGTCTGAACTTCTGACCACAGGTTTGCAAATCTGTTGCCGTGTTGGAACATCTGCAGTTCAAATACCTTGTGTTAACTTATGTAGATCCACATACCAGCCAATAATTACATTTCATTTATTTCATAAATTATACATTTCAATAATATTTCATAAATTATTGCAAATCATGAGACATATCATTTGCAAATCTCGACATTTTGAGGTACATTTTCAATGTTAAATTATCAGATTTTTAAGTGTTATTAACAACATCCTTAAATTCCAATAAGACAGTGTGACTTGCATTCAATTAAAATATAAAAAATTAGTGTCAATCTAAAAGAGTACAGGTCCTAAAATGACCTGTCTGCATATCAGACCTGTCCACAGTTAAAGGAAGAAACAAGAACAAAAATAAACAAGTTTTACCTTTACCTATTTAATTAGAATAGATTAAAAAGTAATGTTTTAATTGTTAATTATTATGGAGTTCTTGTTTTGTAGACATTTCTAATTCAATTACTTTACTTTACATTTTAGATCAGGTTGTGGAAGTGATTAATATTACATTTTTCTTTAACAGCTTTGTGTAATCTGTAATTTTTCCCTTGTTTAATGTAAAATTTCCACTTTAGCCTCACCCTGATGTGAGTGTGTGCTGAAGTTGTTGATGTACAGTAAAACAAATGTTACTGTATTATTTTTAATAGTATTATCTGCAACAATATGAAGAATAGTAGAGATATGAACACGGATAATTTTGCCATTCTTTCAGTCTACTGACTGACAGGGCTTTCCGGATATAAACAGAACAATGTATATTATGGATAATCAGTTCATACAGCTTTACATTATTTACTCTTTCCAAATTCAAACAAATTGGATTCAGAATAATGCAACTCAAAAAAGAAGCCACCTGTTTTATTATATTCTTTAAGCCTGTGGTCAACATCAGCTTTAAATAATTATCCTGAAATCCTTGCAGAGTTCTTTGAAATTGCAAATTAAGCAAGTCAACGACTGACACAAATCAGGTTCATATGAATTCCTTTTATAAACTCAACATGTTCTTTCACATGATTGCAGATGAGTGATTCACTTCACTGTTTTCTGTGTCTTTGGAAAAGCTACCAGAACCAGATATATCAAAATAAACAAAGCACATGGAAGTCATTTTTGATTCTCAGTTATGAGTAATGGGATACATTGCACCTAAACCCTAAGGCAGCAGGTAAAAAAAATAGAACAATACTGTGGCTAAAAAGCAACATACAAAAGGATAAATGGAAAATAAAAGCACTGGCCAAATTCAAATGAAGCAGCAAATAAAAGACACAAAACATATGTCAACTGCCACAAACAATGTGGTGCATGTAGCCAAATAGTAAAGAAAGCAAACCAAGAACACACCTGGGATGGCAGGGAATGAGCAGTACCAACAAAAACATGGATCAGCAAACAAGGATTTGGCCATCAAGCCATCAACTTGCTCCTCAAGGTTTGTTCTCTTTCAATGGCTGAATGGCAGCAGTGTTCCCTAGAAAAGATAAATAATGTCATCATCTGATTGATGGGGCTCAGTGATTCTGCTTTATAGAAAGCAGGTTGCCAACAGAGGAGCTGGCAACCGTTTGGAAGAAACTGTGATCGATTAAAACAGTTCCCAAGAAGATACTGACTTTGATCTCCAGGTGACGCAGTCCAAGAGTGGAGTTTGTATGTTCTCCCTGTGTCTCCCTTGTTTGTTTTTGATATGACCTTGAGAACTGATGAATCTTGAGTAAAACAATCTCTAAAAAGGGTTTCTCTTAATGTAAGAGTGTTAAACATGACATTAAAACATTAAACATGAGTTCATGAATTCATGCAAACTTGAGTATGTATACTGCATCCACAAAACGTTCAGTAGCTAATAGATTTTTGCTTTTATTGTACATAGGTATCTAAAAATATGTGGTTTCCGCCTACAGTCCAAAAACATGCAAGTAAGGTTAACTGGAGACAGTGAATTATCCATGACTGTGTACAATATAGTTTTGTGAAGTGATGAACTTTGTGTAATAATTAACTTTAACCAAGTTAAGTTTAAACAAGAGGATACAATCCTTCTAAACAAACTATAACTATTTGTAAGATTATTGAAATTGTACACACTTGTTGTAGGTGGCCATTTGAACATCTCCAGCTCTCACACTTCCGGTGATGCATTTCCTGTTGGAGAGACAGCAGTGTACTATACAGCGACAGACCTGTCTGGCAACAACCGTACCTGCGAGCTCATCATTACAGTTCAAGGTTTTTTGAGATTTTCCATGTTAATTTTATATCATTTTATATAATTTTATAGTTTAATATCATAGAAGCAAATGTAATTTACATTAATCAGTGACAGGCAGGACTCATGTATATGATTTGGTACTTTTTGGCCTGTGAAATTAAAGTTTTTATTTATATAATGAAATTTGAGAAGGATCTGTTGCAGGTTGCTGTGAAGCAATACAATAGTCATCACATATTTAGAATTGACTTACCGGTCCAGATGTTTTCTAATGTTCCTCTTGTGTATCTCTGCACAGGTTCCACATGTGAGCAGCCATATGTGCCAGTGAATGCAGACTTTTCTTGCTCAAAAGAGGAGAAAGGAGTAAACTGCTCACTGATCTGCAGACAGGGCTATAGTCTTACTCAGAATGCAGTGACCAGTTATTTCTGCCCCAATAATGGCCGATGGGAGCCACCTCACACGCCAGACAGACCAGACTGCTCCCGTACGTGGTGTTCTACAAACACACTTTACAAAATTTTGTATGTAATCATAATTAAAGTGTTCTATGTGTAGAGAACAGAATTGCCAACAGCGGTGTGAAGCCTTTTGAGATGCTCTTCAAAGCATCCCATTGTGCCGACCTCGACCTGCTGAAGTCCTTCGCTGGAAATTTCAACAATATTCTGGGAGAACTGGTGAGACACCCCCAACCACACACACACACACACACACTTAACATAAAGCATATACAAGCATTCTTTTAAAATATAATATTTTTGAAAACTTTTCTATTTCAAAAACAAGTGACATCACTTTTCTACTGTCAACTTCCATTATCCCAGCATTTGAATGCCATCTGCAAAAAATGTTTTTGTTGAGTGTGTAGCTACTGATGCATTGCTGCTTTCACATGAAATTTACATTAAAATCTACTTTACCCTTAAGCTTCTTTGAGTGTCCAAAAAGGTGGTAATCAGATGGGTTAAATCTGGAATTTAAGCTTTCTCAGACACAACCAGTTACTACACAACATGCCTTCACTGTTTCCACCCAAAATATAAAGTGCAAAAACTATTTAAAGATCCCTCGTGAAAATGTCTTACTGGTGATTCTTATCAATTGTTTTATATTCGATAAGGTCCCTAAAATCTGCGGTGGAGATGACATCAACTGTAAACTAGAGGTGATCTCACAGGGGCAGTGCCTGGAGTACAACTATGATTATCCAAACGGATTTGCGATTGGTAAGATTCAGCTTACTGCTTACAGGATATCTGGCTGTTTTTCCAATTGAGTATATTTCTTTATCTGAGTCCATTTGCAGCAGGATTTAAACCTTTGGTCAGGAGGGAAATCTTACCTGGGTGGGGTGTAGCAAACTAATCTCAAGGACCGACTTAAAATGTCTTGGGTTTGCTTCAATCATTCTTATGTGTGGCGAGGATCATGTATAAAAGCTGGACACTCCTGAGATTATGCAAGATAATTAGATCCAGCTTAGATGTTGTATCCAGTTTCTTTCTGAGGGAAGAGGGCTAATCTTTGTTACAAATCAGATTATTTAATGTTGCAATGTTCCGTCTTGTGTGTTTTTTTTTGTAAACTTTTTTGTCAAACGTTAAGAATTTGCTAGTGTAGGTCCAGAATACAGTTGAATTATATAAATTTATGTATGCTTCCAAAAGATGCATTCTAAAATAAAGGCCAGGGATTTAAAAAGGACCACAGCCCCAAATCCCTCCTACTGTCCTAAATATTGGTTCTTAAACAGTGCACTACCAATGATACTGCTGTACACTACTTAGCAGTTAGAATGAGAATTGGGACACACTCAGAAAATCTGTGCTGTTTAAATTGTGGCCAGAGGGGAGTTTTAGGAGATTGTGTGCTATTAAAAGAAATTTTTTGTAATACTTTCCCTGGATGTGATACCATTAGAGGTAACATACTGTATTTATTACACCCTCCCCAAACAGAAACTGGAATTAATCCTCGTTTCAAATACACTATATGGACTTTTTTATTTGTCTTTTTTCGCCACACCAACTACTAAAAGGTGTTTTAAATCAGTTATCAAAATAATTTTGGCTATATAGTGTTTATAGTGCAACACTTAATAAATAATGCATACAAATATTTAAAGTTAAAATTCACATTATTGAAAGCGTATGTTGTTACCTCTTCATTTATCTCTTCCTCGACTCTGCTAGGTCCTGGGGGCTGGGGAAGTAATGGACAGGACTATGCTTACTTTGACAGTGGCTTTTCTCCAGACCATCATCGTACTCCCGTCCAGCAAGATGGTGTGCTTTCTAACATGAGGTCCAAACGGCATCAGGAAATCACTGGACCCACACGTGACCAAAAGATCCAGATATACTTCAATATTACAGGTAGAAGACACTGCTTTTATTCACTGTTTTAAACTGGTTTCTCTACCAGTCAGTGATTAAGTATCTACCAGAGAAATATTAAGCTTGAATGTGTACAGTCATGTAATCATATCTTATATGATAAATGTTAGCATAGTTTTTATTATTGAATACATTGAATAATTTGACCACTGTGTCACCCCTAAATACCCCATATTACCTGGAGGGCCAATACTTGTGAATGACGAAGGTTAGGATGAAGGTCCTAATCACAATCCCTAAAGCACTAACAATAGATGTAATATCCATTTTCAGATATTGGGGTATGCTACATCCCCCCCCAAACCTCCAGTCTGTGTTGCTACACAGAGCTAATCAAGATGAATGTAAAAAAGAAATGCAAACATTTTAATGAATGTCATGATGCAGTTCTGCCAACACCTCTCCTTTTTCCCAGCAAGCATTCCACTGCCCCTGTCAAGGAACGACTCCATGGAAGTAGCCAATCAAAAACGCCTCCTGAGGACCTTGGAATTGCTGACCAATCGGCTGAAGAGGACACTGAGCAAGCAGCCGCTGAGCGCGTTCCACGTCTCGTCCGAGATGATAGTGGCCGACCCCAAATCTCTGGAGGGCAAAAAGGCCTCCCTGTACTGCCCCCCAGGCTCTGTCCTCAAGGGTCGCATGTGCGGTGAGTAAAGCCTAAGTTTCATGAATCTCGGTTTCAGACATTAATCATGAAATTGCTGAAGAATGCTGGTTCTGATAAAAAGGTGTCAGAATACACAGTGCAGAACAGTTTGATGGGAATGGGGTGGTACCAGGCGGTCCAACACAATATTATGAAGATGGAATAATGTTTTTCATGATCGGTGTATACTTTAATATACTTTATTAGACTAGATAACCAATAACTGACCAATTAGCTTAATTTGTGACTGAAGCCGTTGTTCGGTCTGTCCTGTAGTGCAGTGTCCAGTGGGAACGTATTTCTCTCTGGAATACGCCGAGTGTGAGAGCTGCAGGAGAGGCTCCTATCAAGACGAGGAGGGTCAGATGGAGTGTAAGCTATGTCCCGATGGATACTCAACACCTTACCTCCACTCTCGCAGCATGACTGAGTGCAAAGGTAAGAGCTTGTGTGAACATAACTGCAATTACATTCTTGCTTGTGTGCATTTGTACTTATTTGTATGCTGACATGTTTCCAGCACAGTGCAAACCTGGAAGCTCATCTCTGAGCGGGCTGGAGACATGCGAGTCGTGCCCACTGGGTCATTACCAACCTGGCTATGGATTTCGCTCCTGCATGCCCTGCCCCCCTAAAACCTCCACCATCAACCGAGGAGCTGTAGATGAGAACGAGTGTGGAGGTGACATTTATACCTTTTTTTTAATATACCAACAAATTACCACAGCCCATTACATTGTTCTTTATGATACTGTTTTTTCTTTGCCTTTCTCTTTCTACAGTTCCATGCTCAGCAGGTCATTTCTCCCGGACTGGACTTGTCCCTTGTTACCCTTGTCCACGAGACTACTATCAGCCTGATGAGGGACGGTCCTACTGTCTTTCCTGTCCATTTTATGGCACTACTACTATCAGCGGAGCCAAGTCCATCCAGCAGTGCTCCAGTATGCTAGTTTTAGTATATTTCCTAGCAACAAAAATGACATAGCGCTTTTCCACCAAAAGAAATCTGGTTCTTGAACTGGTTCTGTTCGGGTTCTTTCAAACCTTCATATTACACACTTCATCACTCAAGTTGCAGCACTGCAGTCAGCATGGCTCCAGTTGAATATCAAGTTGGATCAAAATTGATTAATATGAATAAAAAAAAAAATACACACCCACAAGTGATGTCACAGTTAATGCTAAAAACTCACAAGTCTGTGGTACCAGAGTACCACTCTAGGTCGCAGGCTCGAACCTCTTTTTTCGGTGGAAACACGCTGAACTGGCTCAAAATGATGTCAGCAAACCGGACCGGGCTCTGACCCACGTCACATACCAATCTCTTATTTTATCTTCTATTGTCTGGGCTCCTTGTGCAAATAATCAGTTTCCTCACATGGTGTTTTTTAGTCTGGACTTGTTTTCCACCCAACAGACTAGTGGCCAGTTTTATGCTTCATTCATGTCCAATCATGTCTGAAGGGGCCAAGAAAATTGGTAGCTGAGCTGAGATTCACAGTGCTGGTGATCGTTTTGTTTATTAAAGAAAAAATGGATCACCTGTATTGCCCATTAATTAAGATATTTGGGGCTCTTTTTAGGAGAAAAAACACAGTCCAGAAATATTCAATTTCCTAGACATACACATATGGTAGAAAAGTATGTGAAATTTCTCTGTGGTTAATAGTTATTGGGTAGTTCATCAGATTGCTTGGCTAAAAGTAGGATGAATAATTCAGCATCCCTGATCATTCTAATAAACCCTATAGGAACAGAAACCCTAAATCTACACAGGCAGGAAAAGATTCAGAAGTTGATGAATGCCTCTGAATAGAGTTTTCCACTACTGATGATAGATTTTTTTTCCCACATACAGTTTTTGTCTTGCACTCACTTGCTGCTGGTCTTTCCATTTCTCTTTTCGTCTGGTCCTCATTTTTATTTAGGTTTTGGCTCCAGTTTCTTGCCTAAGGAGCAAAGTGTAACAGCTGCTCCAGAGGTCCCTGAGATAAGAGACTATCAGGCTAACAGTCAGGTGAGAATTCTGTCTGATCCAAAGAGGTTTATTTAGTAACAGTTCCACTTTATAAGTTTGCTTCATTCAGCAATTCAAAAGATCAAACCACTAAGGCTGATAAGGTAGGCGGTCTGGGTCCTGGTCTGTTTGAATAAACATGTACTGTATATTTTCAGCATTTAGTAGATGCCTTTATCCAAAGCAACCTACATTACAGCTACAGGAGCAGATATGTTGATTAATGAAGGGCAGTGAGTGACTCTCTGTATGAAGTCGTTCTCAACAAAGTCTCAATGAACCTAAATCGAGTCAGGTTACATTTAATTGAGAATCAAATAGACCTTTTTAACTACCCCTTTGCCTACATTGGGTTTTTAGGAATGGACACACATTTGATTCTCCCACCACCAGTTCTCCAGAAGTGAACCTTGACTAAAGTATAAGAATAAATTCATAACCCATGTCACTGTGGTCCCAGACTTCTGATCTGATTTTAGCATTTTTATGTATGACGAGCTAGATTTTGTCCTTCTTTCTAGATGTTTCATGAGTGCTTCCTCAACCCTTGTCAGAATGAGGGCACCTGTGAGGAGGTGGGGGTGGGATATGTGTGCACGTGTCGTTCAGGATTTACAGGTAAACTACTCTTCATACCTGGTGTTAAATCAATAGTTGATCATTAAAATAAATGACTTCAACATTATCTTGCTATTTACGTCAATCACGTATTTTTTTACATTGACTAGATAGCGGACTGTAATAAGTCATCTCCAAATCTGTCTTTTTTCAGGAGCCAAATGTGAGAGCGACATTGATGAGTGTGCTTCTGCACCATGTCAGAACAGTGCCGTGTGTGAAGATGAAGTAGGAGGCTTCCGGTGCCAGTGCCAGGCAGGCTTTGTGGGTGGGTTACGATTAAAACACAATGTACCGAAAAAATATAGAGCTCCCATTCAAATCTCAGTTCTGCTACCAGCACCTGTACAAGCAATGTTCATTTATTAGAATTTTATTGTCATGTTTTACACTTTTGGTCACATTCATGACATAAAGAGTTGATGCTCATTACACAAGGTTATATGAAATATATTCATGGACAATTTAGAGTTTCAGATTCACCTGACCTCATTGGTCAAAATGAAGGTCTGCAGTGGGACAAGAATAAAAATGTTATTACGTTATGGATACGATTAAATTGAGGGTAAAATTGAAAAAGAAAAAGTTTCATTTGCTAACAGCTCTGAGTTGGCAGAGAATTTTAAGAGGCCTTAAAAAGAAAGTGAGAAGCTGTAAGAGCTTCGGTCTGGATGAACACTGCAGAGTTTGATGCTGGGTTTAGATTTATGAGGTCTGTAGGGCACATGGTTTGTCTTACAGCTCTTTTCCATTTAGCCACTGACCTCGTTTCTGAGACATGGCTATGATTAAGCACATGTCCCGCCTGTCTTTGAGGAGCCGTTTTATAAATGGCTGACTCTCTCTCTCTCTCTCGGGGTGTGTGTGTGTGTGTGTGTGTGTGTGTGTGTGTGTGAAGGATTACTGTGTGATGTTGATGTAAATGAATGCAGCTCCTCCCCATGTCTGAACGGTGGAGTGTGTGTGGACAAGGTGAATCAGTTCACCTGCAGCTGTGCAGATGGATTTACAGGTATATTATTCACCTTCAGCATTTAAAATAATATTTTGGCTAAATGTCAAATTTGAAAAAACCCTCTTACAGGTACTTAACCTATGTGAAGAGCAAAATCGGTGCCAGAGGTTTTGTAATTTGTCCCCATGAATTTATAAACTGTACCCACAGATTTGTAACGTCTACATCAGGATTTTTAGACTGTATGCACAGTTTAGTAATCTGGACTCCCAGATTTGTAGACTTCATTTTGGGTAGAGATTACTAACCCGTGGGTACCAATTACAAGTCTGTGTGTAAATCTGTGGGGACACTTTACAAATCTGTGACTACCTTTTACCACTAAATGGGTAGAGATTGCTAAACTGTGGGTATTTGTCTTCTGTAATGAGCTTCATAATGTTTTTTCACAACTAATACCAACCTGTAATTTCACATCTAAGTCCTCCGTAGTCTTATTAATGCATTCTCTTTGCAGGCTCACTATGTGAATTGGAGATAAATGAATGTGATTCCACACCCTGTCAGAACAGAGGGGTTTGTAAAGACCTGGAGGCTGGATACTCCTGCTCCTGCAGTCAGGGCTTCACTGGAGACAGCTGTGAAATAAATATAGATGATTGTTACAGTGCCCCCTGTCTGAATGGAGGAACATGTGTGGATGGCGTCGGTGATTTCAGGTGAATTATTTTATGCAGTTCAAAGTGACCAATAATGCCAAAGTAAAGCACCTGCAGCAACAGAATGGTTATGGTTTAAGCGTATTTGTTTATTATACTCAAAGGGCCTTTATACACTGTCGAGTCCCATTATTATGACCACATTATGAAGGAGGTTAGATCTTCCCGCAAGACGTCCAACATTGGTTAAAAGAGCATGAACAAAACTTCCAAGTACTACTCTGGCCCTCAAATTCTCCAGATTTGAACCCAAATAAGCATGTGTGCGACCACATCAATCTTTAAGGATCGCCCCCTACACACACATCATCAGCTGGTGGATGCACTGCAGTCAGCATGGCTCCAGATATCTGTGAAAGTTTACCAGGACCTAACTGAGTCACTCCCAGGCTGTTCGTGCTGCACATGGTGGTTACTTTTGGATATTATCTGGTGCTCATATTAATGTGACTCGCAACAGCTCATGTAAATCGAATAAACTTGAGAGAGCAAACATACCTTAGTCACACAAACATACCACCATTCACAAGCCCGCATTCCTCAGTCACCATCCCAGCACCCTCACCCACATGTACCCTCTGGTCCATATTTAGTTAAGAAATGTTGCCGGTCAAGATCAGAATGACACAACTCTCTGGAATGTAGTGTTGATAGTATTGCATAACACAACAACACAACATGTTTTGCTCTGCAGTTGTCCAGCTGTAAAGTACCCTGGTCAGTCCAGGCCCCTTATGCTATTGGAAAAGCTACATGCATGAAAACAGTGATAATGCCTCTATTAGACTTATAATGTATCACTTCTATATTATCGTAGCTATAAAACTATTCTATTTTGTAATTAGACTTTGTTTAAAGGTTTGTATCAGCAATAAAATGAAATCAGTTTGCTGTATGTTTGACCTAAGTAGATCAACATAGTGGCTACAATGTTAAATTTAAATTCCTTTCCTTGTTCTCACTTATAAGAAAATTAATTCAACATCTGTCCAAACGTGTCCTGACCTGTCCAAACATATATACTTAAAAACATATTCACTGAACATATTTAAACATTTTAAACACATTTTAAATAATGACTCTCCCTTCTTATAGGTGTGATTGTATAACAGGGTACAGGGGCAAGATCTGTCAGGTGGATGAGGATGAGTGTGAATCAAACCCGTGTTTAAATGGCGCCACCTGTAAGGATGAAGTTGGAACATACACTTGTCGATGTCCTCCTGGGTTCAATGGAAGCAGGTGTGAGACAGGTATAGAACCAGAGCAAAACGTGTTCAGGGCAGAGAGAGAAAGGTACATTTGATACTTTTAGCATTTAGCAGACGATTTTATCTGAAGTGACTTATTGTACCTTGTGCGCTTGGATACAACTGCCCTACAACTGAAGGTGTCCGGGGTAAAATGTAGTCCTTATCATCTTTTATACATGAAAAAAAATATTATTTTTTTAAAAAGTGTAATTTATCCCAAAAGTGTAATTTATCCATTGGTATTAACAAAATAATTGTGTTAATAAGGACATAAATTAGAAAAAAATAAGGAATCGTGAAGCCAG
>JAYDZG010000036.1:19394653-19404967 GCA_034509265.1 Microcambeva bendego
TCTGTCTGTGTGTGTGTGTGTGTGTGTGTGTGTGTGTGTGTGTGTGTGTGTGTGTGTGTGTGTGTGTGTGTGTGTGTTCTTGCAGCCACGTGTTTGCTACAGTGTCAGAATGGAGGTGTGTGTCAGAGACCAAATATATGCTCCTGTCCAAAGGGATGGATGGGTCGCCTTTGTGAGGAACGTAAGTTTTACACACAGGTACACACATGCTTAAAGTGGCAATTATAGAGGGGCTGAGATAAATTTAGGATGTAAAAGTAGTTACTTCATAACAAAAAAAAATGAGTTTGAGAGAATCCATAAAATAGAAAAGCTTCAAATCTGTGTTTTCTCCAAACCTACATTCTGATAAACACTTTCCTTGTTGTGTTACAGCCATCTGTATCCTGCCGTGTCTAAATGGAGGGCGCTGTGTAGCTCCATACCAATGTGAGTGTCCAGCAGGTTGGACCGGCACACGATGCCACACTGGTAAGTTGTGCTTATCATAGCGCTGGTTTTGTATTCAAGACATACAAGTGCTAATAAAAATAAGCAAAAAGCAGTATTTATACTTTCAAAGTGCAACACATACTAATACTTAATTTATATTGTGCCACTTTTCCATCACGGATTATAGCAAGAGAGCTTGCTAACGTGCAAGCTTTGATAACAAATAATTAAAAATCATGTTTCTATAATTTTGGCCACCAGTGTACACTTCTTTGTATTGATTGTAGCAGCAGGGAACCAAAACTCACAGGTGGGATCTACATGCAGGGGTACATGAGAACTCTGCATGTCTCCTGGTTATGTCTAAGCTCATTAGACAAGAGCAAGAGGCATGAAGGGAGAACACCACACCAGGGATGAATTAATAAGAGTAATTTTCAGGCGAGAGGGGGGATAACAACATGGGCTCAAATCATGTCACACTGCTGCGGTTACTATAGTAACAGCCATGGAAACAACATACTGTTCTGGTCCATCACTCACAGAAGCACTTACAGGTACTTTCAAACCTCAGATCTAAAGTCACTAAAGTTTTATGAGATAAGCGTGAGAAAGGAATAACATGGTATCACTAGTTAGTTTAGCTAGTTTACATTTATTTATGGTTGCAATGTATTTATTTATTAGGATTTAAACATGTTTTAACACACCTGGTTAAATGAGAGATAATTACAGGTTACCATCAAAAACAATCGCGTCCAGTTTTCTCTAGTTCACTTAACTGCATGTTCTTAGACTGTGAGAGGAAACCAAAGCTTAATGGGGAACATACAAACCTCACACAGAAAATCAAACCCAGGAAACCCATCAAACTAATTTTACAGGTATGAAATAACTTAATACTAAAGTTAATCAATTGGAAATCTTTTTTGTTAAGCATGCTTATGTAGTTATAGTTAAATTCTTAAAATATGGTATGATCTTTTAAAAAGCCTATTTTAGTAAGTAAGTAAAAGTCAGCTTAGGTGCTTAGTAAATAGTTGAGTTTTTTTAAAGACAGCAAGAGACTCAGCACAGAAATGTGTTTAATTAAAGAGAAGGTATGCAGGAAACATTTTTATTTCAGAACTGGGGCCAGCTGTAGTCTAGTGATTAGGGTACAGGACTAGAAATCAAAAGGTCGAAGGTTCGAACCTCATTACTGCCAGGTTGCTGCAGGTGGGCCCTTGAGCAAGGCCCTTAAACCTCATTCCTCACTGTAACAGTAAGTCACTTTGGATAAAGGCTTCTGCTAAATGCTGAAAATGTAAAGAACTCAGAAAAACTTAGGAAAGTCTGAATGGCTTATGCACATTTGATTTAATTATAAATGGTTACAGGGTTATAACCATGAGCTTAAGGATTAGTAAATAATTGCACTTTTGGAGTATTTACATGTTAATGTAAATTATTGTATAGTGTGTCATTTATACGTGTTCTATCATTTCCAGCTGTGTGTTCTACGCCCTGTCAGAATGGAGGCAGGTGTTTCAGGCCTAACAGGTGTCGTTGCACTCAAGGCTGGGGGGGTCATAACTGTTCGAGGTAAGTGTTTAACCCCCCCCCCCCCACACACACACACACACACACACAGTCGTCATACCTGTCTGGTTATTAACCTCTTTGGATAAATGTGTCTGCTGAATTTCATAAAAGTGAGTTAAGTTTTACTGGTACAAAGTGAGCATGTGCTTACTTCATCCTCTTGTTTTTTAGAAAAAGAAAATCAGCACATTTTCATTTTTAATTCACCAAGTAAGGCAGCTGAAGTTACATCAGTGCATCATGGAGGATACTTCAGGAGTCCGTGTAGACCAGTCCCATTCCACATGCCAAAATTCAATTGTGTTTTGTAAATTAAAGCTGTATTTTTTCATATAGAAAATAAATCAGTATTACGTATAAGCTGCTGCAATATACAGGAACTTGTACGATGTGTAAAGACTTTAAGGTGATTTTGTGAAGTGTATATGTGTATAAACTATTCTTTTCACATTTTTATTAAAGCACAAAAGATGACACTACAGAAAGCAGGAGCCAGTATCATGATTTCATAAAATCATTAGTGCAGGTGAACTTGTTGCAGGAATGTTGTTGTTCATACTGATCAGGGGTGTTACATGTGTTTATTGAATTCATTATATATGAGGGTACTTCAAAAAGGTTCTCTATTTATTGAGAATTTAAAAAAATGAATGACATCCCTTTTCTAGTCACTGAAGGCTTCTTTAAGTGTCCAAATGCTGGAAATCAAATGCTGCTAAATCTTATAAGCTCTCTGACACCATCTATTAATTCTCCTCCCTCACTGTCTCCAACCAAAATATAAATGTGAGGAGACATTTTGAAGATCATTTATAAAAGGTCAATGTAAATATGTTTGTTAAAATCAATGAATCAAAAAATGGATTATTATGAAATACATCATGTGGATCAATCTATCCTGGTGTCGCATGTTCTTGTTCTATGAAGCAAGATTTTTATTAGTTTTATTTAACTTTTAATGTATTTACACATTAATTCAGATAAATATATTCTACATCCTGTCAGAATGTAGGCAGATGTTTCAGGTGTCTAACAGGTGTCTCCATGCTTCGTTTAGAGACCATTAAGAAGAGCTAAACCTTATGGCTGAGATGTGTAGCTTTATGAACGTTGATCTTCTTCTCCAGTTCAACTTGATTGGCCCCACAAAATTCATCAATCTGCAAACAGTACATGAAGTAAAGTTCATAAAGTTTTTAAATCAATAGATTTAAACACATTACTCACTCACTAACTGCTTATCCAGTCAAGGTTACAGGGTACTTAATGAGCACAAGGTACACAGAAACCCCCTGGGTAGTGCACCTCACCTATAGAGCAATTCAGTGTCTCCAATTAGCCGGCTGCAAGTTTTTGAACTGTGGGAGGAAACCCACACAAACATGCAATTTTTAACCTGGACCTTCCCACCTGGGAATCAATCCCAAGACCTTCATAAAAGCATCAATGGTTGTAAAAGACACACAACAGTGTAACATCCACATAATTTTGCTTTAATTTTAATTATGTTCTGTAAACATTTGTGTGTGAAATATGTTAATATTTAGGCCCATGCTTTAAATTATGTGTGCAAAAAGGCCATTTAGGATTGTAAGCACATTTTATTTCTGATTTTGTGATAATCTTTATCAAGGATCTGAGAATTCTCCATGTTGATAGAGAAAAACCAAAAGATACATTTTACCAAATATTGTCACTCTCTTAACAGATCTGTACTAGGATACTGTCTGTAACTGAAGGCTTACCTTTTTACCATTCATGTAGAATTGAAAAGTTGGCATGCATTTTATCTCACAGTAACTGGCAACACACTGTTGGAGAGACAGTGAGAGAGGTAGATTTATGAACATGAATTCATGGCTACACCAGATATCAATCTTTAATTTCCTGCTTTCATTTAGGCATTGGAGAAAACAAGCTGCATGATGTCTTTGACCATCACTGCCTGAACACAAAACCTTTGTTAGATCAGAGGCAAATCATTCACTAGGGTCCTGAAAATCAGCTCTTGATCACTGAGGATGGTTCAGACACAATCCGAGCGGCTCGCCAGTCACTCACAGACTCCCAAAGTGTATCTAGCATGCTTCAAAACTGGACCTGACTGTAAATTCAAATCCTTCAGTGTGAGAAGTTTTGCAATCAGGTCAGTACAATGGCAAACTGGCAGTGGCGGTGCTTAAACCAGCAACTTTCTGATTACTAGTCTACTATCTTAACTGTGCAATTTAAAGTAGTGCAGGTAGTAGTAGAGGGCAGAACCAGAGGAAATCCACAGATCAGTAAATCTATGTTCCAAAGAACAACACTACTGTGCTTTTGTGCTTAAAAACGTATTAAGAAAAATAAAACTACATATTTACATGGTAAATATGAGCACAATGTGACTCACCTCTGCATCGTCCACATCGACCGTTAGAAAAACCACATTCTTATACTCTGGATTTTCAGAAATAGCCTGAAAAAGGAGCAGCACAGAAGAGTGAAATCTTTACATTTCCTTCAAGTCTGAGACTTTATACCTCTCATTTTTATTAATAGTAAATGTGTACATAAGCTCCCCTCAAATTATCGAGTTTACAAGTGTTAGACACACGCATATCTAACAGGTTTATGAAAATTAATTATGGAAAATGTATTATGTTCTTCCAAGTCATCACATGTCTTTATAGACCTGGTTTTGTTCACAGGAGCATGCCTAAGCTGAAACAGTAAAGAACCTTTCTCAGAATGTTGCCACAGTATGAAGCGTAAAATATCTTGTTAACACTTTATAATAGTGTTACCAGTGCATCTTATATCATTTTATTCACCAATGAAATGAAACTTTAGGACAATTCATAAAAGGTCATAATTAAGAGGAGTGTGTAATTTTTGCCCATACAACTCCAAACCATCAGGGATTTGAGAAACACAGTTTAGAAATCCTCATTGGTTTACGCCAGCTGCAGATCTGAAGAGAAACCATCTGCTATAAAATACTCACTTTATATTGGGGGCAGATTATTTTGCAGGGGCCGCACCATGTTGCTGTGAAGTTCATAACCACTAATTTGTTCCCTGCTGCTTTCAGGGCATCATCAAAAGCTCTCTAAAGAGGGAAAATAAAAGTACCAACATATCCATAAAAAAGCTAAATGATTAATTTGAATGATTGATTGATTGATTACTTTATTGATCCTCTAATGGAAATTACAGTGTCACAATAGCAATTCACAAACATTATAAGCATCACAGAAAACATGTCATTGTAGTGCAAAGGAAATTATAATGTTTTGTAATGCAGGTATTGCATATATATATTTATTTAAAGAACAAAAAGTTGGAGTAAGCCAAAAAAGATGCACATTTTGCACAGCAATGAGCAGTTTAAATAGAACAGTGCCATGTCTAAGACAAACTGTCACAATGAGTCACGCTTGATTTTGAGGTGTCAAGATGCATCCCATAAGACCTTCTGTGAGGTCTGTTTAACTTTAATCATCTGTAGATGTGCACTTCAATATGTTAAATAATTGTTTCAAATAGTCTATGACGTTTCCATCATTTATTTTAGCAGTAAGGTTAAAATCTGAGAACCAGGGTCTATAGTACCTCACTAGAGATCATGGCAGTCTGCTACCTGCACCATTCAGTGGGAGTAGGTGGCATGGGTTTCCCTAATTCCTCTAAATCCAGTTATACACCACAGTAAAACCATTAAAGTATCACAGGTAAATGTGTTCTAGATTAAATCACAACAGTAAAGCCATAATAAATTACATTATTATATGAAAAAATGCATGGTAAATATCAAATGGATTTATTACAAAAAGCTTTTAAAAAGCTGGAATACACACGTGAAAATCTTACCTTGTTCTCAATGATGACAATCATAATGAGATTTGTTTTCCAGTGCAGATCAGTATGGTGCCACAGGGTGTGTATTCTCACAATATAAACAACCTGTATAACCCACCCATTCACAACAGCAATCTAATCTGAAGCCAGCAATATCCCTTATGATCCACACACACACACACAATCATCATGACTGTAATCTGCCTGAGCTGAAAGGTATTACTGCCTGCAGCTGTAGCGCCTGCAATGTAATGCTTCAAACATCAGGATTTGTGCTAGAGAGCAAAAAACCTATTTCTAAAGTAAAATAAAAGAAAATAAAACATCTTAGACAATGACATCCAATCTTTTAAATTTAAATCTATTAAATTGACATGATAATATACACAGTACTGATATTGTGAGACTATGAGGTGAAATTATGGTGTTGAGGTAGTGAACACAGTACATACATAAACATCAGTCCAAAAAAACAAGAAGGCTGGAAAATGTAAATGAGTTCACCAAGTGATGACTTATGTGTATCATTATATTGTTCTGTTGTAAGAACTGATACTAAAATAGTCAGTGTAGCTTTATTCAATTTTACTTGAGCTAATAAAACCCCAGAAAGCTTTGAAATAAATACAAATACATCTATACAAATAACACTTTATTGTTTACCATTTCATTCAGTGTAACCCATTTGATATTATTATAAAATTGGAATTCTCAGGGTTAATTTGATACCAGATTTGTGAGGTGAAAATGGTTCACACATTCACGTTATTTTGTTTATTATGTGAATTGGTTCACATGACCTATATGCTAAATATGAGGCTTTTTGTAAGGCATGTAACACAATCAGACAAAGCAACTCAAAAACAATTGTGTTTCAGCACCTTGCTGCAACCCAGAAATAGAAAAGTAAAACTGTGGTGCCTTGATCTTGATCATTTCGGGCTCGTATAGGCCCAGCGCTGGTCTTTTTAACTATGTTCAATGAGATCATATTGAAACACCTAATTAAAGCAAACATGAATCCACCTGACTGCAAACTGGAGTGCTAAAATTGTAAATTTATAATCACTAGCCATCACTAATATTGCAATACATCTGACTGGTCAGATCCCTGAATATCAGTTATTGTGGGCATACTAGCATACTTTGTCATGGGTAGAGAAAACTTTAATTCAACTGAAACCTTTTTAACTGCAAAAAACAATTTTAAAATGGTTGTGGGGAAGCCTAATTAAGTTTTTTAAATGAAACTTCTTTAAGACCCTGCAGGCACATTGTGTTCAAGAGTCATGTGTAACATAAACAACAAAGAAAACTCTAGAAAAAGATTTTATTAATTACTGTATGTACCAGATGACATTTAATTAACCTGAGACAGTCTAATGACTCAGACTTTAATAATGGCCTTTCCAGTATTTTCTCCTTGTAACATCCCCATGAAGGCTGTAGGCATGTTCTCAAAGCCAACTGTCACATGCTCCTGGCACTGCAGCTTTCCCTGCAAAAGAGAGAAAAAGGTGTGACAACAAGCTTGGTGTACCTGCATTTAAATGGTCCATCAGTAACCAAATATCTAAATCTGAAAGTCAACAATTATCGGCAGAAATGAACCCAGAAGAATTCATAACTTGCCTCCTTCAACCAGATTAGCATTCTTCTAAGAGACTCTTCATTCTTGTGCTCCCATCTCCACACCAGAAAGCCTTCCATCTTCAGCTGTTTGAAGATCATCTCCAGGTGAGGGTAAGGACCTGTGCAGGACCATAATTCAATCCCAATTGTTGATTAGGTTTTTAACATGGACAATTTTGTATATCTGATTTACTTCGTTTGCATGTTTTTGGACTGTGAGAGTAAACCAGAGCACCCGGAGTAAACCCAGACACGGGGAGAACCCGGAATGCCCTACCTGTGGATCAAACCCACCTTCTGTGAGGCGACAGTGCTACCCACTAAGCCACAGTGTCGCCCTAAAGAAGGGATTGTGCCACAGGATATGATATATATAAATATTTCAGTCCAGTGTAGTCTGACTTATATTTTTGAGCACATTTTAGGCTTAAAAAACATTAATAATGGTCCTAAATATAGTCGACTCAATTGTTGTATAATGTAAACATTTTGAGAGACAGACTGACCTGTTTGGGGTTCTTTGTCATTGTATAAGGAAATTCCTCCACAAACCGCAATTCTCCCAAAATTTTTCATTTGTGAGAGAGCAACAGTGGAGAAATTCCCACCAACCTGTTTAAATACATAAAAATGTTAGCCACGGAGAACATGCAAATATCAGAGCAGCAGATACAGTTAGAATTTAAAGTAAAGCAACTAACACACAGATGTGAAAGAGCAAGCTTTTCTAAAGAAGCAACCAGCTGGTAGAAAATTCAATTCCATAAAGTTTAAAATCAACGTCCTTACATTCTCAAAGTAGCAGTCATAGCCATCGGGTGATGCCTGCTTCAGCGCTTCCTCCAGAGAGGACACAGTCTTGTAGTTGAAGGCATAGTCAAATCCCAGCTCTTTTAGATAAGCCACTTTAGCATCACTTCCTGCTGACCCCACCACTTTACAGCCTTTTAGTTTTGCGATCTGACCCACAACACTCCCTACGGCACCGGCTGCTGCGTTCACCAGTAGTGTCTCACCCGGCTTAATAGCCAACACCTCTTCCAAACCATAAAGAGCCGTCAAACTGTTAAAAAAGGTAAAGAAAATGATAAGTCAATCAGAGCTGCACAAAATAAAGAACATCCATGCACAGTGTGAAGGCAGTATGAAGACAGACAGTTTTCGCTCTCTGAAAGTAAATGGTATTCTATGGTGATGCTCATAGTAGATTCATTACAGAAACAAAGTTAAAGAAAACTCTTATACCCAGGCATCCCGATGCCTCCAAGAGCTAGAGAAAGAGAAACATCTTGTGGCCAGTCGTTCAGGACACGAACCAAACCAGTTCCATCCGATATTGTGTGAGTCCTCCATCCACATCGTCCAACCACATGACACCCCACAGGAAATGATGGGTTTTTACTCTCAATCACTCTGTAAAAAGAACAACTGCTTCATTATGATCCCACAGTAAGAAATATGCTATGCAAATTTACACACCAATAATACTTTCAAAAAGTACTGCACAGTTGTCCACAATATTTCCTCATCGTGAGGCAATTACTTGATTTACAAGCAACAAAATCAATTTCAGTAACTGTAATGATTTGGTTTTTGTACTTTGCCACTTGTGTCCCGATCATCACGTCTCCTGGTTGCATCCTCACACGACTATAAGGTCTGGGCAGAAAAAAAGACAAAATAATCAGTTTGTTTGAATGGATTAATTGTCTATATAATTAATAATATTTTAATTCAAGATAGCTCTATTGCTGTATTAAATATATTAAAAATGTAATGTAAACATCCCAATACTGCGACACTGTACAGATGTCTTACAAGTGGTTAATGGAGGATTCTCAAATTCATCCTTAGATCACGTCTATGCAAACACTTTTCTCTACACACTTACCGCATGTAGGGATCCACGCTTAAGAAAACAGCTTCCACAAGCACTTCTGCAACAATTATGCATATTGAATAAGACCAGAATAAATATACATCAATAATTAGAGTGGCGTGTATATGCTGTCCATGCACTGACCTCCATCCTTGGGTTCTGGGAGTTGCTCTGACTTTAGCTCAAAGTCACTGTCTTTGGGAAAACCCTCAAAGTGCTGCTTAAGGATCCACGTCTTAGCCTGAACCATGGTTTTTTGTTTGGGGAAACTGGGGAATATAAAGAATTTGTGTAACCACTTCAGCTCATATTGACTATAGCAAATGTTGTGTAGCATGAAGGATACAAAAGAACATGTATTTTTGGGCTTGTGTGTTATTCTCGGTGTGTCGACTCAAATCCTTATCAAACCTGTTAAATAAACACTAGAAATGATTTGTACATCACTAATAATACAGTTCTGTAGTGGTCTATGTGATAGTCACTCCAGTAAATCAATCATACTGCCTATCCAGTACTGTTGCTGTTTATAAAAGTGTTTATTTGTACAGGAGAGCAGTGTCTCAGGTTTTTTTTTTACTGCTACAATTTCTAGCCTGGCTCAGTGATTTCTGTTTCCATAAGAACTATATAAATCAGAACAAGAAAATCTTTATTGTCATTATTCCAGGTATATTAAAATTACAATACAATAATAAAATCAAGAACTATGTCAATTACAAAGTATTAGCATTTCAAAAATATACATAAATACAATGAAAGTATATGTGACACGACCTTATATTGAGGTGTTTTTGCTTTGTACTGTGGTGGAGTCAAAGCGCTTTCTTAATACACATCAGTAACTCGTCATCACATTAATATTGTAACACAGATCACCTCTGAGCGCCCACATGGTTGTGTTTGCTGGGTGTATAAACGTGTTTGATTCTAATAATTTGTGTAAC
>JAYDZG010000036.1:19457685-19468346 GCA_034509265.1 Microcambeva bendego
GATAAATCTGGATTCTGTACTTGAAGCTGATCCACTCAAGCACGGAATAATAAGAAGACATCGATAGATTGCGCACGAATGTAAAGGAGTGTGTGTGAAGTGAATATTCACCCTCCTTGGACCTATTTGGTCTCCAGCAACGGATTGGCTGGGCTAAATTGGGGGTAACAAGGTAAATAAAAACTTCCCTGAGCCACTAGTTTCACAGCACAGAAGTTGGAATATGATACACCACCCAAATATCATCTACTTATTTAATAAGGCCACAATCAGTATTTGTATACCCACAAAGTGCAACTATATGCCAGTGGCCATCATGCAGATCTACACGTTCACTGCAGGTGCATTATGGGCATGCTTTGAACGTCCATTTGTCAGCATCCCTCCACACTTTGCACATTTTGTGGGTGCTGTTGCTATGACAACCAACTGGAAGCAGAGTGTTTTGCTTTGACATGTTTGGCCCTCGTCCTCAAACACATCTGTCTCTCCACATGTGAGATGATGAGTGAGAAAAAACAGAGAAATGAAAATCTATCTGACTTAGTTTGTGTTAGAGGAGTGGGATCTCTTTATTAGCACGAGAAGCTCCCAGTACAGCCTCCAACCAACTAGGCCTAGCTAAAATAGTTTTAAGTGGTGTTTAGGATTGGCACTCTGCCCAGTGCATCCCTGCATTGTATTCAGGGGCCAGGATAAAGTGGTTGATGGAGTCTCTTTTTTTCTGAGCTTGTGAGATCAAAGTAGGGTCTACTTGTCAGTAGCTGAGAATTTCTTTCGGTGGTGGTGTAACTGCCTACAACACTAGCTGCAAGAAATTAAGTGGCCATAATTTTACATAAGAAAGTGGGCCGGAGAGGGGGTCCTATGGTGCTCCTGTCATCAGGGATCAAGTAACCTTTCATGACACGGATAAACAAAAACAAAATGCTTTACTTTCACTATTCCTCATTTTACTGAAATGACAATAAAACCTCTCTGACTCTTAATATAATGTTGGTCCCCATTTTTCTACCAAAACTGTGCATTCTGAACC
Organism: Microcambeva bendego; assembly: GCA_034509265.1. Classification (NCBI taxonomy): domain Eukaryota; kingdom Metazoa; phylum Chordata; class Actinopteri; order Siluriformes; family Trichomycteridae; genus Microcambeva; species Microcambeva bendego. The sequence goes on from JAYDZG010000036.1 coordinate 19,458,722, forward strand.
AAATATTTCAGAACCAGCATTAACTTCTTCAGGAAATTGTGCTACAGTATCTCGTCTGTTGAATCGGATCACACAGGCCAGGCTTTGGTCCTCACCTGCATCATTGAGCCTTGACCGCCCTGTCACCTTTTTACTTCTGTTCCTTCCTTGGACCACTTTTGATGCGGTTTTTGAGATGCTCTGACCCAGTCATCTAGCAACTCCTTGCTCAAGTGACGCTCACCCATTTTTCTGCTTATATACACTTTGAGAATCAAATGTTGACTTATACATCCAACCCACTAACAGGTCCCGTGATGAAGAGATAATCATTATTCCCTTCACCGGTCAGAACTCATCATGTTATGCCTGGTCAGTGTAAACAAGTGTAACAAGCACCGCAGATTCCAGCATGCTTTAACTAACTAACTAACTGTGTGTCTGTGCAGATGAATGTTTCTCATGCAGATCCTGGATTTCTGATATATTACACTTAGAGAGTTAGCCTGGCGCTGACCTCTTACTGGTGTTGTGCTAGCCTTGCTCAGGACGGCATCTTTATCTTGACGCTAACGCTCAAAGACACTTCAGACATGCTGTCCCCTCCGGCCCAACACAGCTGTCCAATACGATGTTATATAACTGACCCTCTCTCAACTCTTCTCTTTAGGAAGGGTGTCCCTGAGGACACGGTGAGTTCTGACGATAGAGAACATGCCAAGCGCATTGTCTATTCACTGGTCTATGGAGCAGGTAAGTTCTTCTGAATCCGCGTGTGCATTTTTAGTGTCCAGTGGATCGTATGGTATAGAGTGTGCCAGCTAAAAGGAGCTAGAATGAATTTTTGATGAAGTCAATGCTACACAACCTTCTAGGTTTGCAGATGGATGTACAGTTCACAGGCAGGAAAAACATATACAGTGTGTACACAACAGAGGTTGGGTAATACAATGAGCACAAAACTCATTTACTGATTGTTAAATTTACTACTTAAAAATAAATATTAGTAAAATTACATATTAGATGACAATTATTTGTTTAAGCCTGTGGCGACCCCAGAAAAAAAACCCTGGGTTGACCCACCGGTTTGGAAACACTGGGTTGTACATTTTAAAAATGTTATATAGTCTGTTAATGACACAATATCCATCTCTAACAGTTTAAACTTTTTTGTTATTGTGAGATTTATATCCACTTGCATTACACAGGAGAGACACGCCCAACTTCTGTTAAAAAGTAAAGTTTACCCCGAGTACTTTTAAAATTAGTTCCAACTCTGAGGCTGTCTGGTCTCCCAAATTACTTTTTGTCCCAAAAACACATGAGAAGTGACACAAGGGTTAATGATTCCACGTTTAAAAATGCATGTCGACGATAAGCGAGTAATCAAAGTCTTCCACACAAAAGTTAAAGCTGAGGCAGCAGAAGCGATTATGAATTGATTTCACCTGCTTTGGTGCGAATGAACGTGACATCAGGTGCACTTGAGAGGCAACCTCCCAAAAATCAGAATGGTTCTCAACTTATCCTGCATTATTCCTCTCTCGTTTTGCATTTTTTAAGTAGTCTAGTTACTACAGATAGCATGACGCCGTATCTGCAGCCCTTTCCAGGACACTTGGGGTTACAAGTAGCCAGGGCAGGAGACAAGCTGGACCGGGGCGTGGGAGAGCATCAACCAATTAGCAGAACAGTTTTCTGTTCCTTTGTGTGAGGGCAAACCACAGGAGCACTTCCACAGCCCTCAAACATGAAACTGACCTGAAACTGTCAACAACAGACTTGATGAGGGTGGCACGAGGACCGACATCCCTTGCTGGCAGATGTTGACAGCTTAGCACCATGCAGCTCAATTACCATTTGCCAAAGAGCATCAGCTTCAGCAGGGTCCCCATTAATAGCTGTCCACACATTCTTCATTGACTCCCAGGGACTTATTGTTTATTACATCATCTGTTCTGTATTACATGTTCTGTATTGTACAGATTTCAGCACTATCAGAGCAAATTATGCAATCATGTGTCCGAACCCTCAGATCAAACACCTGATTGCTTAAATACTCGATATGCAAAAAGCATTGCCAGAGAATCTATGAAACCCTTTATATAGACATATTGTGTTGATAAAAGTGTGACTCTGGACCCCTGCCAGCTGGAAGTCATAGTATAAGTTCGGTCATTCTTTCGCTAGGATGGACGATGTGTCCGCGTACTAGCTCTAGTAGTGGTTGTATCCATAGCAACCCCAAGAGATAGATACTGGCTCTTCCAGTGATTTCTGACACTTTCTCACAGTTTTCCACTGTTTGCTTCAGCCCTGCCAACATTTGCTTATTCTACTTATCGCTCTCTGTTCCCGAATGTCTTCTGTGTGTCCTATTAGAAAATTATTTTCACTGTTTGTTCACACTACTGAGTGTCAAACAGCTATCACCAAACCAACCAGTAACGATCCGTACAACCCAATGTGAGTCTGCAGGTCTGTGAACTTAAGAGGAACATGAAGCCGGGCAGGGCGAATATTATGAAGTGATTATGATTTGGCATAGTTTTTCTTAAGGTGATCCCCGGCTGTCAAATTTTGAAACCCTGTGTGGCCCTTGAGCCAAAAATGTCACCCGGCCTGATTTTAAGAGATTAGAGATTATGTGTGTGTTCGAAAGTGTAGGGAGCTTCCTCGCTGTCTTACTGTCAACATGCTGGTTTTTTTTTAAGTCATTGCCTTATAAGTCATCACGTTTCACTATTAAGCTAACTTAGCATCAGTGGCATTTAAATAAATGGGACGAGGTGGCACAAATTGTTTGTTTCTTTTTTATGGCGAGAGCAATCATGTCTCATTGAATTCTGGGCTTTCCTTTCCAAATAAGGATGCATCCTATGCTCACTCATTTTACACTGAATACGCCATTTATATTTAAAGAAGACTTAATAGGCAGTTTTTTAAGGCATCTAGGATTTCCAACATCCTTCTTCTCGAGCATTGCGTTAAATTGCTTCCTGTGTAGAGAGCGCACTAGGTTTTCAAACACACCCTAAAAAGTCTCATAACCTTGCTAGAGAACCTTTGTACGACTTCTTCACTATATACTGTGAATATGTCCATTAGTAATTCATGACTGAAGTAAGCAGTTCCTGTGTTAAATGCAATTTGCTGTGAAATTAAAAATTTAAGGTTTGTGTTTAGTGCTTTAATGTTTTTCATTCGCTTTGCATTCAAGTGCCTCACGTTTGCTGGTTAAGTTATCTGACTTTGGTCCTAGCAATAAGGACGCCCTTGCAGTCCTACGGTAATTCAGTTAGCAATAACTTAGTCAAAATATTAAAGTGTCTCTTTTCGTTATAAATTTCACTGTGAATTAATTAGGGCCCTGATTCTTTACCTCTGTCTGCAGGAAAGGAGCGACTGTCGGGTATACTGGGTGTAAGTGCAGAGGAGGCCAGTCAATTCCAGAACACGTTCCTACAGACCTACAGAGAAGTTCAAACCTTTATTCAACACACTGTGCAGCACTGTCACGAACATGGTGGGTCTCCCTGAGGGTCGAAATGTCACTCGTAAAACCCTTTTAACACGACAGATTTACAGGTCGGGTCCAGGCTTGATGTCTTACACATGAAGATCCTTCATTCGGTTGCACACTTTGACCTTATAAAGGGGGTGTTAAAATGGTCTTCGGACAGTGTGAGTGAAAGGTGATTTGCCAAGGAAAACAGATTTATATTTGACTGTTGAGGGGCTGAAGGAGCAGATGAAGCCAGAAGAGCAGGATGTTGAAAGAGGATTAAAAAGGATTAAAGCTAACCGCAGATATGCAGTTCCTTCTTTGGTTTCTGGAAGTTGACACTTAATATGATGACTAAAATGCCAGCACAGCAAAGTGGAGCAGTGCAGAAAGGACATGAATATGTTGAAAACACCCTCATTGCTTACAGCGGTTACAAACACATACAGGTCATCTTGTGCAAGGGCAGCTGTAGCTCAGCAATAGGAGGCATCACCAGCTTTATCTAGGAAAGGGCCACATGGAATGCCCTGGACAGAGCGCCAAACATAGCCAAGTCATGTTTGACTGTTCTATAGCTGCATATTTATTTAGAATTATATCTGCACCGAGATTGAACCTGAATATGAACTCATTTGTATCTCTGTTCTGCCACCAGACACAGGAGACAATCACTGGCCACCATTTATTTATTTATTTATTTATTTAAGAATTTAGAATTCTCTTTTCACCACTGCAGTGGAATTTGTCTTCCACATTTAACCCAATCAGTGCAGTGAAACACACATACACACCAGTGAACCCTAGGGGGCAGTAAGCACATTACATTAGAGTAAGACTCTAATGTCTACTGGATGTGATTCCTGGATTAATCAGCGATGTTCCCTCTTTAAACTCAATCAGGGACCCCCAGAAGCGAAAGACAAATTTACTATGCTAAACTGAGATGAAAAAGTATAAATAAATAGGAAACCTCTTTACTAAACACATAAGCTGAGACTAGCATGCACTGACTAATGTTCTTATTTATTTCAATTGTAAGAAAACAGCCTTTAACAGGGTTTTCAGTGTGTGTTATTGGACTGTTGTCTAGTTAAAGTAGAGTTGAGAAATGTAGGCTCTTCTGTAAGTCTTTCTGGATGAGCTAAACGCCAAAAATGTAAATCTCTTTCTCACACACAGCCTAATGTCAGGCACATTCCTCCCAGCAGCATCAGTGTCTCTAAGCGACCTGTCGCTTTGGGCTTCTCTGATTCTGGGAAGAAGATTTAGCTCATAGCAGAGCTCTATCAACTTTCATAGCAGGTTTGAGCTGTAAAGCCGATTCTATTGTCTGTAAAAGCACCAGGGATTCACGTTCAGGACGAATCGGTGTGTGAGCGTGTTACTGTCTGTGAGCAGGAATGTAATTTGTAAAGGTTATGCAAAACTCTGTGTTGCATAGGTTACGTGAAGTCCATCATGGGCCGGCGGCGTTTCCTTCCACATGTGCATTCGGTCGATTGGGGGGTTCGGACTCAGGCGGAGAGACAAGCTGTCAACTTTGTAGTGCAAGGTACTGAGTGCACACCAAACTATGAAAATCTGGAGAGAACATGACAATCACGGCCTCCTGCCATTATGTTTCATTTCTCATGCCTTTATTATGGTTGTCATCATTTCACCACGTTGTGTGTGTGGGTGTGATTCAGGTTCAGCTGCTGACCTTTGTAAGATGGCAATGATTCAAATCTGCTCACATGTGTCTTCTTCTACTACTTTTACTGCCAGGTATGTGTAGTACAATATGTATCACTTTTGTATGTTCTCCACAACTCAAGTTCAATCTTCTACTGATAAAGAACGATGTTGGTGTTGGGAATGTTTTATTTTCTCTCACTTGGTCTTCCGCCGCTGAAGGGTCCCTGGCGGCCATTGAGGGGGGTACAGGTGCCTTCCTATCTGTCAGTCATGCTCCATACACAGCATTTGAAGACCTACCAATATAGTCTGTTCATACCCCCTGCCAGTTATGCCCTTCATATGGCGCCCAGTCAACCGGTGGCAATTGTGAGTTTTAAACTGAGCAGTTCAGAGTCTCTGCTGAGTTTTATCAGTACACAAGGTCAAACACAGTCAGGGACAGTCTTCAATTTGCATCTTTAACATGCAAACTCCACACAGACCACCCCACCTGGGGAGCGAAACTTGCTGAGAGGCGACAGTGCTGCACGCTTAGACACCGTACTCAATAGAATAGAATAAAATAGAACAGAATGAAATAAAACAGAATGCCTTCATTGGAATTGCACATTTTACAATGTATGTGTTTGACCAAAATGAGCTGTTGTTTTATTCTATATTAATTTCTAATCTACCACCACACTACATGTGCCACATGAGCACCTGAACATTATAATGATGTAAAACACTTCATAAATAATAATACTGAGATGACCTTAAAGTCATCACTGTCTCATCTCTTCCAAAAATAGGGTGTATTCAAAAACCTAGGCAGCATTCTTTCCTCCCGAGAAGGAGGTCCAAGGTGCATTACAATCCTGCCTACTACACCTTCAAATATAAACTCTATACTCTTCAGTGTAGAACATGTCAGCATCGGATGCATCCTTATTTGGGCATAACATGACAAAACCAGAGTTGTATTTGCATGTTGATTAAAAATAACGAATAGCCCATGTTTTTGAGCACACGTATAAAGTTTATATATATTTTCATTCAGTGATGGCACGTTTCTGTTCTCACATTACAATGTGAACCACTCCATTAAGAGCAGAGGATCCCAGGACATTCATTTGATTTTTGTTTTCCATTCAGCTCTTACTGAAGATTTCGGACAATGTGTGAACATCTTAAGAGTTGATCTGATAGAAAAGCACTCTGAGTCATTAAATACCCACTAATCTAATAGTATCTGTGAGCGGTTACAGTTCCTGGAGATCCATGTGATACTAAAAGCCTGTTTCAATTAGTTTGTATTGCTTGGTATCTATAATTACAGTAAATACTCAAAATGCCACCAGTTCCAAATACCTTAAAACTACATAAAACTACTTACTGTCGTCTCCTGTAACCTGAATCGTCCTTATATATTTCCTTTTAGGGATGACACATGGCTAAGTGATTAGCACCGTCTCCTCATCACTGCCACCTGGGTTCTATCCCCAGGTGGGATGCTCATGGTCCTTTCTGTGTGGAGTTTGCATGTTCTCGCTGTGTCTGTGTGGGTTTACTCTGGGTGCTCCGGTTTCCTTCCACGGTCCAAACACATGCAGTTGGATGCAGTCAGTGAACAGTTCACACAGCGATCGAGAGCCGAGTTGTCTGTCAGGGCAAAAATCGTGTAGTGTGAACTACGCATCAGGTCTAGCAGTCACTCCCAAACCCTGATGTGCGAGAAGATGCCCGAGTTTCTTTAATTTTGTAATTCCAGTGATATTCCATGATATTTATCTACTATTAAAATAATGGATTAAACTATAAACGTGTGATTAGGCTGCTGGCTCAGATCCATGATGAACTACTTTTTGAGGTGGAGGACTCTCAGGTGGAAGAATTCGGAGGTGAACCTTTAACACTTTATTCTGATCATGTTCTGTGTCGTTCTTGGTGATATGGGATTTTCCTGTGGTGTGTAATAGTGTTGGTGAAGAGAACAATGGAATCACTTCAGCACATTGATTGTCTTGGAGTCAGTCTGTCTGTAAGTAACTAATGTGGTAATTTTACTGACCATAGTAATGTTAAAATGGATTTATAATGTGTACACACACACACACACACACACACACACACACACATATCTCGCTCTTCTTATGGGTAGTACTGTCACCTCACTGCAAGAAGGTCTGGGTCCTTCACTTTGAAAAAATGGTCAGTAGTAGTAATACTGTACTGATGTTGGGATGTTTGTGTAGGTGCCTCTGAAGGTCTCGGTGTCTACAGGACGATCATGGGGCTCCATGTGTGAAGTGAAGCTCCCCCCAGCAGCTGCTAGTGCTGCACACACATCTTCCTGAACCTTTTGTTTGTTCCTATGCATGTGACACCCTCTCCTGATTCGTGAGGCTTGTGGTAAACCCTCTCTCGTTGCGTTCAGAGATTCCCTGCCTAATTGTAAGGTGATTTTTAAAATAATTATCTCTTTTTTTTCTTTACTCTCTCTTTATCTCCGAGCTGTAATCCGTTGCCATCGTAACCGGCTGCTGCAGCTCCCAGTTTCTTTAAAGCCTTGCTGTATCCAGGGGCAACCGTTGGAGCCACTATTAAATTGTGCCAGTTTCTTTTCCGTCTTCTGCTCTCTTAGGTCTATTTCATCACTTTAATCTGCTTCAGTCTGTTCACCATTTATCTTTGAGTCACATGTTCATTAATAACTCATCACTAGTTTTCAAATCACTGTTCAGTTCGACTGCTGGATATCATAGGCGAGTTTCACCAGTTATTATTGAATATGTTTGGATATTTAGGAACAGCAGCAAGAGTTCCTCTTCAGCCCTGGTTTTTTAAGGTACTCAATCTCATATTAACTGCAGACCCTACCCCCCGTGCCTTGTAGACCTTATGCCAGCTTATAGGGGCTACCTCACCTAAAGTGATTCTTATAAAAATATCCAACATGCTTAAGTAGATCTCAGATGAATGATAATTGGTATTATTACATTTTATTCTTCTGTCTTTCTCATTTGGGAAACATAACCCGGTGGAAGTTGTTATGGAACACAGGACCCATTCGTTCTGATTTTTACATTGTATGTAAACATGATCATTTTAATCTGACATGAGTTTGTGATTTGTTGTGTTCATATGTATGGAATTATTAGTAATGTGCTTATAATGCATTGTGCACTCTGGTTTGAACATGTTTTCTAGTGTATATAATAAATAAAAGTAAAAAAAAAAATATTAGTTTTAAATATATTACACATGCAAATAAATGGATGTAATATTTATTTTAGAGCCCACACATAAACAGCTTGGTGAATGAAATCAGACTTTAACCATTAAATATAAATTATATCAATGAAACATGAATCTTAAATCATTTTTTAAAAATGAGTTATAAATGTACATTTATTTTTAAAAAATTAATATAATTGTGCATTTCTATTAAAAAATAAATATAAATGCACAATAGTTAAATGTGATTTTTTTAAATTGCATTAATTTTAAAATTATTTAATATGTATTTAAATGAATACATAGTTTAAATTTACATTCATGTAATTTATTGTAAAGTAATGCAAATGAATTAATTTCAATTAAAAATAATATTTTCATTTTTTTTTAATGAAAGGAATGTTCATCACCCTAAAAAAAAATAAGATACCACTTCAAAAAAATAGTTTTTCAGTTTTGCTTCATTCAGTGTCGTTTCATTCTATAAACTAGAATAAGAATTTTAATAGAATAGAACAATACTACACATTTGTAAATTGTAAATCTAAAAAAAACTGATAATTTGAAGTGGTCTCTTATTTTGCAGATTTGAGTTTGTGCTTGATGAGGTCGATTGAGAGACAAAGTAAAAGATCTAGAAGCAAGTACAAGCTTAAAGAAATGTTTAATCGATACAGTATGTACAGCTGTTTCTTTTGTTATGCAGGTCTCCTTACATCTTCACAAGGTTCTCATTCGTCAAGCAAAGAAATGTGACCACGGTCAAAAGAAAGAAAACGAATCATTAGTAACAGCAGTTCAACCAAGAAACCATGAAAAAAGAAAGAGCATCTGAGGCATCTCTATCATTTCTATTGAACAGAAGATCTGAGTAATCACACAGCAGCCACAGCGAGATGTTTAACAAGGCCTGACCCGTCACATACTGACCTGACCCCTTCCCAGTCAGTGCACTGGTTTAGTCCTCTTATCTCGTGCTGTATTGAACCCACTTCCTATATGTACCCCGCCGCTGTGTTCCAGGTGAGCCGCCCCCTAGTGTGGTCGCCTATTGGTTCTCTCTGCTATGCTATAAGTGGACTTGGTATCCATAGTAACATTCTACCTAAACCCTCCACTGAACAGCACTGATGTATGATGGAGACTTTCTAGCATTCTTACTTGTTGGTTAAAACTTAAGTCATGTTGAGACAGAGTTTTTTTTTTTTTTTTTTTTTTTTTTTTTTTTTTTTTTTGAAAAAA
>JAYDZG010000036.1:19521694-19531794 GCA_034509265.1 Microcambeva bendego
GAGCGTCATGTATGGAGGAAACATCAAGCATGGATGTGGCAGCATCATGCTGTGGGTTGTTTTTCGGCAGTAACACGGCGAGTTAACACATAAGTGGCTTCGGGACAATCAACAATCTTGAGTGGCTCAGCCTTGACTAGAACCTGATTGAACATCTCTGGAGAGATCTGAAAATGGCCATGCACAGATGCTCTTTATCCAACCTGATGGAGCTTGAGAGGTCTGCAAAGAAGAATGTGAGAAACAGCCCAAAAATAGGTGTTCCAAGTTCTTGTAGCATGAGCCAGTTCTTGTAGCAGACAACTATCTTACAGTACAGATGCAAACATCATCATGAATCCATTATTGAATTTGAATACTGTGAAAATAAGACTATGTACTCAGCATTGTCTGTTAAAATTTAAATATATGTGATTTGATATGGAATTTGTGTGTGTGCTGGTGTATATGTGGTCCTCTTTTGAGTCTTTATTCCACTTTTCCTTTTTTTTTTCCCTTGCCACAATTGCCCTAGGCTTGCTCTAAGGCTTGGACACAGCTTCCCTGATTCTTTGTCTTATTTTAATGTTCATGTTTTTTTTGTTGTTATTTGAAAAGCTGCTGTCGAGAAGCGCTATACAAATAAATTTGACTTGACTTGACTGGACATGCATTACCAATGGCAGGCAGTGTGTGCTCAGATCTCCCAAACATGCATTTGAAGAGCTCCCACTTCGGCCACACTGTTGGGCCTCCATCTGCCATCAGCTCTGCAAAAGACTTTGCTGGCTACAATAGACACAGACATTATGAATTCTTCAGTTAAACCATTAATAATCATTACATAATTATAACCATATAGATGGTTAAATTCTGACTACTGACAGGTGCAGTGAATAATCACAGAACATGTTAGTGGGTGGGCTATACTAGGCATCAAGTAAGCATTTTATCCTCAAAGTGATGTCAGAAGAGAGTGAGAGGATTCCAGCAACAATGGTCAACTTGTGATGTCTAGATGATCGGGTCAGGGAATCTCTAAAACTGCAGCTCTTGTGGGGTGTTCCTGGTTTGCAGTGGCCAGCATCTATCAAAAATGGCTTCTGAAGCACATGGGGAGTGAAGACTGAAGAAGTTAAAGTTGGTTCTGATAGAAAGGTGTTGGAACACAGTGCAGCACAGTTGCAGGGTTGTTTTGGCAGATCAAGATCATAGGGAGGTGACCATAATGTCGAGAATGAGAATTAAACAAGGTTTAAAATGATGTGCTACCCCCCCTTCGAATTTAAAATTGTAACGGTAATGCACACCCTTCCCATGGGGGTGAACCACAAAGGCTGCAAATATTCTTTAAAAGTGCCCCCTTTGAAAATAAAATTGACACGTCTTTCCCATTTTTAATATTATTTACTGGAAGTGAGATATTAAGGGAGGGAAGTTTTCAAATTGACACTTTGTATATTGTGTACAGTCCAATGAAAATATCCTTTCTCAAATTCCAGCTTCTCTGGAATGCTGGAGTCTGGGTCAGTCAAACTGCACCCCTGGATCTGAAAGGGTTAAGGGCCTTGCTCAATAATCAAAAGTAGATTTTTCCTATGGAACTAATCTATTTGCTGCAAGAGGCATGGTCAGCAGGTGTATTTACCCTGGTTGCCACTAGGGTCAAATTGTACAATGTTATTTCAAAACATTTTATGTGGCACTTAGATATATGGTCCAACAACATGTCATGTTACCGGCAGAAACTAACACTAAGCTTTAAATAACTTAAAATGAAATAAGAAATAAATATTGTGTGTCACAACTAAGGAACAAACCTTGCCCTCTCTGTCCGGCAGAGCCATGCACGATTCCCAGATCTGAAAGGAATACTTCAACTGAGAGAAGCTTATTTCCTTAACTTTGACTCCCAAATCAGCCTCCAGTCGCTGAACCACCTGCATACATTTAAACCAGCAAAGCACACAGTACATATGCTTCATGTAATCAATCTAAATATGACATCTAGAACAATACTTACAGATACTTTCTCACCTTCCTCTGTGCCTCGACTAGTTGACTGTCTACCGGCGATGTGATGGGAGATCCACCATCACCTTTGACTGTAAAGTACCGCAGCTTCTTCAGGTCCACCTCAGAGGACAGCAACAGCCTGTGTATATATGCCAGGTGAGGTGGTGATGGTTCAGGCAAATGTAATGTACAGCTTTACACTTCTGCTCTACTCATCTGTCAAAGGACTCAAAAGCCAATGTGGTTAAACCCATCACAGTAGCATGTCAGTTTAGTTTTTGTTCCCAAAAAGGGCTCGTTAGCTGATCAGGTGTAACATTATGACCCCCTTCCTTATACTGTGTATGTAGCCCCATATGCAACAAACTTTGATGCACTGCGCATTCTGACACCCTTCTATCAGAACCCAAAACATCTTCAGCAATTTGAACTACAGTAGCTCATCTTCGCTTATACGTGCCTCAATGAGCCTTGGCTGCTCATGTCCCTGTCACTGGTTTCCACTGTTCCTTACTTGGAGCACTTTTGATATATACTAAACACAGCACCCAGACCAGGAACACCCCAAAAGAGGTACAGTGTTGAACATTTGCCCATTTTTCCTGCTTCTAACATTAACTTTGATAAAATGTTCACTTCCTGGCTTTTATATCCCACCAGCTATCAGGTGCCATAATGAAGAGATAATGTGTTTTTTACCAATCTTTGCCAGAGTTGCTAATTGTGTGTGTGCCGTGTGTGTGTGTGTACTTGTGTGCATTGGCTCCCGCCAAGATATTCAGAAGTGGGATCAGGTCTTCAGCATAGCGACACATTGGGCCTGTACTCAAGTATTCCTCATGACGGCCAGAAGACGGTGGGTGCTGCCCGTCATTAGAGATGACACCTACAACACAGAGATACAGCTGTTATTGTTTTTTTCAATAAACAAAATACATTTATTCGTGAAATGACTATATTAAACATATATGCTATAATCGAGCTTATGTGGGTTACTATGACAACTCATTTAATATGAACAGAAAGTAAATATGTACTGGATGGCACAGAAATCTGTGGCGTTACACACCTGGAGTCGTTTTGTGCCCAAATATGCCATTAAAGAAGCAGGGCATACGGATACTCCCTCCAATATCCGAGCCGATTCCGATCACTGACCCTCCACTGCCCAGAAGGCTGGCTTCACCACCTACAACACAAAGCAAGGACTAAAATATAATCAGTCAACTTATTGCCCAACAGAATCTGTCCTGTAGACTACAGTACTAAAAACAGCACTTCAACTTGTACTAAATGGCTGAAAGTACAGTGTATTCAGAAAGTATTCCTTTCTTGGGATCATAAGAATGCTGATTGCTATAAATACTTGATATAACTAAAAACAAGCCTTGACTTCCAAGATTTGATCACTCTGTGGCAAAGAGTAAATCAGGACAGGAATATAAAATTTAAAGCCTTCAAGGCTTCCAAGACTACAATGGCCACAATGATATAGAAATGGCAAATGCTTGGCACTACCCTGAACCTGTTTGGAGTTGGCCATGTGACTGGATATGCTGCCATGGACGTAAGCAAAAGTAAGAAAAAAATGTCCCTGGGCAGATGGTTTTCTGTTTACTAGGTTCTCCCCTCTCTGCTCTGGACTAGAGCAACACTTCATGAATTAGACATTTACAGTGGAAAGCGCAGGTTCCTCATCTCCAAACAAGTAAGATCTTGCCCTGAAACTACTGCTACAAAGTTGAAATCCCATTTATTTTAGATGACTGTTACACCTGTTAGCAATATCAAATAATTAAAGACACAAAATGTACCTGAGCTTCCTCCACAGATCCTGCTCGTGTCATAGGGGTTGTTGGTGATACCATAAAGATGATTGCTGGACTCGAGCCACATGCAGAGCTCGCTGGTGTTCGTTACTCCTATAGGAATTGCTCCAGCTCTCTTCAGAAGTGCCACTGTCGGTGCATCTGTACTCGCTAGGAACTGAGCTCGAGAGATAAGACCAGTGGAACAAGGCATTCCTGCAGAAGGAAAAAGTAGAGGTACCAAATCACAATAAGATTATTTAAGCACTTTATTCTCATCTCAAGCAACATCATTTTCAGCATATAGCTGAATCTCTTAAAAAGTACAAATAATTGACTAAAATAATTGACAAGTAATAATGGTCAGCAAGTGGTTATTACAAAATGTACCAAATAATCCGGAAATTGGTTTTATATCCCTTTCAAAGAAAAAAGTCCCAGAAAACATATTATTAAATAAGGTTTTAAGTGAGTCCTTGTACCCCAGTTATTTAAAATGTGTAAATTAATGATTTAAAGAAATTGACTTTACCCTGTAAAGAAAATGATTCTTTCACAGACAAAGGAACACCAAGCAGAGGGAGTCGTTTGGCAAGTGCATCCTCGTTCCCCTTTTCCTCCTCAATCAGCCTGTCCACCTGAGCTGCTTCTGATAAAGCTGAAGAAAATCTTAAACCCATAGACAGAATGAGAGCTATATGTCATTGAGCTGAAGAAAATGTAGAATCTGTTTCAGTATTTCTTCATCATTATCAACAGTTAAGGTAAAATGTTTACAAAGATGCACCATTTATGGCACTGGAAGATCATAGTTCTAAGTCATAGGTCACTAGCTAGCCAGAGAGCTGTCTCGAGTCACACCATGTGTGTCTTCACTACTTGTGCAGTGTTTAAAGGGTAAATTAAAGGGTAAATTGCTCTGCTCAACAAAACTGTAAGGGGAAGAAGATTTTTATGTGGTGATGACGTGAAAACAGTGATGTATCAGTGGCTACATACTCAAACAAAAACATTGTGCTTATGGTAAATACATCATCAATTTATAAACTTCTTAATAAATACAAGTGTGGAAACTTTCTGAAAAGCACTCGATAAACATGGAAAGAATTGAGTTTAACTGTAGGTGTAAAAGGGCTCAACTGCAAAAGCTATGAAGTAAATGACACAAAGCATGTTTGAGAACAATTATATCTGGAAAATACAGTACTATACATTTTTACTTTTAAAAGCCAGATTAAGGCACACAGAGTAAGTACATGTGGCTCTAGAGTCTTGCAGGGGACATCATGTAAATGAATGTAAATAAAGTCCAAATGCAAATGTGAGGACTAGCAGATTCACCCTGCGATAGACAAAACAAATACCAATTTGCTAAAGCATTTGATGATATGTTAACAGTAAGTAAAGACCCATGTACAGTAGAGTCTGTACATCTTAATACAGTAATTGCCAACTTACCGGTCTTTAACCACAGCATTGATAAGTGGGTTTACCTCCTGGATCCTGTCAATATACGCCTGTACAACCTGCACACTGGACACCTGTATTCAGGAAACAGAAGTGTGTAAGATTACTTCAACATGTACGTAGAATAACTTCATAACAATAATAAAATGAGTTTATGAGTAAAAACTGTAAAACTGTTGTGATTACAGTGAGGTAATTAAACAACTCCACAGAACAAGACCATAACGTCGCTTGATTGACCAAATGCTATTGTCATTTTCTTGTGAATGTTTTCAATATGCTACATACATGATATTTCATTATTATATTCTAGATTACCCTTAAACCTAGTAATCTAAAGGATCATTTTCATCTTTTGAAAAATGGAAGGAAACTGAATTTTATAAGGGATGTGACTAAACAATTCAAACTAAATGATGCAAATAGATATAGTTTACTCATTTGTATCATGTCGAAAATATTTAAATCAATACTGTTAAACTGACATGCAGAGTTTAAAGACACAGTTGAACACACAAATAGTCCACCATGTAAAACTCCATAAATTCTTAGAAACTGCATAATGATAAAATATGAGAACACATGGTATATTATTGTATATTAGTAACATTTTCTTTCCAAACTATAAATAATCGTTCTTCCCAAATTGTGATAATACTGTTAAGTAATTTAAGATATTTATATTATAAAACAAATACTAACTACAATTACCATCTCAACCCCTACTACTACATATTGCAGATATGGGCAGACCTGGCACATTTTTGCTTTTTATCAATACCTGGACACTGGCTGCAGCTGCCAGGGAGTAAGATGACTGACATAACCGATTTTGGGAATTACTAGTTCCTTGCCAAGCTCCTCCAGGAAACAGATGTTGGTTTAATTTGCACTAATCCCATTGAAGGCTGATTATATCTATAGTGTTGTAAAAAAAAATCACGAGCGTGGAATCTTAGCTTCTGCCTTTGAAGGACTTTTACTCCAGGATGATATGTATCTTCAGTCCTCGCACACAGGGCTGATTATTTGTGCATTGTGCATATTACAATAACATTCTTGATTTTCTTTGGGCAGTAAAAAACTACAGCTGCATTTTCAGAGAAAGAAAGCTGTGTTCTTTCCTGCATCTTTATAACCTTAATGAAAACTAGCGTTTTATTGTTCCTTGCATAGTCTGATGTGTCTTTTGTAGTTCAACACCGAGGCAGTTGGATGTGAGGTTGTCATACATTTTGTGATGGCCTTGTAGCTACTCATATCCAGCCCCATCCTCCACCCCTGGAGGATCATTTTTATTGTATGTGTGTGCAAATTTGACAAACAAATGCATCCATTCTGCCCCAAAGTACCTGAAACATGGCTAATTTTAATACTGTTTGAATTTTGAGTGAACTATCCAGACAAATTTCCCCTCAGCATAAAATATTTGTGATATTTGCAGGGTTTGCAGGAGACCATTGTTTTCTGTATTTTAGTCATGAGCTATGCTAGTCTTAGTTTCTCATTGACAAATGAGTTACTAGCTGTAGTCGTTTGGGAATTAAGGCTCTAGTTAAACACCACAATAACACTGCAAATTAAGAACACGTTTTATTATATATTAAAGTTAATCACAACTTCATTTTCTATGGGCCGCTGCTATATTCTAATGGTCGCCACGGTGAATCATTCTGGCCACGTCCCTGAACAACAGGTGCCTGCGTAACAACTACAAAGACTACGACTCCCAGAATGCAACACGCACGTCAACCCGTTTATTTCCTGCTGTATGCGGATTTATAGTGAGCAATGTGAACTAATCGACTGACCTGTCTTTGCCGGATTTTCTTTGCTAGCTGTGTAGCAGGAATAAGAAGCAGCGGTTCGGTTATCTTCGGTACTGTAGCTGATCTGTACCGGATTGAGAATAACACGAACAGCGCAGTGACCACCCCACTAACAGTGCGGAATATCCACTGCACAACCCGCTCCCCTAAAGTTAAAGTCATAGTTAAACACTGTAGCACAAAGTGCTTCTGATATGCATGCGGTTCCTTTCGGGGATTGTGGGTAAATGTGTACCGAGGTGTGTTGTGTGAATGTTCTGGGGCGGGGTTATGTGTCATGTATTGTTTTTGTTATGCACAAAATATGCATAAAAATTGCTAGAATTTGCATTTTGCATTATTGGATCGTAAAGATGTTCAGTGTAGAACTTGCAGTGTAGAACAATGCTAAAAGAAGAGACAAAATATTTTAACAGGGAATTTATTGAAAACAACAATTTAACTGAAACCCATAGTTTAAAAAAAACTGAAAACACCCTCAAAAAACTCAGTGGGGAGTAGTCTAACCACTGTTGTTGATCTATCGTTTGAACATGCATGATGCAAGTGTCCAGGAGGCTGGTGGGAACGTTGGTCCAAGTGTGGAAGATGGCTTTACAAAGGACATACCACTGGAGACATTTTTTTGGGTCGACCACTGGACTCGTCTTTTAATATTGCCATCCTGATATTGATATAAGGTTGGGGATTGCCTTTTCCCTTCATGCAAGAAACGAAAACATTTTACTGTGGATAGTGACACACCACAGTATAAAAACCAATCCCATGTCATAATTGTCTGATAACAGCTAACAAAGTACAAATATATGCTAGTGGTTTACTTATTAACATCTCACCTGTGTGTACTGGTCACAATCTTTGTGTTAGCTGAACCATTCTACAGAACAACATGTATCTACATTAGTAAATGTTTGTAACCTTTACTGTGTACAGAATACCACCACCAGTCATTGTTATTGAACTGGATAACTTTGTTTTTCACTCACTTTCCTACCCACTTCCAGGGTCCAGGTCAAGGAGGGTGCTGGATTCATTTCAGCCTATCTCCGCTTTTCAATGCAAGGCACACAGAAACACCCTGGATGGGGCACCAGTCCATTGCAGGGCACACACAAGGCAGTTCAGTGTCTTCACTAAACCTAGATGCATGTTTTTGGACTGTGAAAGAAAACCGGAGCTCCAGGAGAAAACCCTCACAGCGCCCTCTGGGGATAGAACCCAGGACCTTGTTGCTGTGTGCCAGTTTCAGACTTGGCTGATGGGTGCAGCCAAACTCTCTTCATATGGGCCCAGCTCTACTATTTTATACAAATACATGTGTTGTATTTATTCAGTCACTAACCAGGCATTACAAGTCAAAGTCACAGAATGAAGAATGTAATTGAGGCATGATTATCTTTCACTTTGGAGTTTTAAACCCTAAAAAAAGTCTGACATCAGAAATCCTTGTTCATTCTTATTGGCAGGATAACTCGTTAATTAACAGTAAGTGTTATAAAACCATAAATAACTAGTTTTAAAGTTTGTGTAACTAAAAGCTGATGTGTTGACAGTGAACAGCAGGGTGCAGCAGAGATTTAGTTGCTTGTATGAGGAGGCGTGCATGTGCCTCAGCCTCCAGCCTTGAACATAGTGGGAAATGTTGAGAACTCAATTAACTATGTAATTAAGAAAATGAATCATAAGAAATTTTCTTGTAATGAATCTATTATGTAAATAAATAAATAAAATGTCGGAAATCTCGTTATGTATACAGTAACTAACAGTAATTAACAGTAATATTAATAAAACATTTAATATAAACTGAAGCACACCACTCATTGAACTTTGGATCATTGGAAACACATTCACTAAATGAGAGTCATGTATAGTATGATTGATACACTAGTCTGGTGGACTAATCTGATTTGGAGAATTCCAGGGAATGCTACAGTGAGCTACAAATGCCACCTCTGATAAACGCTGGACTTTGTCTGTAATGTATATTGTTTGTTTTCTTTTGTTAAAGATAAATCTTAATTTGTAATATGTACAATAAATCATCTGGTTTAGCATAATGGTGGAACTGATAGAATATGTGCCACATAATATCATGAAGGCTAAGGAACTGAGTTTGATCTGAGTTTCTGGTCTGTAAAAAGTTTTTAACACCATGACATGTCTGCATCTGTGATAATGTCTGCATACACAAGGTAAGATCCACAATGGATACATAAGGAATGGTCTAATCAGCTTGTAAAACTGTAATGAGAGTTTTGGATGTAAGTTTGATGGAAATGCAGCTCCTTCTCCATTGTAACTTCTCTTCACAAGAAAACTATTATAAAGCTGATCCATAATTCAACAGCATTCTTTAATAATGTAAACGTACTTGCTTTGCCCACACAGTGGTGTCTCGGTGGCATTATGTTTCTCACCTTGCTTTTATAAACCAGCAGGCCACGATTAAGCAGCTCAACAGAGAGGACAATAAATAATATATTGTAGTCATGGCATGTTACAGAAAGATACCGCTTATCCGGGTGCTCTTTTGAATTATGACCTTGAACAATTTAACAGTGCTGAAGTATTGCTTTTGCATGTTATAATCTCAGTAATGTGAAACTGATATGTACACTCATAGATGTTGTAAATGTTTGAACACCCTTGGTCAAATGTTCAATTTATTTTTAAAAACAAATATGTATTAATAATTATTAAACAGATACATTTATTGAATGGTTACTGTTAACAGACCAAACTGGAAAAGTGATATGACATGGCACAGAAAAATGCTTTAAATACTTTAAAACTTTAAATATCAGCATCAATAAGAATGAAAATATAAGTGTATCTTCCTTCAAAGATTTGCTGATTAACTGCTAGTTTTACATTTGTAAAGAGCTGTGTACATTTGGCTTGGGTGAACTCTGAGCTACATCCAGTCAAATTATATCATCCAGCCAGACTTCTGTCTAAATAATGAAATATGTACATTGTGAAACCTGTATTACATTTGTGG
>JAYDZG010000036.1:19537014-19559804 GCA_034509265.1 Microcambeva bendego
CTGAAAAGAGTCGAGTGCTTCAGCTCTCGTCAAAGCGGCTCTTCGTTTGGTTGCTGGTTTTGTTTTAAACGCATTTATCTACATTATTTATAATATATTGTAGCTTTATCTAAATAAATTTTGGAAATCGTAATTTACTCTCTGATTCGTTATATCATTTAAATATGGATATTAAATTGATACTTCGTACAGTACAGCCTGTGTAATGTTTGCAAGGAGCTGTTGACTTAATTCATAGTAGACAGTTTTGTACTTTGTACTGCCAAAAACACATGACAAGTGTACAAGTAGTAACGTAAAGTTACATGTAAAGTTGTATTGTTTTTACATTGTATTGTATAAAAAATGCTGCTAATTGTTCGGTTATCAACTGTGTTTATACCCCCACAATTATTCCAGAGAGTAATTCATTATTAATTAAAACGGGATTTCAGTTCTTCCTATCATGTAATATGTATCACCACTGTGCATACATTAAAACTCCATTAACTGCTGTAATATGTGTAATTAACATGTGTTAATTGTGTACACGCATTCAATTTAATGCTATATTTAACTAGCTAAAGTCAATATTATAAAATGCATTATTGTAATCCTCACTGCAGTGGATCCATTGTAATAAAAACCGAAAAAGCATGAAACAGAAACCCGTATTTGTTCGTGATCTTACAATGACCTTATTTAATTTGATTCCTGCTTCATAGGAAATACATTATATCACGAAGAACAGATAAATTACTGTGGGTTTACTTATTTAATAATTTGTTGATCAATCTAGAATTTACTATTTTATTCTCTGGGAATCGACACTCGTGCTTCGAAACCGATGTTCAGTATTCAAAGCCTGTAATCAAAGAGTCGACTCTTAAGGTATTGACTCCCAGCTCTGCCGTTTACTGCCTGCAGCAAGCACACGGGGCTGGAAAAGTTCTCTAAAACGGGCGGGCCGCTGCAGCTTTGATCTGTTTTAGAAAATGAGGCATAGTACATTTGCTGAGGTATATTACAGATCGCAATAAAAACTGGGACCGTGCACGAGTCTAAACCCGGCCGTGCACAGTAAGCTCGCTGATAAAAATCTGCAGTGAACTTCTTTCTGTTTTGCAGTGGCGCATTTCCCCGCCCGGATGAAGCAACATCAGTGAGTCCATGCTGTGGAAATGAAGATTATCACAAGACCGAAGTGTGCAGTTCCTCAGGAGGAGCGTTGAATGTTGCATCAAGGTGTGTGGAGGATTGCGGGAAGGCGCGTGGAACCAGATCCGTAAACGTCGCACGAGTCAACTAGTCGGATAAACTGCGCTAAATTAACCCATGCGTTTCTGGTGCGCATGGATGAATTTGCTGCAGCCCATCTTGCTTAAATGGAATTAATCAACTAGACACTATAAAAGCTTGCCTCTTGTGGCCAATAGGTTTTGTAGCCTTCAGTTATATTATAAACCCTTTAAAGGTGTTCCAAGACTTCTTTCGATGCTACCTCAACCTGCTACCTGTGGTCTTCTCTCTTCATCCCTGTAAAC
The DNA here is from genome assembly GCA_034509265.1 of Microcambeva bendego. Classification (NCBI taxonomy): domain Eukaryota; kingdom Metazoa; phylum Chordata; class Actinopteri; order Siluriformes; family Trichomycteridae; genus Microcambeva; species Microcambeva bendego. The sequence goes on from JAYDZG010000036.1 coordinate 19,538,538, forward strand.
TGGCTTGAAGTGGTCCTGTGAACTTTGCAAGATGTAACCACTAGCTGTACATAAGTGCTTGAGAGATGAGTGATGGGATGGAGCATGCAGAGCCAGAAGTGGAAGGTGCCCATGGTCCACAGAGGCTTAGGCCCTCTTCATATCGGGCCCTGCGCAGTGCCGTCTCCAGCCTGGCACGTATTGATGACTTCATCTGTGAGAAGATTGGTTCCGGCTTCTTCTCTGAAGTGTTTAAGGTAACAACTTTACATGCTGCACGTTTTCAAGCTGTGGAATGCGCTTAACTTAAGCAGCCAAAGATGTTGGTGAAGAATGAGATTTAATATTTCGTAATTGGCAATCATAGGACATAAACCAATATTATATTAATACACCATCATAGCTACCGTGACGCTGTGAATGTTCATTTATAGTTTGTATTGGCTGACAGTAAAAATGGAAAAAATGGATTAGGACACCCTAAGTGGAAGAGGTTTATGAAAGCTCTGTGTAGATGGAAGCAAGGTGTGAAGACTTTAAAATTGGTAGTGAAAGGTCTAGCCCGGGATTTACATAGTAAGAATAAAGTTTGTTGATTTAGCCTGATTTTAATCTTATGAAGGTTCACTACCGTCACTACCATTACACACATACACAAGAACATTTCCATAGGTGGCAGCACTTTTGTTAAGTGGGTAGCGCTGGCGACAAGAAGGTCGGTGTTTGATCCCCAAGTGGGGCATTTTGGGTCTTTTCTGTATAGTGTTTGCATGTTCTTCCTATGTCTGTTTGGGTTTACTCTGTCTGTTTCTTGGCGCGCCGGACTCCCACAGTCCAAAAACGTGCAGGTGAGGTAAATTGTGCAAGTGAGGAGAAACTATATTGTCCATGACTGTGTTTGATATAAATATCTCAAGGTATAGTTTAACCTACATAAACGTGGGAGTCTTTTTTAAAAATGTAATTGGAAAAAAGACTTGTCAAGCTAGTTTTGTCCACAGTTCAGCAGCATCCAAACCAAAACAGTTGACTTATGGTTTATTTGTCAAGAGTGGAGAAATCTGAACCCCAGATCCTAGCAGTAGCAGTCTAGCAAAATCTATTTTAGAATTTAACATGGGACAATATATGCCATTGGTTCCAGTAATGTTGCTTTTTTAGTAGGATTGCCATATTCGTAGAATTGTTAACTTTTTAATTTAGTAGAATTAAAGTTAGCAAGAGACTCATAAGGCTGGACAGACAAAGAATGCTCTTTCCACCACTTGGGTGCAAGTACAGAGAAGAGTCTTTATGCTTGTCTTCCATTGAGTCCATCCAGTTAGTGCTTTTCAGTTCTATTGATATTGCTGCTGTATATTTTCTTGTTCTAACAATAATGTCTCTGCCGTAGATGAACAGATGTGAATTCGACCTAGCAGTTCAGTACTTCTTGTTGTGGAAGCTTTTGAAACCTTCACACTAAAAATAAATGTGTCGGTATACTAAGGAATATGTAAAATCTATAATCCGATTTGATACCAGTCTTAGGTCCGCATCTGCCTCTGTTCAATTGATGTATTGATTTAATTTACATTAAAATATTTTGCTCTGTTTATTAAACGTGTGAAGCCACTGACATTTATGACCCAATAGCTCTAGATTTTTTTTATTCATTACTTTATTACGGTTTTATCTAGTGTCTAATTAAAAGTGCTGACAGGCTTAAACGATGATGCTTGTGTGTGTGTGTGAGGGGGGTGAACAGATACCCGATGACAACCTGTGCAGGTGCATTGGACGATGAACCTTGCTACTGTTTAATGTGGGCGTGTGGGCATTTGGGTCTTTTCAAAGATTGAGTGAGTGAGAGAATTATGACATGGCACTTCCGTTTATTTTCTGGTCAGTGAAATGACTTGTAAGATAGAATAACTTCCTGTCAATATGATTCTCTTTCATAGTTTATAGTCATCCAAATGTAATGTTCGTGTCAATGCTAGAAATGTGATGCTTTCTATTATTTTACATTGTCCAGTCAACTGATGTGTTTCTTGCAGCGATAGGATTGATACTTTTTTTTGTCAGTGTAGTAACAGTGTACTTTAATTTGTGATGTTTTGTCTTTTTGACTGCCCTGACTTCTGCCTTTTGTCTTATTTACAAACACCTTCGGTCCAACGTGGAAAGATTCCCAAAGGCAGTTTATTCTCTTGGCCTTTTTAGAGTGTACTTAGCGACTGTTTATATATAAATGCTATTACTCAAACATTCCAATTTTCTGTATGGGTTTCATCCGGGTCCTCTGGTTTTCCTCCTACAGTCCAAAGACCTTCAAGTGAGGTCTATGTTTTCAATGAGTTTTTAACTTACAAGGAACACACCAGGTTGCTCATTTTAACCTCTTAACAGAAACGTTTGTCTTAAGTAAGGAATGTTTCTTTGAATAATTCAATGCTTTAATAATGGAGGACACTTCTAACTGCTAAAAATACTGAGAGAACTTCCAGAGGACAGCAGTATAACTATGTTCAGGCGAGAGGTCTGGTGTCCATAAAGTGTTTATTTCAGGGTGTTTAGGGGGAAATTTTGCCTGTTGGGGGAAAAGAAAGCATGGCTGTCAAAAGGTTTTTAGAGCAGTTCTTCCTTTTCTGTGTTAGTCAGCTAGTGTTGCATGCAGTGCTGTTTTTTCCACTTGTGATTAACGTGTGTGTGTGTGTGTGTGTGTGTGTGTGTGTGTGTGTGTGTGTGTGTGTTAGATGAGTTTTGGTCTAATGTCTAACTCACATTACATGATTTATTCCTGATTCCCTCACTGACACATACACCAGTTCAAAGTCACATCAGCCTTTGCTATGTCTGATCTGACTTCTGTATGCATATTGTGTTCATGGTGTGTATGTGGTTAGCCTAACTTTCAAAGTTCTACCGTCTTTAGGGTTCATTACAGTCCACTGTGCTTGGTTAATGAGCTAGTGTCATGAGTAAGAGGTTTGGGCAGCCATGTTCATTGAAATGTTTGAGGTTATGGTGTCTGTGTGGTCAGGTAGCACAGTGACTAAGTGGGTAGCTCTGTCGCTTCACAGTAAGAAGGTCCTGAGTTCGATCCCTTGGTAGGGCGTTCTGGGTCAAAACTGTTTGGAGGTTGCATGTTCTCGCCGTGTCTGCTTCGGGTGCTCCAGTTTCCTCCTACAGTCCAAAAACATGCAAGTGAACTGAAGTAGCATTACAAAATTATCCATGACTGTGTTTGATATAAACACTTTAACTGATGAATCATCTGTAATGAATTTAACCAAGTTTTCTTTTACTATTTCTTGATAGAAAAAATAAAGAACTTTAAAGTATTTGAAATTATCTTTTATCTATTTAAACAATCAATGTCCTTTTATTTCAGAAGGTAGTTACAACTATGTGAAACTAATGGATTCATTTTTGTGTCGAATCATCGATATGAATAGATTCCCTAAATAAACCAATTTGTAACAATTCAGGTCAGAATAACTATTTTGAGTTGCCCTTTCCACAAAAGGGAGGAAATAATGGGCTAAAACCATGGCATCTAAAGACTCCTGAGTCTCCTGACCTAATCAGTCCAGCCAGTCTGCATTTCATTTAAGAAACTAAGAGCTTGTGTGTATTGTAAGAATCTCAAATGCTAGCAAACTCATCTTGATGTATTATTCTGTCTGGAAACAGTATCCTCGGTGTACAGGAAGAACACACACGAGTGCCGTCTTCATCAAAGCCACACGCACATGGCTAGTCATGCAGCATCTACACTCCCAGAGCAGTGTGAATGTTACGGATGTGGGTGGGTGTAATGCTACTCTGTTCAGCACTCTGTATCAGACTAAACAGACTCAAATTGAAATATGAAACCAACCCTGACACTTTTGTCTAATGCTCATGTACACTGACTGTGGCTGGTTCGTCACAGCTCATCACTAAATACTGCACTCTATAGGGGGGAGGAAAAGGTTCCATCATTCCAAGAATTTTGCCGCTTATAAGATTGGCAGGAATGTGTTCGTTGGCATTAGACGTTCCTCACAGGTATATCGCTGGAAGACGAAATATGTTTTTATGTAGGTCTACGTTTTAGCTAGTTTGACCCCACTATTTTATTTTATTTTATTTTTTTGTGTACTGCAAATATTTCTCTGTTATTGTGCACATAGTCAAGGAAAGTCAAGGAGCAATGCTAATTGATCAAGCTAATAAAGGCAGTATTTATTATGCAATGTTTGCTATTCAGAAAAAAATGACTAAAAACCATTTCATGATAACATTTGCATGTTTTGGTCATTTCAATACAATTATTTTCTTATTCTTTCAGCTGCTCTCATGAGTTCGCTACAGTGATTCATGATTCACATTATTGATTTCGTTTTCAAATATTTTTTCACCAGATGCCCTTCCTGACACAATCCTCCCTATTAATCTGGGCACTAGTTAGTGGCTAGGTACCTCTAGGTCAATTCATTGTCTCCAGTTAACTGTATGTTTTGCACTGTGGGAGGAAACCGGAGCACCCAGAGGAAACCGGAGCACCCAGAGGAAACCCTCTCAGACTGAGAACATGCAAACGCTACACAGAAATGACCCGGACTGCTCAGGCATCGAACAGATTTGTATAAATGCAAATAATTTATATGAAAAATTCAGCCTTTAAAAAGACACTTGAGGATGAAGCGATATTCACTTTAAACTGCATGGGGCAATGGCCTAGTCACATCATCTTTTTAATGACAGTCCTGGGGGGCCTAATTTTTGTATGTTGGGATACTTTCTTTATTTGTATTATTCATGTATTGATATGATGTTGGATTTGTGGGTATTTTATTTATTAGGTAAATAAACAAGAAGCACTAATACAGTATGCTATTTTACTTTTTAAGAGAAATAATAAAAAGAAACTTTCATCATTTGTTTTAAATGGTTTTGTTTTTGTTTAAAGAATTAGGAAAACATATGAACCCAGTATCATGAATCACATAACATCGTGGGCAGAGTGTATCGTTAAATTCCTAGTTGGTTGCCTATTATTCTTTCATTTACCCCCACATGGATTATAATTGGACAACATTGTTCTTGCCTCACTGCATTTATATTGCTCAAACCTGACCTTTTCTCATGTCTGCTTGGAATTTATGACCTGTGTGTGTATGAGGGAAGCTGAAGGACAATATCAGTCAGTGATTACTAGTGTATTAAATGTTCTCACATGCGCTGTAGAGATTTGTTGGTGTTTAGGCGGACAGCAGTGTCTGGAACGAGGAATGCAAATTATGCAAGTTTGTGAAAACATATGCACCTTTACTGTTGGGGGTTTCCTTTTTAAAAAAAAAGTGACACTCCAATACTTAAAGTACATTTCAAATGTATTTGAGTAATTACAGTTAAATAGTTTTATAAATATATGTTTTATAGTGTTTGGTTGTTACAGTAAAAAGGGTTTGTTTTACAGTTTTAGTTGCTTAGTCTCCAATCCATGCAGTATAAGTAGAGACAACATGCTGCCAGTTGGATAGATGTGCATTTGTTTCTTAGGTTTTTAAAGATAGTATTTAGGGAGTATCACAGCGATGCAACTCGCAACTCAAGTTGTTGGTAGGTTAATTCTTTAATTAAATAGCTAATCGAACGCATATCAGTTTTGTCTCCAGAGCAAAATACCGCCAGGTAATTTAATTAACAACTACTGCATGCTACATTTTACTATACTAGATAATTATCCTTCAGTCCTGACGATGTACATATTAAAAGTTTGCTTAATCATCTGTTTAAAGTTGATTAGTACCAGCATGAGCACACAACTTAGTTATCTTAAAAGGTTAACATGGGGCAGGCAGCAGTATTGGTCATTGGAGAGCTACCAAAGTGTTATCACTGTAATGATAGTCTTCTCTATAGTGATACAAGTTTTCATTTGTCACACAAAAGGTTTATAAGTAAAAGGTTTATTTTGGATAGTGCCATTGTGCTCTGCTGTTTAAAGTGAACATCGGTTCATTATACAATGGGAAAAAAAGTATTTTGGCAGCCACTGATTGTGCAAGTTCTCCTACTTAGAAAGATGAGAGGTCTGTAATTTCCATCATAGATGCACTTCCATCTTTGTTCTATCAGATTTAAATTCAATTGACGTGCATAAGAAGAAAGTCATTCGATACATGACTAACCCCTTCCTGTCTTTGTACCTCATTCCAGTTGCTTTATGCAAACTGTGACTGCTTCATTTAAAAACCAATTCACTGTGTGTGGGATTTTAATTTAAATGAATAGGCAGCTGCTGACTTTTATGAAGCATAGGTTAAATGTAATGGGTTGAGTGAAGACGTTATGTTCGCTGGATATGAAAATGTGTTTGAAAGCATCTTCCCAAGTGCCGAAATATTATCAGTTGTTTTATATAATATTGATTTGACATGGGGTTGGGCGAGACCTCGGCTATTTACAATATATTGTGTTTGTAGCAGGATATTCCATAGATATAACCCACCAGTATCTGGATTTTGCTTTGAGTACTGTCAAATGTTTGAGCCTTTATTTCCACTGACACAGTGATGGCCTCATGATTAGTCCTGGACTAGTAAGAACAAGATTGCTTGATCAAGCTTGGCCATGTGTAAGTCTCTTCTGTTGGGCCTCTGAACATGGCCCTTTGGATAAATGTGTCTGGTCTCCCTTAATGTTGGGGATAAATAAAACGAAGGCATGTGATGTGGATGTGTGATTTGGCCAGATGCAGTGGACATCAATGAACAAGAAGGTCTGTCAGTGACATAAAGAGTGACCCGTGGACCCCCCCCCCCCCTCTCTCTCTGTGTAGGTAAAACACCGGATGACAGGGCAGGTCATGGCTCTGAAGATGAACACTATGGCTAGCAACAGAGCCAACATGCTAAAAGAAGTGCAGCTCATGAACCGTCTGTGCCACCCAAATATTCTCAGGTTGGTAAAGACATATTTCAATTCCAGTGTTTGTCATGATTCTTGTGCTGTAGTAGTCATGTCTTTGAATTAAAATGAGCTTTTTTTTTTACTGAATATACATGCATGATCTTAATGAGTAGATCAAATCTACCTGATGTTTAGAAGGATATGACCGGGTACAGAAGGGTTTCATTTTGTTTCTTGTTTTTGCCATCCATTTAAAATAAGTATGCTTGAAATGCACAAAATGAAAGGTTTATGACCTTTACTACAATACAATATTTGGAAGACCATTTTGATCTTGAAGGGCTAGACCAAGGGCTAGAAAACTCTTTGGCTACACTAAATTGGGAGAAAAATGGAGATTTTAAATAACACACTAATTAACATATTATTTTGAATCATGTGATAACCAGTCTCAACCAATATATTCTCTAGACCTTAACCAGAGTGAAGTGATTTGGATGTCATCACTCTCACTGTTTATTCTCTTTCTAAATCATTTTCTGCATGATGAGTTTAGCGCTACTGTGGTTCTTTCCTCTTACTTACTCAAATTATTGTCTGCTATTTCATTTTAATTCAGTCATACCTTAGTATTATAGAACCCAAGTGTGGTGCTGAAAGAGCAGACATATATTATGTTTTTTTTCCTGTAAACTATTGTCATTTACTTCAGTTTATCTTCTAAATGGAAGATTAACACTACCTGTACTGGTGACATGTTTACAAATCCTTAACTCTGTATCTTCTATATTGTCTTGTGTAACAGCTGGGCGTCTGCCAGCACTGTAAATGAGCCATGTCCCCAAGGGCCTGCTCATATCATAGTGTTGGATTACTGAGCAAAAACAGTAGTTTCAGTTAAGAGGATAGGCTCAGTAGAGAAGTTGGTTGAAAATAAAATTCCCATAACCTGCTAGAACTTGTGGCATTTTGTTTACGCAGCATCATTATCTTTACATGGTCGTACATGCAAGAACTTGTTGGAGATATTGTTGGCAGCCCTAATTTTATTAGTGTGAATTTTTTTTTCTGTGTCTTTTTTTAGGTTTGTAGGAGTATGTGTACATGAGGGCCACCTCCATGCTCTCACAGAGGTACGTCTTACTTCCACAACAGTCTTATTTTAAAGTGTACTGAATGACTGGTTGATCACCGATGACTTTTTGTGAATCATCTAAATAATTTATTGATCCTTCTTTATCCGAGTAGACAATCATCCATTGACTGAGAATGATCAATAAACTCACAGACCAAAATATTAGACAAGAATATGCTGGACACAGTGACATAGTGGAATAACAGGAAACGAGAGAGCAGGCCAGCTGGCAAGAGGGAGATCCATAAACCTAAAAATACCACCAACTGACACCAAACCCATAGTAAATATGTACATCAATAACAAGTGGCAGCTTGAATGGGACAATCAAATAAATAATAAATCATGAGATACACCGCATGATCAGGGAAAAACCAAAAACACACCATGGTATACACAAATGCTAAACAAACAAGGGAAAGAAACATATGCATGAATAAATAAGGATGATGCATCTACATTTCTCATATTTCTCATAAACACTAGGCCAGTGGGAGCCTAGTGGGTATAGAGCTTTGAGCCAGGCTCTGCTTTGCTGCCACTGTTGGGTCCTTGAGCAAGACCCTTTACCATGGCTGACCGTGCGCTCTGATCCCAATTTCCATACAAGCTGGGAAAGAATTTCGTTGTACTGTACATCTGTATATGTGTAATTGCAAATTATATTGTATTCTGTTATAGATCAGGCATAACATTATGAGCAGTGTCAGAATACATAGTGCTTCACATGTTGAGTAAGGGCCTGCAGACCAGAACCAGCATTAGCTTATTAATCGTTCGTTGGGTGGGACCACACAGGCCAGCCTTTGCTTCCTTCCTGGACCACTTTTAATCTCTACTGACCACTGCTGACCTTAACACCTCACAAGAGCTGCAGTTTTAGAGATGCTCTGGTCCAGTCCAATTTGGTTATTGTCAGACTTGTCAGAATCATTACACCTTTTCTTGCTTCTAACATCAACTTTGAAGATAAACTGTTCGATTGCTTCATAATATATCCCACGACGAAGAGACAGTGTTATTTCCTTGGTCATTATGTTATGCCTGGTTGGTATAATACTTGTGTCACACATGTGACAGACCCTAGTAAAAATTACAGCCTTATTTGTTGAGCACTATATACACTCTGTATTATGTTTCCAATGACAATAAAGGTAGTTAACTAGTTACTAAAATTTATGGATATGCAGCATGACCTATTACCGCAAAAACACATGAAAGTGTGACGGAAAAATACATTTAATGTCTTACATTTAATGCGATCCTTGCAATAAATTCCACTAAACACGTAAATGGAAGCTGTTTTAACAATGAAACACTGCTCTGTTGCAGGTTTATTATTCTGGTGTAATATAAATTCATGCCCATAAATAGCATATCTCTGTAGATTAGAGTGGAACTTCTCCTTTGTCAGTGTGTACCTTTATGTGCAGGTGCTCAACTCCAGGGTCAGTAAAACACACCAACCACTTCACATCACCGGGGGTTTACGGTTGTTTTAGGGAGACATGGAGGCTTGATGGGTAGCACTAGTGCTTCCCAGCAAGAAGGTCTTGGGTTTAATTTCCTCATGTGGAGTTTGCATGTTTCTTTCTGTATTCATGTGGGTTTCCTTCAGGGCTCTTGGTTCCTCCCACAGTCCAAAGACATGCAGTTGGGTTAACTGGAGATACAAACAAAATCATACAGTACTGTGTTTGATATTAGCTGTACTGTGACGAATGTAACATTTAAGTTAGCTATGTGTTTTTCATGTTTTACACTTTTGGTTACATTCATGACGGACACTTGGAAGTTTCATGTTTCATCAGTAAGTTTATATCCACACCATCATGGACAATTTTGTATCTTCAATTCACCTAACTTACATGTTTTTGGACTGTGGGTGGAAACCAGACTAAACCCACTCAGACACGGGGAGAACATGCAAACTCTACTCAGAAAGGATGTGGACCGCAACACCTGGGGTTCAAACCCAAGAACTCCTTGCTGTGAGGTGACAGTGCTACCCACTTAGGCACTGTGCTGCCCCAACAAATGTGCACTCTATAAGTGTGAGGGAAAAATACAAATGCTGAGAGAACTTTTCTTATGTGTAGTACATTAATGGTGGAAACCTGGAAGAGCTGCTGGACAGTGATGTGTTTTTGTCCTGGAGTGTGAGGATGAGCCTTGGCTTGGACATCGCCAGAGGACTGCAGTACCTTCACAGCAAGGGAATATTCCACAGAGACCTCACCTCTAAGGTACACTTGGTTAATTCTGTAGAGCACACCAATCTGCTCGCTTACACACACACACACACACACACCACATATTAATGCATATTTATCTGTGTGTAGAATTGCTTGATACAGTGGGAGAATGGAATATGCACTGCTGTGGTTTGCGACTTTGGTCTGGCAGAAAAAATTCCAGATTACAGGTTAGTAAGTTCTTATTTGAGCTACGTCTTGAACTAGGTCTTTCATGTTTTCTTAAATATCTTTTTATTAATTTGGTCATTTCCAAAATGCTGTTGTGTTGTGTCTGGTGCTTTTCTCAGAACCACTGGGCACAAGCGGGATGTATACCAGACTGAGTGTCAAATCTATTGTTAGACATTACTTACATTACTCAGCCCTTCTCACACTTTGATGCGATATGGAACTGCCAGTCAATTGGTTATCTTGTTTTTGGCATGTAGACTATTAGATCTCTGTTAGACTCCAGACAGACAGTAATCACAGGTGATGATCCCAGTTAGCATCATGCCTTTCAAATCAATGGGATGAGGTGACACAGAGCTACAATGTCAAATTATGTCTCCCTAAACCAACAATAATTTATTTACATTTGAAAATAACTGTACCTTGCTCCACATTATCCACCATATTTGGGATTTGTGTGTGTTTTTTTTCTGTGGTGCATATGGGAGCAGGACTGATGGTAGCCTAGTGGGTAGAGCTTTGGGTTATGAACCAGAGATTGGCGGTTCAAATCCAGGCTCAGCTATGCATCCACTGTTGGTCTTTGAGCAAGGCCTTTAACCCTGTCTGTCCCAGAAGTGCCATACAATATCTGGTTGGCACATGCGAAGAAAGAAAATCATAAATAAAAGCAATCTTCTTCATCAAGGCACCTATGATACCTTTTTCTGAACAAACCAAAAGATTTGGAACATTAAAAGAAACCCTGACTCAAGACAATGTGAAATATATCTAGATTAAAAGCACAAATATAAAATTATAAGCTCAACACTTTCTGTCATGATAGCACAAATGTAAAAGAACATAAGCAAACAAAAATAGGGTAAAGTACAGGCAAAGTTTTTCTTGGTTATTTACTGACACGTTGATGTTGAGAAGCTAAACATTTTCTTCAAATTCTAAATTGTTAAAAAAAAACTGTGTAGGTAATTACACTGCTGCCGCACTTCCTCCATGAGCTACATGCTGCAGTGGACGAATATAGGAAGTTACATTTCCTGAGCTAGGTTTGTAAAGAAGATATAGGTTTACCAAGATGTTTTGTAAACTATTGCTATTAGTTATTTTGGACTGGAAGAAGTGTTCGATAGACAATAGAGGCTTTATTTAAACATTTGGACTTCCAGACTGCAATAATTCAATTATATATCAATGTTCTATAGTTATGCTATATATGTTTTTAACTTCTAAAACCAGTCCTGGGGCAGAGGATGCTATTTTGAGTTTCATATTTGCATTTTCTTTATTTATTTGAAAGACTATTTGCACTTTGATTTAATTTCATGGCATGATTTTAATTTGATGTTAAATAACATAATAACAAAGTTAAATAACTTTTAAATTACATAATAGCAAAAGTTTGTTATTTTAAGGCAGGGATAGAGGGTATGACCAAAATTCTCGTTGACTAACAAAAAAAATAATAATCGACTACCAAAATAATGATTCTTTGCAGCCCTCCTCAACAGTCTATATGACCACTGCAATTCTGTGCAGACGTTGTTAATCTATGTGCTTCATAGGAGAGAAAGGAAAGAGAACCGTACCACAGGGAACGAGTGAATTTGTAACTGTAGTGTGTTTGCAGAGAGCAGACTCATGCTGACTGAGCTAAGCTTTCGTCGGCTTCTAAGTGCATGGGCTTATAATCTTGACATTACCTGACAGCAGCCAGAATCTCTCGTAGCTCTCAAGCTTTCCCTCGAATGCGTCATCACACTCACTCATCAGCTTTCATGTAATACTGTTGCCAAACACAGGCAGCTGTGTGTGTTTGTGTGTGTTGTCCCTCGTGCTCCATTTCCGTTCCGTTCTTGTACTTCCTATTCTGTTCAGGAAAGAATGTTATGCTTGGGTTGTGCTTATGTGGCTCTTCTGTTAGAAAATGCCCCGTATCATGACCATGTTTTTCTCTCTGTGGATTCACATGTGTTTGGTGGTTTGCATAATTTAATAGCGTCTCAGGTGACATGCACACATGCATGCACACGTCAGGATAGTGTTTTTGTGTGCTGGGAGAATGAGACCAAGGACTTTTTGGAACATTCTCCTAATAAGGTCAAACTATTCCCGCGAGCAGCGGCTGACTGGCACCGTGCCTCTACCAGCACTTCCCCAAATTGTGTTTACTCGGCAGCCTCCTTACCCTTGACCCACTTCATTCAGCACTCTCACTTTAAATCAACCACTATGTATGAATTTCTCTTCCTCTATCATCTTCCTCCACCCTTTATTTCTTCCTTTTTTCATACTTTCTTTCTCACTCACCCTTCCTTATTTTCATCAAGCAGCTGTATGTATTTGTTTTGGTATTTAAGTAAAATTGATTTAAATGAGATTTAAGCATCAGCCTAAAAACACATGGGCATGAAGTTGGTTTGCTTTAGATGTTTGTAGATGCAGGTTAGTTGTTGACACAGAATTATGCTAGCACAACAGTGATGCGAGTTAGAATCTCAGTAGGCTGGCTGGTGATAAAGATCTATAATGCTTCGTTTCACATTCAAAGGCAGGTTTATATAGATCAGGCCGGTTTAATCATGACCCTCCTCGGTCAGGAGAGAAGCTCTGGAGCAGTAGAGGAAGCAATATGTGATTGGGTAAATGAATACGACCAGTTTAGGAGCAAATATTGGGAGCAAATATAAGTCCCATCATCGCCACATTGCCACTTCCCTTTTTTTAACACTCAATTGCTCTCCATGTGGTTGTGTAACACTAACACAATTCTGTTTTTCACTGTACTCAGGATATAAATTGTGATTTGTTGCTCAGAATGTAAATGATGGATCCACCATCCTCAGTTTTGCCTAGATAAACACATTGATGTTCCACAGTGGCAGTTTGTACAGCATACAATTCTGGAAACATTGAGAACATTGCTGCTGTTTATTAATTGATTTAATTGGACCTCCAAGACTTATCTTGGATTTATCTAACTTCCCTGTGAATTCTGCTGACCTAGGCAGGTCACTGTTGCACAACAGCCTCCTGGCTGAAGATTGCCTCCTCCAATCTACATTCGCTTGCCATCACATTGACTGTTCAGCGGTGGCAGATTATGTACTATACAGTAGGACAACTGTTGCTGTGCCAAATTTCTTAAGTTCCTGACCTGGCAGGTTTACCCCACTCAGATGGAAATATCTTTGTGGTGGTGGACTTGTCTATTAAACTACTGTGCTACCAGGCACAAATTCTGTGCTATTGTATTTCCAGGTAAATGGAACACTGTACCATGCAAGCAAGTGTGCTCTGTCACAACCATCTTCATCCTGCTGACATTGCTATAATGTGCAAATTCTACCAGTTCTACTATTTTTTTATATGTGGTCCATACCAAAATAATTAATTTAGATTACAAGCATGTCCTATTGATCGTCATGGTATTGTAATCTGAATACACCTTACACAGGTAATAATCCTATTAAAAGCTTATTTATTCAGCTTTATAATTGTGTTGCTTTTGTTTGCTTCATTTTTAGTGATGGAGCACAGACGCAGCCTTTATCCATCGTGGGTTCTCCATACTGGATGGCTCCTGAAGTGCTGAGAGGAGAGCAATATGATGAGAAGGTCTTACATATAACCCAACTGATTTGATGAAAATTCCTTATTAGTACTTAGTCAGAAGTTATAGTTTGTCTGTTCATTTGTCACATTTTGTCCAGGTGGATGTTTTTGCCTATGGCATCGTCCTCTGTGAAATCATTGGTCGGATCCAGGCAGATCCAGACTTCCTGCCACGCACAGAGGTATGTGAAATCTCCCTTCTTACCCTTGTTAAAGACACGGTGGGAATTCCTCACAACTGCTCCAATTATGACCTTGTGTGTGGTCCCAGAAAAAAAGACCTTTGACATTTCTGACATTCTTTGCATTTGTTACCATTGTGTGTGTAAAAGTAAAACTTACTTACTTAAACTACCCCAAGTTTTATTTTTTTAAAGCAGCTAATATATCTGTTGCATGTTTGGGAGACGTGCAGATGTGGACAAAATGAATTGATATTCACTTTAAACACTTTTAATTGTTTTGCATAGTTAAAATATATCTAAAATAAAAGGGCATACCATATTTAGATCACTTAAAGATTAGCACAAATACAATATTTGTTTATATTTTTTTAAGAGAAGCGATGAAAGGAAATAATCATATTGTGAAAACATTGTATTGTGAACCCAGTATCATAAATCATTGCATTGTGGGTAAATTATTGTTTCATCCTTAGGAATTACACAACAAGCTATACACATCGCAAGAAGGAAGCATTTTAAGAACTGAGGCTTAGATTAGGTATTAGATGCACCATTTGAAAATTAGAAAAGTTAAAATAGGAATTTTGAATATGGAGATTTTGTAATAGATGTACCAAAAAATGTATTAAAAGACCAAAGACATAGTAATAAGGGTCAGTGGATCAAATTTGGCAACCAAATTTGGGTTAAACCAGCCACCAATTGACTGCTTGTCAAAAATCAAGCTGAGCTATCAATGCCCTGTATCTGTTAGCCTGTGTAAATGTGTTTCTATGTTCATCTTTAATGTCTTAAAGGGTAAAGGATTTGCTGGTATAGCAATTATGACCAACCACACAATATTTCAGTCTCATGCATGTTTGCCATTTGTTAAATGTCCTTGAACACAGCTGAACTTTGGACTAACTGCTCTGTGTTGCCTAATGTAAAGCATATTGTTCCGTAAAGACTTAATGGGCTCATTATCTGATTTGTTAAGGGTACCTGATAAAACTGAGTGGCACTCAAAGCAATTTTATTTGTGAAAACCTTGACCACTAACTTAGTACTCGGATTAATCAGTGTGTGCTCAACACTGCCCTTTAACACGCTTGTAGATTAAAGTTATTTAGATTAACTTGTTGACAGTTCGATTACCTTGTGATCTATTGGTGTGTATAACACTGCCCCCTGCTGATACAGTTTCTCCACACAAGGTGTAGTGGGCTGGTGAAGTCAAATCTATTTGTGTGAGAAACAGTAGAGAACCATAATCCTTTAATCTTGATGATTAGACCCTTGGACACAGTGGGAGTGTAAAAAATAACTATAATTAAATCTCACCAAAATACAAAAAAAGAAAAACAGCTTACATCATCTTGTTCTTCAAACTGAGAATGAATACCCTTGTGGTGTTCTTTTGGTAATATAAAGGGGTAGCATGGTGGCTTAGTGGGTAGCACTGTCTCCTCGCAGCAAGAGATTTTCAAAATTCTAATAAATTTAGTAAAATGAAGAAACAACAAATAAGATGAAAGTTCAGCCTTAGAAATGCAAGAACCTTTTCAGGCTGAAGTTTTTAAACCAAGCTGATCTGCAGACAGATTGCAGTGTGTTGAATTTTGTAAATATTAACACATTCAGAAGTTGATGTCTGCAACTAAGCTAATCAGGGAAAATATGGGAAATCTTGATTTCTACCTCTTCAACAAATAATTTTATTTTAGCTTGATTCTGTTTGAAAATGATTATTTTTTTAAACATTGGTGGTGAGACAGTCTGGATTTTACATGTTCTCCCTTTGTCTGTGTGGATTTAGAAACAATCCTTTATGCAACTCTCGGGTCTCAACATTCAAATTCACCATTTAATGCATTTATTATTGTGAATAAGTCAGTGTAGGGCATGGCAGAATACCACTATTGAATTTGTGTTGCCGTCGGACCCCAAAACCTAGCCAGTCTTAAAAGTCCTCTTAAAACCATCGTCATATAACGCAGACCACCACTGCTTTATAAATGCAAATGAAACAAGAATCAAGTTCTCAGTGCCAAAAAATAAGAGTAACTTCCTTAATGTTATCAGCTAAAGGTGCCAAACTTAACATGTGTTCTAGTATGGTATCCATTAGTGATCTAAAACAATTTGAGTAGCAAAACGGGAAGGGCCAGGTTACTCATGTCGTTTTTCATGATTCATGTATTTAAAATACCAGCATTGAGCTCATTAGAAAGAGTTCATGGACTTGGATTCAGCTTTAAAAACACGTACCTCATGTGTGGCTCTGGTTTGCTCTGTGTGCAGGATTTTGGACTGGATGTGGCTTCATTTCAGCAGCTGGCAGAAGACTGTCCCCCAGCTTTCTTCAACCTAGCGGTTACATGCTGTAGTGTAAGTCTTTCTCAGGCTGGGACACATCTAAGGCTGGGACACCACTACACATCTACTTATCCTTTTATTTATTTCAACTATTCAGTTGATTTGGTGCTCTTCAAGCAATCGATTAAGAATAGAAATGGGCTGCTGAGTTCACACACGTGTTAGACAAATTGTAAATATATACCTTTAGATAGATTAGATAGATAAATAGGGAAATTGTGAAAGTCAGACTGCTGCTTTTTTTTTCTTTGCCATCCTCTGTACTCCTGGTACCCCTCAGACATCAGTCTGTCACTGTCTCCTCTGATTGCTGATGACTATGTGCAGATGGTGATGGGTATCATCCATAATGCCCAGTAGTTTAGTCCTCTTCTCGGCCACCGTCACCATGTAGTCCAGCTTCAGACAGACCACAGAACCAGCCTGTCTGATCAGTTTGTCCTGCCTGGATATGTTATTCTTGGATATGCTACCCCCAAGCACACAGGACACTGGCAACTAGTGCCCAAGCCACAGCCCAAGGTACTTGTATGAATCCACAGCCTCGACTCCATCAATCAGAACTGGTCGTGAACTTCGTCTGGACCTCCCAAAGTTAATTAACAGCTCCTTGGTCTTTGAGGTGTTTAGCTGTAGATAGTTTCAGTTGCAGCAAACAGCAACGTCCCAGCAAAGACTCCTATTCTCCTCATCTCGGTCATCCCTGATACACCCCACAATGGCTGTGTCATCGGCAAACTTTTGAATATGACACTGCTCCAAGTTGTAGCAGAAGTCCGTGGTGTACAGATTGAAGAGAAAAGGGACCAGTACTGTGCCCTTAAGTGCTCCAGTGCTGCTGTTCACAGTGTCAGACATGATGTCCTGTCGATGTAGTCTGTCGGTGAGGTAGTTGTAGATCCAGGCAGGGGTCAACTCGCATAACATTTAAAGATGCTCCATGGACGAGTTGGGGAATTAAGCCAGTGGTGCATACATTGTGTATTAAAGAAACACTTATTCACTTTGTCAAGTAAATTCCGAGATTCTCTCTTATGATTGCAACATACAGAAACATTATGTTTGACGCATGTATGTGTCTTTTAGATGAAGGCAGAGAGTCGGCCTTCTTTCTCTGTAATAGTACCTGAGATGGAGAGAGTATGTGCTGGACCGATGATGGAGCTGGCAGGACCCACTGAGGGTGAGTCAGGACGATTCTCGATTCTTCTTAAATGTTCTCAGGATTAATGAAGCGGATATCTTACGCACTTTTTATTAGAATATTCCACAACCATAAGTTTATTTTTCTTTTTTTTCGTGGCTGCTCCGGTTAGGCAATATTTTTTTTTTCTTTTTTATCATAGAGAGTTCTTATCATAGAGGTTTCCAGCTTATTGAGGTTTTATGACTTTCTTGCTGCATCTGCTTCCTTTGAATCCCTCCAAAATGTTCTATGGGATTTAAATCTAGAGATTAAAGAGTCAGTCCAGGATATTTCAGTACTGATTCCTTAACCACGCTTTGGTTGACTTGAAAGTCAAAAAATTCGGATCATGGTCACCAGTAAAATATAAATAAAAAAAGCGACATGATTACTAGTCAGGGAAAATGACAGAGACCCAGTGCTAAGGCTTCATGGAAATGACCCCCACATCACCATGCTAATTAAAGTTAAATAATAATCCCTCTATCCATCCATCTGTCCCTCTTGAAAGTGCAGTTATCCTTTAGGTTTCATTTTAACAAAGCAGACCATTCCTGCTCAAAGTTTCCTGGCGTTTCTGTGAATCCATTATTCTAAAATACCACTGAGCCATCTCAGTACTTGACCTTGGCTGATATGTATTATTCTGGTCATGATTATTGCCTTTCTTGCACCAGACAAACACTTTTTCCTCGCTCAGCTTGTGTAACAGCTGCTCAGTTTTCACTTGGGTTGCACCACACCTTGAACATTTGAATCTCTGGCTGATGTTGATGTAACACATCACAGCTGAAGCAAATGACGAGTGGTTATTGCGATTGTAATGATTTAATCATTGTGTAATCCAATCTTAGGTCAAACAGATCAGCGGTAGCGTTTAAGGTCAATAATGTTATTTGGAGTTGAATATTCTGTGACTGTAAAGTACTACATAATTGATTCTTCTTTTTTTGTTGCATCATTTAACTGAAATACATACTAACCGCTAAATCTAGCTCTGCACAGAAGATTAGAGATTAAAATCCTTTGTTTTTTTTTATGTTTCTGATTGACCCATCGAATATTAGACAGATGCCATGTGGAGTTTCATTGTAACTGCAAATTCACAATAAATATTATATTCTGATCATAAATGCTTGAAATGATCAAAATGGTCACCGGTAGCTTTATGCATTGCATTGACGACCCTCTAACATTAAAAGGGCTAAAATATAACACTTAAAGGGCTGTAAAATATTGCAAAGAACATAAGCTTTTAGCAGGATTATATAGGTGATGTTACAAGCCATAAAGCAAACAGAAAATCATGAAAAATGTTGTGTCTAGATCTGTGTTCCTACAGGCCTTTTTGTTTATAATATAGACACCCTGTCGACATTTGCAAATAATATTTTATACAGATCTGGCTGATTTGTGCTCCTGTTTTTTGTCTCTTTCAGACCCACTCTCCTCCAGTTTAGTGTCTACAGCTCAAAGAAGGTTGTCTTTAGACACCTGCCTGAACGATCGTGCATCCCCTAACAAATCGGACGCGTTGACTCCAGTCCAGCTGACACCAGCACGCATTAACCCCTTTTCCCAACGCCAGGACCTGAATGGCGGCCGCATCAAACTGTTTGACACCCCCAGCAAGTCGGTTATCTCCCTTACCTTCACCCTGCCTCCACCCTCTGATGCATGCAGCCCCACCCACTGCGCAAAAGCGCTGTCCCGTCGCCACAGACGCTGCCTGTCTCTGCCCTGCACGCCTGAAGATGTCCAGTCATTAAGGAATAAATGCGTCACAACGGTAAGGAATCCATATCCGAACATTAAGACAGCAAAAGCTGCTGATCTACCAGACAGGGACAGTGATGGTGTCACAAATTTAAGTGCCCAGATTGAGCAGGAGTATACGCTCAGTGCTCACACACATGCAGAAGACCACGACCGACACACTGATGTTCTCACTGATGTGAGTGTACAGTGTGAGACGGACCTTTCAAATACACATTCCTCAGATCTGCATCACATGTTAAATGAACCGAAAGAGGAGTGTGTGAAGACGATCAAAGAGTCTGTTCATGAAGAACTTAAAGAGGAGGACAGTAACGGACACCAGAAAGATTATAACTGCCTTGCGGATGACTCTGGACTACCGATGGATTTTGAATTGATGTCTTTTGATCGTGAGGAGAGTGTCGACGAGGCTATGGACTGCATCAGCTCTCCTAACACATCAGAGAACTCCATTCCCGATTCACCCAAACATTTTACCAATGGCTGGACCCCACCTGTTTCCAATGGACCACCATTACTAGGCCCGCTACCTGATTTAGACAACAACAACAGCCAGGCGACCTTGTCGAGACCTTTGAATCTGGCCGTCAATGGTCTCCGTGGTTCCGCAACCCCAGTGAGCCCTCCAGAGCAGGATGAGGTTGTGGCATGCTCGGGATGCTGTCTGGCAGGCTTTAGGCTTCCCTCTATGTGTGTCCGTGGGGCACGGCGGAACCCATATAAGAACTTGAATAGGGATGCAGCCACAAGGGGACTTCTTCACAGAGCACAGCCTTCATCACCCACAGCACCAAACACACATGTGTGAAGGTGCCACCGCATGCGGTTTGAAACGTCTCAAAGGAATAGTTACACAAAAAATACACAAAACGAGGTTAACCACAAAAATAAATACTGAAATAATAACTATCTGTGTAGAGACCAAAACTAACTAAAATCTGATTTATTAAAAGCAAATAACACATTTTTTTCAAATAAAAATTCTCCATATGTCTACAAATGAATAAAAACATTGAAAAGTACAGTAAAACATTTAAAAATGATTATTAAATAACAGTGCTTTCCTCTTTGGATTTGCACTGCAGCTACAAAGCTAATTTGCCTAACAAGTAATGAAAGATAATAATTACCCAATAAGTGGGTGGAATAATATTTTATTTGCATTTTAGACATCATTCATTGTGTTGACAGATGGACTAGTTGCAATGACATACATGTTTTTTGTTTGTTTTTGTGAAATTATTACTTTGAGGCTAATGTTGCTAATTGCACAGAGTAAAGTGTTAGTGCTCGGTGGGGATCAGCAAGCTATTCTGTCCAGCTGCCACCTTTATGTATCTTGTGCCTGTTTAACAGTTCTGCTATATACTTTCAAAACAAATGTTCTTAAAGAAGAAATAATTATTATCGAATTAATATTTAAAGGTAATGTTTTGATAGCACAGTTGAGCTGTTTCTATCAACTATAATAAGGTGCTGTGCATTCATGTTACCGTTCATGCCTGTGTGTAAAAAAATATTGAATAACTTATTATACTTTCTGTTTGGCTTTTGTTTCACTTTGACACGTAATAATATCAATATTATGTTTGCTATTTTGATTTGAGGTTGTAAATGTTTGTTTGAATATTATTTTATTAAAGAAATTAAATCGCAATGAATGTTTTTGTGCTGTGTTGGTTAATGCTGTCCACTAGAGGGGGCTATTGTGTCTTTTCA
>JAYDZG010000036.1:19579784-19590589 GCA_034509265.1 Microcambeva bendego
GAAACAATAAGAGACCGCTTGAAGTATGTGATTTTTTCTATATATGTGGTTTTTATCTATAAACTATAAAACAACACTGCTCATATTTGTAAAATAAAATAAACTGATCATTTTGAAGCGATCTCTTATTTTTTCCAGGTCTGTATAATATAACAAACACTTAGCAATAACGTAGTGAAAACTAATGATATGCCTTAGTTTTTGACCATTTCTGTCATTTAGTGGAGGAAACCCTGAAAGATAATTTTATTAAATAGCTATTTCATGGAAAACAATTTTTAGTGTTACTATTCACACAAAGTCTCTCAAAGTGAAATTCCATGAACTTCAAGGTGAAGCGTCCATTCTTTCCAATAGAAGCAGTCAAAATATCCCTAACAACGCAGGAACAAGAAGATGTTACTTAAAATAATTGACGATCCATTAAAATCAAGGAGAAAATTAGCGTCATTCTAGTCAGAGAACAAATGAGAGTCCACGCGTAATAAATTTAACACCTCGTTAGGAATCCAATTCAGTATTTTCCACACAGCACATTTTCAGAAAACTAAAAAAAGGGACATACATTTGGGAATGTTTATTTAGAAGGAAATACAAAATTGAATCATTTTACAGAAAATGTAAGTATCGCCAGACCCACAAGTGTGTAAAAATGTGATTTCATTAGCTCTTCTTAATCATATCGGTTTATTTATATTTTAGCTTAAGATTAGTTGAATTCCAGTTTCCCTTTAACATTACTTTAACAAGTAATTATTTATTAACATTTTTATTATGTCATATTATAATGTTTTTCTGCAATAGATTTCTTAGGTTTCATTCTGCTGTCTTCCAATAAATATAAGGACACTGATCACAAGTTCCTTGAAATCTGTATGTGGACCGACATTAAAGAAAAAATATGTGCCCCTAATCAGTCCATAAAAACAAACACACATTCACATTCATTCAAACAGTCTTCACACACATTCAGCAGTCATGCCCTCTTATACTCACGTCACTAAGGAGCTCCAGGTCTGGACCCTGGAACAGATAGCAGTTAAAATGTGCTCTCTCTCTCTCACACACACACTCACACTCACACTCACACTCACACTCACACTCTCTCTCTCTCTCTCTCTCACACACACACTTCCCTTCTTATATAAACCCTTTATAATTCACATATGTACTGTGCTCGAACCTTAGCCAATCTGCCCATCTGATCCTCAGCCAGAGTGCTGCTTGTTCTGCCCGGCGTATTTGTGGGCTCCCCACCATCACCCTCTACCCCTGGCCAGACCTTCAGATCATGCATGCCCTGCCGGAACATTCTGTGACATGCGAGAAGCAGAATAATGTCAACTACATTCATGATCATACCCAAACGTCAAAACCATTGCAGCTTTTACCTACAGTAGAAGATCAATTAAAGACCCTCACCCATATTTTCCAAACAGAGTGACTGTGGTGCCTCCGACAGGAGTGACTTGGCCAGGCCCGTAAACATCCCATACAGTAAGAGCTATCTGAGCACTTTGGGGAAGGTCAGGGTACTTAACGGGCAACCTCAGCCACTCATTCCAGCTGGAATTAAAGAGTATAGATTTCATATTCAGACAGACATACATTACAGTTGGGTGAAGCTACAGTCTCTTTAACTACTGAGATCTAACAACTTTTTTATATTGCTAACCAGTATGTAAAATAAATGGTATTAAAGATATCATTCACTTTAAACTGGCAATAGTTTGAGCAAAGCCGTTACTTAATCAACAAGACAATGGCACAATGTAAAGTCACTGTTTTAAGAGTTGGTGTGAGAACCATCACCTAACCTCAACCGGCCTAAGCACTGCTGTGACTTAGAGTAAAATTGGAACAGTTGTGAGCCAGGCCTTCTGATTAAACATCAACATCTGGCCTTACAAATGCACTTTTGATTGAATCGAAATAACAGGTCTAGAAAAATGACACACTGTTTAGGTAGCCTTCCAACAGTAGATGTAACTAAAGTTAAAGATCAAATGTTTCACTTCAGTTGTATTATGTTTAAAAGTACTTACTTCCAACGGGTACTGAAAGCTTTATAGGAAGTGCGAACGGGCAGTGCCAGTGGCTTGCCCTCAGCAAACACCTGACAAGTAACATAAAGATCAGAGCAGTTCTCCTGATACAAGCCAGAGAATTTCAGCATTGGATCTTCAAGCAAAGCCTTGTAACTCTTCTGTTCCCTCTTGCCTTCCAAACTACCTCTGTGGACAACAAATAATACCTGAGAGCTGCAGAGATATGTACAGATTTTAGATTATTCTTCCAAATCATGTGTGTAAATCACAAGTATAGGCTTTAAATACAGTCGAGCTCTGTTTTAATAATACTGAAAGGTACTAGTGTGGTTAATATTATATTATCAAATCTCTCATTCATTGTTTCACCACTGCTTTATTCTGGCCAGAATGGGTTTCATTATTTGGGTGAAAACGGTCCATCACCGGGCACCCGCACACACACAAACTCAAAGACACAGAAAGGCCGGCACCTTCTCTAAAACTTCTATGGTTTTAATAGCCGCTAATGTATAATTATTTTCCTCTGCGTGAATGTTTACTGGTACCCAGAGACGCAATGGGAATACGTAATATGATAAACCAGTTTCCGAGTGCAGTTACTGGAATCATGACAGTTATTTATCTACGATGTTATTATTTATGAGTCTAATCAAGGACATGGCCAGGAGCAAAAGACCATCCATACAGAAATTACATCAGAAGACAGAAGGTCTGGTGAAGAAAGTCTTTCTCGAGACGCACGTTAAAAAGAGTTTAAGTGAGTCACAGGTGTTGCCATGCTTGCTTGATAAACACTGCAAAAACAAGAGGGATGAGCTGTGGAAGTAAAGCATGAAGTGGTATTAATCTTTATGGCATTATCATATAAAAATAAAATGATGCAAGATAATTGAAGGTTAGTTTTGCTACCCAAATGTGATCATTTCTAACATCAGCCAACTAATGAGCTTATTTGGTATAGTTAGTTAAAACATTCTCAAATTTTGCAACAAGAAGCAAATGATTGCAACACTGCTTGGTGCATTTTTTATAATTCTATACCCGATAAACTATTTTAATACTAATAAACGGAATAAACAGAATAAGATGCGTCATCTTTTAAAAACACCAACAAGCTCTCCAAAGCATTCTGCCTACAGAACCAAAACCACTTCAATGTGACACTTCAATATTCTGTTTTCAAACTGTATTAAACCTAAAGTTAGACAGAAAACACACTTGAATGTGTGTTTATAATAAAAATAAATCCTTCAGGTCAGTTCATTAGACTCATACTCATGTATTAATAAAGGGTCTTAATAGCCCCATTGTTATTGAATGAATAAAACAGTTTTACCGTACAGTACAGTACAGTACAAAACAGTTGTAAAGTTAGTGATGTCCACTTTGGCAGATGTCAAATGGTCTGATGATTCAGCTAACCTGTTGTTAACAGGTGGACAAAATCAATCAGATAAGCTAAATGCTTCGTGCCAATGTTTTATGTGAGCTCTATTCTGTCCCAGTATAACTGTTCCCCTGTGCACCCAAACAAAGCCCATAGGGTTTAAACAAATCATACCAAGATAACTTGTTGCAGATTTAACCTTGCTACATTTTACAAATAACTTTTTGAACGTTTTGTCCTTAATACCAGAAGGCATTTTGGTGCAACACTCCACACCACTACAAGAACACCATCTCCAGATTAAATGTTATGGCTGTTTGTCCTAAGATTGAACTGGGGCTTTAGTCGAGGTCTCGGGAATTCTAGAGATGAAACAAAAGTCATGTTTTATGACATGTTAGGATCACAAAAATCTGTCTTTAGAACTGATTTCAGTTACACTCATTTCAGTTACACGACAGGCCTCACAAAAGCTCTTCTGACTCAATGGGCACAAATTTCCAGAAACGGTAGATGGCCACTAAAGGTATGCGAACAAAGGGTTAATAATGTGGATGGGTTTTAGAATGAGTCAATGGTCAACAAGGTCTTGGTCAAATGTGCAACAATTTATATATTTTAAACAATTGGTAATGGTTCATATTCAGGGTTTCGTGTTTAGTTTAACAGTACATAACATATGGATAACATAATTACCCCTGCATTAGTTTTCTTCTAGATGTATTCAGTGAATGACTGTATTACACATGTATCCCAATAAAATAATCTAAAAACTAAAACACGTAAACTAGAAAACAACCTCCAGTAGTAATAGCCATTAGTGAATTGTTTTGAATGGCTCCATTTTCGTCGTGTTTACAATAAAAGAACAATTAAGCCTTGATAAGTGTATTCTGGTTTGTCTTTGGCACACCAAAGTGCTTCTCTCTAAATGTAGTGACTTTCCCTGATCATTATTATGTATTTAATCCAAGTTTGCTCCTACTAATACCGGTTTACACTAAAAGACTAACAAAGTTGTCAGCTTGTACAGGAGTGAGGAGATATTTACTGCGGAAGTACTTCTGGGAGTCTAAATGCTGTAACTGTGAAGAACGAAACATTGAAGCCATTATAAAGATAATAAGTGTGCGATTAAAAGTGGTTGGATATTAAACGTGATTAAACAGGAGCGAATACTGAGTGATTCTGACTATTCAGTTCAGGGTCATAATGAGTGAAACCAGTGACTACTAATACTTACATCTTTAGCTGAACGTTTATGTCGAGATCGCAGCTGTAAACATAATTAAATTTATCAGTCTCCATCGTGAAGCTATTCTTCAGCTCCCAACTGTGCAGCTGAATACTGAACAAAGCAACTGTAAACACTCCTGATCAGCTGCAGATCAGCAGGGCCTGTAACACACACACACTGGAACACAGCTCAGCACCTACATCTACAACTGCTGCATACACCTCACACACCTTTAACTTCTAAACCACAATCATCACTCAACTGTAATTCTATCAAATGTCAAATATCCGATGACTTCTCTCTCCATCCTGAGCTGATTTACACAAAAACATGACACAAACTATTTACCAGTCACACACAGTCGATACCTAATACGTCGATCAGACTGGCAGTCGTGCACGCACCAAGCTGATCTGAAACGATTACTTTGGCCTACACAGTTCTGTCGTCTCTGGTTAAAGCTAACAACATGAAGGGCCATTAACTCCACCTGCTGTTAGGAGAAAAGTAATACTGGAACAGTGACTGGGTTTGTTAGATCAACCGGTAGTTGAGTTTTGATTTAGATTTTAGAGGCGCCAATCCGGGTGGGAGAAAACAGAATCACAAGGAGTGGATGAAAGAATCGAACCCAAGTTGTCAGAACCCACTTTACTGTGCAGCACTAATTCTACCACATTTTACATTTTTATTATATTATATTAAATTCAAAGACAACAGTTCACACGCATGCAATTGCAGTGTTGGTTTTTCAATTATTTATTTAAATGTTTTCTTGTACTACATTAGAATAATTTGACACCAATAAACTTTGTAACATGTTTTTTTCTCCTTAAAAACAAGCTGAAACATGAACTCATCTTATCACAGAATGCATTTCCACAGACTTTTATTCCATCAAAAATGAGCTTGGGCCCAGATCCCTGATGGTTGCTTTTAAGTGATGTATTGCTCTCTCTTTCTTCACTAAATATTCTGGTTTTACTGTATTTCTTGATGTACTGGTAGAGTTCAGTGGCAACCAGAGCCATGAGGCCATTTAGATTTTCTGCATTTACCAGATGATCCAGTCAAATGCTTCCAGAGTAAAAATGACCATACTATAGTTTAAGTAGACAACAGGGTTTTTTTCAATTATTGAATAAGAGTTTAGGTGCATAAGTATGTGTCAGCTTAAGGGCTTAGTAAAAAGATGATGAAGGTTTTTAATTGTTTTTAAAGACAGCAAGTGCCTCAGAAGTTCATACAGACAAGGGAAGTTTTTTTTAAGTATTTATGTATATTTGTTAGCATTCTCCATATTGATAAACGCAAACTACGTTCTAATGCCTAATGACCCTGACACTGTTGTATTTATCTCATTTGGGGGGTCAGAGGATTAATTAGTTTCAGACCCCCAACCCCTTTGTAATTTGAACCATGTTTTAATCCTATGTCTTAGCAACAGCTTATTTGTAATATGAGTATTACTTGCTAAAATCAATATACAGTGGTGAGTCACTCTGTCCAGACTGTGGCGTATGTCTTAGCCATTAAACAGCAGAACTACAGGCTTGACACAGTAAGGAGCTTTCAACACCTCTCATACTACCATGGGATGACAGGGCCTCAAACTTGCCTCAAACAGAGACTTGTGTGGCCCCAGGGACTCTTAAGTAAAGGTTGTTGGTCGTATTGCAATTCTTTCCACTTTGATAGCAATGTGGATGAGAGATGAGCTAATGTGAGGGTGAGTATGTAATGTTTCCTAACATCCAAGATGTCCTCTTCCTTACCTTCTTGGGTTTTTTTTCACACCAGACCACCACATCTCTAACAAAATTTATTTTCAAAACATTACCAATTCATACAATATATTCACCAACCTCTATTTATCTTGCTACTTTACCTATGACCAAATACAACCCTTTTGACAATTAACAGCACCAACAATAAAAACAAAGTTTATCCTTACTTTAATCTTATTTACTTGTCAATTTCCATTTACTTGCTAAGATCATCTCTTCACTCCTGAACCCTTTTACTATGACCATACATATTACCTTTGTGTCTGGACAACCACATAATTCTTACCTAAAATCTATGTTGAACTACTTATGTCCCTATAATTAGCTCAATTTCACTAAGTAAGGTTTTATTTCAGCACTGTTAAAATAGTTGTTCATTGTAATGGGCAAACATAGTAGGTGCAACAATCAACACCTAATAAACAGCAAAACCATTTCACATTCTGTAAGACATTACATAACAAATGAAACATTTCTTTAAACATACGTATGCAGACATACATACCCACACCTGCAGTAGTGGGCCAATAAAAGTCTAATTCTTTCTTTACAGGCTTCCCTCTCCCAAGCATAGAGAAACATCAATGACATCATCATTATGAGCTAAGTCCAGAGAAGCAGATGAGGATCAGTGCATCCTCCAGCCGTAAGAAAAGACTGGTCTGTTTGCATGTTTGTGTACAACCTAGTAACCACAGAGTGAATTTAATCCTTAGAGCACAGTAGTATTTGATGATGTTCTTGATGTGGAGTTGACAGACCTCAGGAGCAGTTTACAACTGAGGCAAGGTGACAACAATATTAACGTAATGGCCTAGGTCACCAATGGCCATCCTCTTTTCCGCTCCCTCCTCTGGCCTCTATTTCACCGCACCCCTCTTCCCTCTTAGTCATTTAATGTGTCAGTATATCTATCATTTTAAGGTCATGCCCAGTGAAGCAGAGAACAGTAACCACTGGAGAAACATCTCAAAAGTTGCCAAGCCACAGCTCCCCCTCCCCCCAAAAAGCCACCTCTTCCCCTCCCGTGTTGCTACATCTCAGTCCCATAAAACATGGTGGGTATAAATGCAGGTGCGAAAACAGAGGAAGGTTCAAAAAACAAGTAATAGAAACGAGAAGGGATGGCAGGACAGTGGATACTGTTCTTAATTGGTGTTTCATTTTGGGCAACCTGCTCAGCAGCTCCAACTGAATGTTACTTCAACTCTCAAGGTGAGATACAGCAAGAAACATACTTAATATTAAATACATAACTGTTGTTTATATAATTCAATAACCATCTGAAAACTAAATTCAGTATTTTCTGCTTTCTTTATGAGAGCAAAACTTACATTCTTTACATTCGACTTACATTCTTTATTCTTTAGAGATTTTAAATGTATGCTTTGTGAATGCTTGTATTTGCTCAATGTTGAATCCAGTTGTGCTGAGAAATGCATGAACCCTTTATAATTTGCTGTATGTTTGCCTAAATAAAAAAACCACTTGATCCCCTTGATTAGTAATAACTTGTTAAGCAATGTTTTTAGTAGCTTTGATCAGTCCTGCACATCATTGAACGGCTTGCTTCAGGCCCCATGACAACATTTCTTGAAACATCTCTTTAAAGTTCAGATAGATGTCCCAAATAATTAACTTTGAATTGTAGTTATAATTTAAAATTTATTGTTCATTAAAGGTGACCAGTTGTCCCACCACATTTCACAGATGGGATAAGGGCTGGGATAGTGACCCTTTTTTGCTGTCCTTAGACATTTAATATGGGTGTGTTGGGATTGTTTTCATCAGTACTGCAAGTAATATAAATATTATACACAGTAATTGAACACAACCAATGTAGTTACTAGAAATCAAGCTCAGATGCAGTACAACATTGATGTGTGTGTGGGTGTCAGTAGTAATCTGCAGTAGTACACAACTGCTGGGCTCTAGTGTTCGAATCCCCAGCCAGATAAGTGTCTACATACAGACATGCTTAGATTCTGGACCCATTGTGACCTGACCTTGATAAACTGGTAGTAGAAAATGGAAGAAAAATATCATGATACAATATATAATGCTCAGTAGACAAGTTAAACACGTTTATGTACTCTGTTTACTTTCTAAAGCTTTGTGTGAGTATGAGGAGAAGCTTTACTCATTGGGTGACAGCTGGATGGAAGAGGGCTGTGTCCAGTGCACCTGTCTGCATCCATTTGGAGTAGGATGCTGTCAAACGTAAGTAATTGTTTCTTATCCAAAATGCATAATTTATCTGCTAATAATACATTTTCAACACCTCATTAACTTTCTTTATTGGAACCACACACACCACAACCATGACAGGATCACGTGGCACTAAATCTTATCTCTATATACATCTTTCATCTGTAGTATACAGCAGCCTGTGGATTTCCCACCTTGGTGTAAAGTGAGTGTTGAATCGGTGACCTGCACAGTCAACTTGGTATTGATCTCTGACCCCCGCCTGGCCTGCTTTCAAGGAGAGGTGGAGAACATGAACCCCAGCCATGGAGAAACTGACAAGGTAGCAGGTTAACATGGACAATCCTTCTTTAAGAGCCTCCCAAACATACCTGCCTGTCTAAGCTGATACTTGGTTCACCTTATGCATTCATAATAATACAATCACATACATCTTGTACTTAAGAAGTGATGGTTTCTTTGCTGCTCATGTTCAAAGATTCTCAGCCCATAATGGTACGTTACTGATACTTGTTATGTCATAAGCATGCAGATGCGCAACCTACCAGCCAGAGCACACATTCTAACAGCATAACATAATCTATCATCAGTATGCATAAAATGGAAATTAAAGAAGATTTGGAGTGATCCTTCCTCAGCTTTGTATTAACTTGATTATATTCATATTTATCTAGCATGGACAAAATAATTTCATATATCTCTGAATGTGTTGTAACCAGCTTAGCACATCTATTAATGCCTGTAATATACATACATATACATAAATAAAACACAGATTACTCGGCGATTCCATTTTTATTTGCTTTCTTTAAATACAGAATAAGCTTTCCGCACACAAAAGGTATACTGATGATCAGAAGCATTTACATATAAAAATAGAGCAACTCAGATTCTATGTAAAATGAGACAGTGCTGAAAAACAATAAATATGAAACAGATCTGGTTTGATCATGTCTGAAATGTTAAAAAGGTTGAGCTTTGCTTTACATATGCCCATTTCACAGATTCACTGCCAAAGATAAAAACAAAATAAAAGGACCAGAAACATACAGACTGTTCTGGTTTGGATCTGGAAATCCAGATGAAAAAGATAACCATGCACCAAATGTTCTTGGTTTAAGATCTCTAAATACACTCTTAAATCAGATATTGATGCTGTTGGTCCCTGTAAACTGGGAAACATATGAGACCAGTGCAGGATTGGTGGGGAGAACTTTGATTGGTAGGTCCCAACTGAAGGTGTCCACGTCGACGTGTTCTGCGCCTGTCCACACAGTGACTTCTGACTGGTTCTGAAGAACGGTGGGCAGCTCCACTGGTTCTCTCGCGGTAACAAACTCAAAATGAAGACGCCACCTTAACGTTACTGAAGAGAGGGAAACAAACATTAATGATTTTATTTGATTCTTTTATGAAATGTAACATGGTGGAATTACATTGATGATTATATCTGATACATTAGCCATTCATTCAGTGAGTGTATATAACTACACCTGATGAGTACTGGTTCTCACTGCTCACTTTTTAGATACAGCTACTGAGTACATGTTCTCTATGGTCCTTTCATTAGAAAGACCTACCATCTTTTAAATACACCCACCGTGTGCAGATACAGCTACTGTGTCATTGGCCTAACTGAATATTTTGTTACATACTCCTAACAAGCACCTTTTTATTTAGTCAGATATACTAAAAACTATACTAGAAAATTTGTTGATTATTCAGTTACATAAAACAAAGTGAGGATATTAAATGAACAGTGAACTGACCGATGTCAGTGCTGAAGCCAGGTGTTACGTTAAGGGGAACAGGCAGAGAGAAGTAGCTGGAGGCGGTGTGCAAGCAGGACTCCAGATGGCGCCCATGACCGGTTACACTGACCCCCTGAGCCGGCCGTCTCTGATACTGCTCATGAACCTCTTCCTCACTCTGTAGACTCACTGAGTACTGAGATCACACACAACCACACCCACACAAATCTGAGTGCATACAAGTGGACATACAGCCAAACTTTACCACATCAAATAAAGCATTCCAGTTTGACTCAATTCATTGCTGAATTCAAAGATGAAGTAGAAAAAGAAAATTGATATGTTATGAGGTCTGTACCTGTAAACATGGAATATCTCCTGCTG
>JAYDZG010000036.1:19609699-19620090 GCA_034509265.1 Microcambeva bendego
AGAGAGCCAGATTAATACACTAATACCTTATTGACTGCATATGAACACACACACACACACACACACACACACACACACAGAGAGAGAGAGAAAGGACCCAGACCACTACACATGGAAATAGAACTCAGGACCTTCTTGCTGGGAGATGACAGTGTTAAACAAGGTGTTTCTCACAATTGCGTCTACGGTAAATGGATGGAGGAGGGCCATATAGAAAAACGGCTACACAGACTATAAACCTTACCTCTAAAAATGTCTCCTAAAAATACAGACTATATAAAAAAAACTAAATTGGCTATGTGGATCCGCATTGTACATAGAGAGACACACCCAACACATTTTCCTTTGTGCAGGCACCGGATTAAAAGTTTTACTTAAAAAATACGTCTCTCCTTTTTTCATGTGCAGGTATCTGAAGTGGTGGTACAAAAAAACCAAAGTGGAGAAGAAAGTACCATTTATAGACATATTCCAGGCATTGCCTCTGAGTCAGATTTACGGTAAGTCTGCTGTAATTATTCAAATTCTGATCAAATAAAACAAGTTACAGTTTTCATTATTTTGCCTTTTTTCCTTGTAGGTGCCCCCCTGGGTGGAATTGGTGGAGGAACTATCACACGTGGCTGGAAGGGAGAGTTCTGTAGGTGGCAGCTTAACCCAGGAATGTATCACTACAAGACTGTTATTGCTAACCAGGTAAAACCGTGGCGTGTCATGTGACTGTAAATTGTTTTACAAAATGTCCTAACTTTCAGAATATGCATTTAAAAACCTAGACTGTTTTTCTGGGGAAAAGCTAAATATTTACTACCTTAGATATCTTGGAGAACCATTCACCAAACTTTGAGACATATTTAAATGCTTTGCATCATTCATGATGAGGTTGACTTTTTAATGCTGCATTCTCTATCTTTTACTTCCTTTCAGTTTACAGTATGTCTGCGTAAGGACGGTAAGACGGTATATCAACAAGTATTGTCCACCGAGCGTCCTCACACTCTGCAGTCCTGGAACTGGGGTTACTGTGGTGCGTTTGCCTTCTACCATGCACTTTACCCACGAGCCTGGACTGTCTATGAGCTGCCCGGCCAGAACATCACGCTTACCTGCAGACAGGTGTCACCCATCATCCCCCACAACTACAAGGTGACTGTGTTACCCGTTTTAAAGTTTGTTGGTCTAGGTAGAAGCAGTGTATTATCAAATGATGATTTAACTGCAATAATAAGTAACACATTTGATGCATTCTTTAACGTTGTGCTTTTTAAACATTCATTTAGCATTTGGCAGACGCACAAGCATTAAAGTGGATTATAAAGATCAGTGGTGAATTCTCAATTTTCTAGATAGCAGGGTTTATGAGAACCCAAAAGGGAGTTTTGTCCGTTTCTATTTTGTTTGTTTTTCTATGCTAATGACTCTCGATGCTGGTGTGAAGTGAAAAATGCCACTAAATGCATTAAAGAATATTATTGAACATCACTGTCATTTAAATCCATGACAATATCATGCCAATTATCATCAAGTGTGTCACTTGATGATCACTTTTTTTCTTTTTTTTTTGGAGGGACAGAGCAATGTGAAGCTTTTTATACTTTCTATACTTGACTCATTGTAAGTGGCATGAGGGTGCGTGACATTTTGTGACTTGGAGTTCACTACGTGAGCTGTTTTTAATCTAAAATGGAAGAATTTGAACATGCTTTCAAGGAACATGAAGAAAATGCCTAGACTCTGCTGCTAAAGTATACCTGGCCTTAAGCCACTCGTAGTGCAGCGCTGCACTCTACCTAGCGCAAAGTCAGTTTCAGTTTTATTTAATGTAAAAGATCCTCAGTGTTCATGTGATGCTGTTTTTTCATAACACGGTAATATCATTTATTGTGATAACTCCGAAGACAACTATAGTTTGGCTACAGGACGCTTTTGTTCATGTTGGGACTTTAATACTGGGGAAATATTTAGATTCTTTTATCCAGCAAGGTATTGCTGACACCTCATAGCATCCTAGAATAAGATCTTCCCATTTTATCTAAGTATAAAAAGGGCCTGCATGCTCAACCCATTTAGACTTTCAGTAAAGCTCTGATGCAGATTGTGTCATTGAGATCTCATACGGGTTTACCTGGCCACACAGACCATAATCCAGATCCTGTGACGGCAATAGCCGAATGCTAACACTACTGGACACAAAGATGGGTTTACCTGTAGACATCATAGTGTGGTGATTCTACTATCTGCATTTTTGTGTCTCTCAGGACTCCAGTTTTCCAGTTGGTGTGTTTGTGTGGGAGATCGAGAACAAGAACAACTACTCACTTGATGTGTCTATCATGTTCACCATGGTGAATGGTTCGGGCCACAGCGATGATAAATGCGGAGGTCACTGGAACGAACCATTCCGCTTGGAAAAAGAGGGCGAGTCAGTGTCTGGGGTTTTGCTTCACCACTGTTCACCTGTAAACCCATACACACTGTGTATGGCAGCACGAGAACAGGTGACACATCAAAAATAGCAATGGCTTATGGAATCATTTATACAGTTCCTTCATTTGCTCTTGGTTAAAGTGACATTACTCTCTTAAATTTATTTTTAATCCATTTTAAATTGATTTGAACAAAATGCTTGTGTGTGTGTTAGTGTGACAAAGAAATCACTCATCAGACAGCATTTAATCCGAACGACAAGGGCACCTCTCTCTGGCACGACCTGGTGAGTGATGGGCGGTTAGACTCACCCACCGGCTCCAGCACGCCGACTCAGAGAGGAGCAAAGGTGGCAGCGGCACTAGCAGTAAGCTGCTCTGTACCTGCTAATGCACACAACAGTGTAGAGTTCTGCTTGGCCTGGGACATGCCCAAAATGACCTTTGGCTCAAGGGAAAGGGAGCACATCAGGTACACACACATGATATGTTTTATAGTCCAGCGTATTTGATATAAAAAGTTGGGATGTTACTGCTTATTTCTCTGCACCGCAACCAACATTTAAAAAGATTTTAATAATGTTTGCTATTTAGATATCCAGTTAATAGAAGAAAAACACAACATAAGACTTTAAGACAAGCAGGAATACACAGTGAAGTGTATTGAATGACATGCAGTGCACCACAAACCCATTCAACTATGTTTTGGAAGCAAATTGGGGTTTGTTTAAACAGTATTAAATTAACAAATTATATTTTTTCTTCTTTTGGATATAAGTGGATGTATTGATTTGGCACAGTTTTACACCAAATGCCCTTCCTGACACAAGGTTCCTTATTTATCCGGGCTTGTGATCAGAACTACAGCGCACTGGTTTATGCATCCCAAGGGCTAGATCCCATAGGACAATTCGGTGTCTCGAATTAACCTGGCTGCAAGTTTTTGGGAGAAAAATTAAGCTCCTGGAGGAAACCCACACAAACACCGTGCTGCCTCATAATTATATTAAGTTATATTGATTGTTTGCCATCTTGTGCCACCTTTACTGGCCTGAACCCACAATGTTATTGCAGTCTTTCACCCAGCACAGCTGGCGTTAGAAGGAATTTCCCTACATATCAGGCTGTTGCTGTTGGCATATGCCAATCAATGTTGAAAGGCTGTTCTCCCTGTATCTATTGGGTTATGTATTTGGGTAAAGAGTAATTTTTTTTATTAAATTCAAGTAGTAAGTAACATTACATAAATAGATATTGTCATATATGGCTTGTACCTGACATTTTAATTTGAAAAAAGGGTACCTATAATAGGAAGATTGAGTTTTTTTGCCAGGAATAGACTGTGTATTTTTTCCTCACAGACGATACACACGTTTCTTTGATTCCAAAGAAGAATTGGGTCCAGCTCTCTCTCATTATGCACTCTCACACTACAAAGACTGGGAAAAGGGCATCGAGGAATGGCAAGGACCAATTCTAAAGGACAGGTATCATATGCTTTTTTATCATTATTACAAAAGAGCTTAAAGAAGAGGAGCATATCACTGTTTGTCCTTTTTTTCAGGTTCCTGCGTCTGACTTTTGACTTACTGTATTTCTTTGCTCTTCTATTTTAGTTCCCTCCCTTCCTGGTATAAATCTGCTCTGTTTAATGAGCTTTACTTTATTGCGGATGGTGGGACGGTGTGGGTGGAGCTTCCTGCTGACTGTGATATTAGCGGAGGGCTACGTCCAGAAGATGGTGGGCTTCCAGCCCAGCCTTCTGTTATCAAGGAGTATGGACGCTTTGCCTATTTAGAGGGTAATTAAGTCATTTTTATGTCTTTATGTCAAACTCATAGTCTTTTTTTATGCCTAAATTGTCATTACAGTAAATTGTCATGACAGTTATTGAACTGAATTTTAAAGAGGCATTACTTTAAGTCAATTTAATAACTAATGTGAGTTTAACTGATCACTAACTATCAAGTGGAACCAATAGACAATCACCGGGGCTGATGATTTATACTTTCTTTTTTTCTAGGTCAGGAGTATAGGATGTATAACACGTACGATGTTCACTTCTATGCCTCCTTTGCACTTATCATGCTCTGGCCTAAACTGGCTTTGAGTCTGCAGTATGACATTGGTAAGTGGAATCATTATTCTTAGATGCTGTGACTATACTGACTTACTTCACACAACACTTTGCACACAACCCATCTACTTGTTTTTATTTTCGTCTGATTGTAGCTGGTAGTGTGGTACAGTATGACCCGACAGTAAGGATGAACCTCATGAGTGGTACCCATAGCCCAGTCAAGACCCGGAATGTCGTACCTCATGATATTGGAGACCCAGGTTAGTACAATATATATATTCATACAAATTGTTTTATTTTTCTTCTAAAGTTCCCCCATTTATTGCTTAGCCATTTCTATTAATCAATTGTGAATCAACCAATATGCAGTTGCTTCTCATCGCCTTAAAGTAATCTTCATTCACACTAGTGCCTGGACTATAGTTAGTTCTAATTGCCTTCTATGAAGTTTATTTTTAGACTTTATTTTTATTTTACAGATGTGAGTAATCACATAGCAAACTTGGCTAGTTTGATGGTGCTTACACAAAACATCAAAAAGATGATGATAAAATCTTCCCAGTCATCTCATTAAATTGACTACATAGTTTGATTCCACACCTATGAATACAAATACCTTTGTCGTCATTATACAACGAGATTGTGTTCTCTCCTTAATAATACAAGATAAAATAAAGCAATATAAGAACTATTTATACATGGTAAATGTGAGGTTTGAATCAATATATACATATCATCAAGGTGCAATAATTCCAGTGTTCAAGTATAATTGAAGTGCAAATTATGCGATATATGACATCAGTCCAGTGGTCTTATAATTTTTACAAAGTTTAATTGAATAAATGCTTCCACAAGCAATGGTGTTGGTCCTTCTTT
Organism: Microcambeva bendego; assembly: GCA_034509265.1. NCBI lineage: Eukaryota > Metazoa > Chordata > Actinopteri > Siluriformes > Trichomycteridae > Microcambeva > Microcambeva bendego. Next base: position 19,615,082 of record JAYDZG010000036.1, read on the forward strand.
CTCCTTTTTGTGGTTCTACTGAAACATATTCCATCTTTCCTAACAGATGATGAGCCTTGGCAGCGTGTTAATGCCTACCAGATTCACGACACAGCCGACTGGAAAGACCTGAACCTGAAGTTTGTTTTACAGGTGTACCGTGACTATTACCTAACTCAGGACTTGCAGTACCTGAAGGACATGTGGCCCATCTGTCAGGTGAGCTGAATGAGTGCAAACATTAAATGTAAAGACCTTTAGAGACATGAAGGCTTAAATGCTCAGCACAGAAAGTGAGAGGGTTCTTGAGTGCTCTGTTCTGTTTATGGGGGAGGGAATCTAACTTTGCGCCTCTAAGCCAGCAACCATTTAAAGTTGAGTTTATTCTATTCAGTACAGTACGTGTGCTCTACCATACACAACCATGCGTTTCTTTCTTTTCTCACCCCTATACTTTTTCTACTCCGTCTTTCATGCCATTTTGAGATTGAGTTTTACAAAATATAATGAAGACACTAGAAAAACCACATCCGCTGTCTGAATGTTCGCTCACTGTACATACTGCGTGTGTTCAAAAACTTAGTGACATGAATGAAACCAAAGTGAAGAACATCTTCTGAATTTCCTTAATATTAAAAAGATTATGGCTTCTTACCCACAATTACAATTACTTAGTTCTTTAGAAGTGCTTATTTGCTCACAATCAATTATGAGAAAACATTTCCATACATCAATATAACATTGATAATCAAGGTAACTGACTCCTCTTTGCTTTTATTTGATGCATGATTATTTGTGGGGAAAGGTGTCAATCACTCTGAAACTATGCACTTTTTTGATTGGAGCGACTCAAGGATGATTTGTGCTGATACAAAGGGCAAAAAATGCCGAACAAATAAACAGACGTATACATTGATAAATAAGAACCTTTTTTTCTTTTAACTGATTCACTTTATTCTAAGAAAATTATTATTTTGTATTATATTGCATTCGCTGACAGTTATGGAACATGCATGCCCCTAACAATTGTAAAAAAAAATCGGTATGAAATTTATGAAGTTAATTTATAAAATTAACATCTTTATTGATGTAAATTATCCTGGTCAGTGTTGTTACTTATTTGCTAAAGTTGTATATAAACTTTTAATGACCAATTCATAAAAGGTGCTCAGAGGAGATATTTCTGTGTAATATAAAGTCGGAAATAAAGTCATATTGAGCCAGTCCTAATATGTGGTTTCCTATCAACTCAGTAAACAGTTAATTACAAATGCTAAATAAACTTTGTATTTGACCTACAATGCATTTTCCCTAAATGAAGGGTAGGTGAGGATGTTGCAAATGAACAGTCTGGACTCTTTGAACCACTTGTATATGGCTTTGTCTAATTAGCAGACTTGATGTACACACTGGGTTCATGTTTTTACCTGCTAGCTTAACCTGTCATTCAAATCACTGTTTTTATTGTTTTTTGAAGGTAGTTATGGAGACTGAAATAAAGTTTGATAAGGATGGAGATGGCTTGATAGAGAACTCTGGGTATGCTGACCAGACCTATGATGGATGGACTGTGACAGGACCAAGGTTTGTTAAAGCGGAGAGAAAATGGTCAAATTTGGGGGTTAACTTTATGAAAAGTGCAGGAGGACAAAAATAAGGGTGGTGCTGGAGTGACAATGTAAAGGTATGGAAAGTATGAATGATTGGCCCCAAAGGCTCACTTACTAAACAAAATGATAAAAGTTTAGTTTTTTCCACCAAGTTTAAGATGAAATAAACTAATTACTGTTGGTTTGTATTGCAGCCTCAGGTGTTAATTTATTGTGTGTTTAATTCTTCTCTGGATTTTTAGTATGCTCTTAGGCCTCCAAAACTAAAATGTAATATGTGAATTTGTGTAATACTTGAGCATATCAGTGTTTTGTTTGTTTTTTATCATTTTATTTTTAATTGTAATTCATTGGTTTGGAGTGTAATGGGATACTTGATCAGTCAGTTTTTAAGTAAATGCTGACATGGTGTTAAAATGCTGCAAAACATTAGCTTTAAGTGTAACTCATTTCCACTAATGTTGATTTTTCAGTGCATACTGTGGAGGTCTATGGCTGGCCTCGTTGTGTGTGATGTGTAAGATGGCGCAAGTCCTTAAGAACGATCATTTGTATGAGCACTATCGGGAGATCCTGAAGCGAGGCAGTGCCGCCTTCGATAAGCTACTCTGGAACGGTGAGAGCCTTGCAATACTAAATTACTGGACTAGTAACTGGAAGATAACTGGTTCAAGTTCTACATCTGCCTCTGTTGGGCCCTTGAGCAAGGCCCTTAACCCTCAATTGCTTTCAATTTATGCAGTACAAATTATAAATTACTTTAGATGAATGTGTCTTGTAAATGTTGAAAATTTAAACTGAAAAAGCATTAAAGGTGGATAACCATACATGATTACTGTTTGGTGATTGTTTAAAAGCATTGTAATTTATACCCTTGTACTACCCCAGCAAAGTTATCAAGGCAATTTTAATGTTGACTGGCCAGAAAACATAATGTGTCACTCTCCACTGATATTTACTGCTATTTATCTTAAAATTTCTTTATTTTTCCTAACATACTTCTGTTCAATACCTTAGGAAAGTACTATAACTATGACAGCAGTGGTCGAAGTCTGTCTAATAGTGTGATGTCTGACCAGTGCGCAGGGATTGGTTTCTCCGGGCATCTGGACTGGATAAGGATGCATTCGAAGTTAGTTCCCTCACCTATTTTTGTGCATGTTTCAAATAGTCACATCACAGGTCTATGTGAGTCGTGTCTGTAATGAGTATCTATTTACCCCTCAGGTTTTTCCTAAGGAGAAGATTCTCAGTGCTCTGAAGAGCGTGTTTGATCTGAATGTGATGAGATTTGCCAATGGGAAAATGGGGGCTGTGAATGGCATGAGGCCAGAAGGTGTCCCTGATCGCTCCAGCGTCCAGTCGGATGAGGTCTGGGTCGGGGTGGTTTATGGATTAGCAGCTACCATGATTCACGAGGTCAGTATTGATCATTATGGTTGGGAACATTATGGTAACTAGTATTGTCATTGATTTTGTCTCAATATATAATCTGCACAGCTCTCAAAAGTGGAAATGTTAAGAAATGAAAATTCATTAAAATATATTTATGAAAGTGCTAAAATAAAATAAAATCTGATCTGAAACGTGCTACTGAATATGTGCTACTACAAACAAACTTAACAGGCAACAGTATCTCTTCACTGGGCCTTTAAACTGCTATTTGGAAAAAGTCAACATAGTTTGCTGGTTAGTCATTGAGTATGATGTTTACTCTGTCACAAGCCTAACTGGAATGTACACAAAGACTTTTATATCTGAATAAGTCTCAGATGCAGAGCTGTTTGTCTCATGTGGGCCGGTTTAAAAGTGAGATTAATTCATATATCTCTCATATTCTTAGCATGTCTCTCTGTGAATAAAGCCAAATTGTACATATTCTGATGTTTGTCATGGGCTCCTCATACACCTTCAACACATTTAAGATTTACCCAGTTACAAAGACATTTCCCAGGCTTGGGTTTCAGTACACCATCACTAACTATTCAGAATGTGACAATCCTTGTTCAGTAATAATTTAACTCAGTCTAATGATAAATGACTCTTCTCTTTCTCTCAGGGCATGCTAGAGGAGGGTTTTCACACTGCTGAGGGCTGTTATCGGACAGTGTGGGAGTGCTCAGGAATGGCTTTTCAGACGCCAGAGGCATACTGTGAGAAAGGAATCTATCGTTCCTTGGCCTACATGAGGCCTCTGAGCGTCTGGGCCATGCAGCTTGCATTGGACAGTCGACCAAACCTGTGCAAGACTACCCAACAAAAGAGTGAGCCAAGACCAGAATGAACTGGTCAAAGAGAACTGCCAGGAACCATAGGGTGTTTGATCTGCTGCTGAGTGAAACAGTTCTGATGTTGAATGAACATTAGAAGAAGAAGTTTTGTTATTGAACATAATTATGTTCCTTGTGAAGCTGCTAGAGAATGGTGGGGCTTTCGTTTTATTTTTAAATATAGGGTAGCAACACTGATCAAGGAGATCAAGGATTTGGCCAAAGTAAAGTAAAGGCATGTGATTGTTTAATTGTTTTTAGTTAGAGGAGTGGTTAGCTAATAATGTATTATAATATAAATATTTTTGTTAGTCATTTAACTGTATTGTTTTATTATTTTACCAATACAGTGCTAACATATTAACTGTAAAATGATGTACAAATTAACTTTGATTTACAATTTATTACAGAATTCAAGCACTTGAGTTTTCTCATTGTCAGGGATTCCTCAGGTTTTATACATCATACAACATTAAACTTACTAGTACTCAGTTTGTAGTAAAAAATATGATTTCGTCATGTAAAAATGAGGATCTAATGTAAGTAAGAGCAGAGCTTAAATTGCAGTATTTTTTCTAAAACTCACGAATGCAAGAGAATTAAGAATGTATATTGGATATACAAAAATGATTCCCATCAGTGGAAGCTTGAACTATGGTTCATCATTCATGAGCAAAACTGCAGTCTGTGAAATTTTCTATTCTCCACTTTTTTTTCTTCAAAATTGTTTTCAGAACAAATAATGCATTTGCTGCCATTACAGTTTTCTCTGATATAGCCATACATGTGCTTAGAATCTTTATAATGTTTAGACAATTTGTTTACCCCAGTCTTCTAGTACCTTATTAATTCAGAAATGAATATATAAAACAGTTATTTGAAATGAGAGCTGTTATAACTAATATTAATCATTGTTAATTGTCTTGATATTACTTATAACTATCGTTATTTTAGATTTGGTTTTTGTTTGGTTTACACTTAGTCACACTGCATATGTAGATATGACAATCTATTACTGTATATACACATTAAAAAAACTGTAAATTTTAATAAATTAATGAATCTGCTTGATTTACCGTAAATTCCGGCTTATAAGCCGCTACTTTTTTCCAGCACTTTGAACACTGCGGCTTTTAGGACGGAGCGGCTA
>JAYDZG010000036.1:19624013-19634406 GCA_034509265.1 Microcambeva bendego
GACCAAAACTGCAGAAAAGGAACAAATAGAAGACACAAGACAAGAGATACTGGTTGTCAGTATTCAAAAGTGCTCAAAGCACTTTCGACAGGACAGCTATTTCAGGAACACAGAATAAGCAAGGCCACGTGTTTTTATTATTATTAATAATATTTTATAAAAAAAAATAAAAAAAACCTTTCGCCCAACGTGGGGCTCGAACCCACGACCCTGAGATTAAGAGTCTCATGCTCTACCGACTGAGCTAGCCGGGCATGAATAGTATATTGACGCGGTTATTAATTAATCTGACCAAATGTATAATGCAGATTATCTACACTGCTTTCTGGATTTCCTCTGGTTAAGCGTATGTTACACACCTACCTATTCACTCACACGAGGTAACGCGTTCAAATTGCGAATTTTCACGAGCATGGCTTCTCTTTTTTATTTGTAAAATAAATACAATTATTTCTTAAACACAAGACACAAGTTAAATTAACAAGCGACACTATGAGAGAAGCAACATAATCTTAAAAGTAAATTTTTGTATCGTTGTCGAAAGGACTACATTTACGTATTGACTCTAAATTAATTTGGAGAATCGACTCTTTTGTACCGACTCACAGCCTTTCAGTTCACTACACGGGAATCTAACTAAGAAGGACGAAGTGTTCAGTTTTAATCAGTATGAAATGCTTTAAAACATCAAAAAGAGAATTGAGAATTTCTCGACTGTTCGAGGCATCAAACGTAATTACAACATTGTAACGCTCACAGGAAGAAGGAAATAGTGAGTCAGGATTCCCACCCATTTTCCGACTGAACCGATCTGCTGCGTTCAGATTGGCTAATATTAAGTTCTCGCAATATGATTGGAGACTTAGCAAGTCGCTTGAGCGAAAGAGCCAATCATTAAACAGGAGGCCGGGCTTGTCTAAATTCAGGTGGGAGAAATGTTTGTCTTTTCTAAAGCTCTCGACTTTGGTTTAAGAGGACGTTATTCGGTTGGGCACTAACGGTGGTTACCTAGTTCATGTGTGAATAACACGTAAGTGATATTAAAAGTAAAATTTAAACATCCCAAAACATCCAAAATATTGAAACACAAGATCAGAGAGAATTAAAACAGGTCAGTGAATGAGCTTTATACGTTGATTGTACTTTCTTTAGGGCTTGTCATGTATAACTTAAAGTTAAACGTATTTGTGATTCATCAATTATTGGTTAGTGATAGTAATACAGTTCGGTAATCGGTAATACAGTTAAGTTATTGTAATAGTCCATGCTGGTAGCTGTAGGCAGGTGCAAGTTTTCTGTGTTTATCCTTCTCTGTAACTGACAGATCCCCTCTGCACTTATTCGCTTTTGTCAATTTATGGTAATTTTTTTCCAAAAGCCTGTTGCGTTTTCTGGTTTTACACATTTATGTGCTGTGCTAGACTGTAACATGTATTCTGTTTGAATAATTAAGCAATCTGATGGGTTTGTTGTATTCAGTACAAGTAAACTTGTTGAGCGCAAGTTTAATAGTGGTGTGTAAAACTAAACCCAGAGCTTTGAGATAGACTTTACTTTTTAAGTAAAGTTTAAGAAGACTTAAGGAGGCCCAAATCATTTAGAAATGCAAAAAAGTGCAAGTTTTCATTACAAGAATAGCCTGAATACAGACACGATGATGTTTAAAGACCGAATGTGATATATATAGATAGAAGTGAAAACATGTATTTCATGTCATGTCAGGAAGGATTCTAATGATTATTGTCAAAAAATCACGTGACAGACAGCAATAATCTTACGAAAGGCTCCAAAATATTTATTTGTATTGTTCTTTAATGATTATTCTGGGCAAAACGAAATACAGGACATTTACCATTGCAATCAGGAATACTCACCCACTTATCATAAGGTATTATGGTGGCGAGTATTAAATTAAGTTAAACTAGAAGGAAATACATTAAATTTTGATTAGTTGAAATAATATGTGTAACATGCTGAAATTAATGTCTATGTAATGTATTTTATCACTTACCCTCCTATTGGATGAACTTTGTGATTTTGCCAAGTGATATGCCTCTAGCACCTCTCATGTGGAATATTAATTAATTCTTCTTGTGCAAAAGCTTCCGACTCATTAAGGTTTAATGGCTTTTGTGCTTCAATTGTTTTCTCTAAGTCTCACTGAAGATTTCCTATGGGATTTAAATCAGCCTGAGTATGCCACTCCAGGGGATTTTAGGACTGATTGCTCATTCAAGCTTTGGTTGACTTTAAAGTGTGTTTGGGCTCAATAGATGTGTCTGAAATCACATTCTTCCACGATAAACCGGATACACAATATTCCAATGGTTTAAACACTTTAGTTCATAAAGACGGTCGGTACGTTTTAAGATCAGTACCATTATGTAGGGTTTAAATAATGGTTACATGGCAGGATTTACAAATTAAACTTTAATTCTAAAATAATATTATAAGTTATAAAGTTATAAATCCTCATTTTTACTGGGAGGTTAATATTTACAATTGAAACTATATAAACTGTATAAACATTACATACAATCACCAGATCAGAAATGTTCAGATTTAATCCAATACTTATTTCAGTGTTGACCTACTACACCACACTCTAAATAATGGCCTTACAGCAGAGGCATGAGACAGCTGGCAATTAACATGGTAAAAACAATGTGTTCATCACTACAGTTGTAAATCAGGAATTTTATTTGTGCTTGGCTTTAAGGGTTAAGGACACAGACTTAAAGGTAAAAGAACATCCTTGTTTCCACAGTTCTTCAGCTCTTGTTTATAACTATGCATACAAAAATCATTTAAAAACAGTGTCTCAGGCTGGACAACTTTAAAAGAGCAATCAATAAGCCATTGAAAGAAGAGATCCACATTAAATAACAATTACATTTCTTATAGATTCTTATAGATTTGCGTTAGCTCTAGGCTTATGATCCACCTGAGCCCCACACCTCGGCCTGTTTAGTTTTATGAGTAAAAAATGGGTCACTAATGACCTCTGTTTCTTTCTTTGATATATTTAGCCTGGGGAATTTCAATTGAAAACATCAATTAAATTTAATTCTCTTGCAGCGTTATGTTTTATGTGGTGCTGATGGGTGCCAGACTCTCTCTCTGGTGTTCAGGTCCAGCTTGGATAAACAATCCATGCAAGGATTAGGCTGGGTAGGAGAAGAATGAAATTGCATTATTAATGCATTATTTTTATTTTATTATAGAAAAATGTTTAACTTTCTCTTAAACTCCACTAAATTCACTTAGTATTTTTTTCAAGTGCCCAATAAACTAAAACATAACATATATGGGTTTAACAGTTTTAGTTTTTGTATCATTGAAATCATGTGGTAAAAATATGCAATATTTAGCTCCACTATTTATCTTCATTTTTAATAGCAGCGTTTTACACTTTGTTTCATACTTTGGTTCCATTCGTGGAAGGACAGTGAATTAGAGGTTACAAATGATTTGACAAACATGTTAAACATTGGTATTGGTTTTATAATTTTATGGCACTAGAATTATACCTCAGTTGAACCTTAAATGACTTTCAATCTTTTGTATTTTCTTTTGTTCTTAGGATTGGAATTGTATGACGATGCTGTGACTGCTTTGACAGTTGCAAACATGGCAGCTGCCAAAAAAGGTTGGTCTTCTTTTTATCATGTTTTATTTTATTTATCATTTAGTTTGAGTCACAAAAACAAGTTAATTCATTCTTGTACTAGTCCTGTCACATTTATAATATTTATAATATTTATTTGCCAAAACAATGATGAACAAAAGTGGATGGACAGAAATGCTGTGTGAGTAAATATCAAAATATCATGTTGGGACTAATACTTAAGTAAAAGGCTTGATCAATTTCTGATTATATTTGATGCATTTTTATTTACATACTTTGTGGCATTTAATTTTATTTTCACCTGACAGATAACACAAAGAGGTGAACCACCCTGCCCTAAAGGATAACATTATCGTGTCATAATCATAAATCATCATCATTCATTGGATTCACATTGGCATTGGCTGATTTCCAAAGCATATTTGGAATTACAAATACAGCCCCAAACTTTATATAGCTAACTATAGTGATTTTTAATGTTTTGGCCGACCAACTTAATTGTATTTTGTAAATACTTAAACTTGATGCTGTAACTCAATTGTTAAACTGTAGGATGTGGCAAAAATAGTAGGTCAATTTATAGAAAATTCAAGGCAGACAACAATAAGTAGATGAACTGGTCATACTTGAGGTCAGCATCTATCATACATAACATTGAAAAGAGTTTTAGGGAATCTAGAGAATTCTCAGTCCGTGGAGGCCCGGTTCTGAAACCACTGTTGAATAATTACAAAGAGTATGGTAACAGGAAAAGTGATGTAACACAGTGTTACTATCCAAACTTTGGATGTGTCCAAGTTGTTTATAGTTACAAGATTCAGTTGATCAGTAAAAACACTGTCATTTTTTTCCAAATCTTTTCAAATTGCAAATAACAGTCCAGGTTAAATAGAATGAATGTATTAAAATACAAATGTTGTTCATTTTTGGCTATTGTGTTTTTAAAATCCGACCCTAAAAGGAACTTACGCATGAATGATTGACCTAATGATTAAAGCTAAATGACATTCACTGGGATTAACAAATTAATTTGGTTGATACTACTCTAACATCCTTTGCTGGCGGGCTGATGGCACATGCACTAATGTTGGATAACCAAGAGCAGTGTATTCCCTGCCTTTACGTGCTGATACTCCTTGAATCGTTTAATATTATGCTCTGGATAGGGTGAAATCTATAACTCCTCATTGTTTTTAAACATTTCAATAATTTTCTCACACATTTATTGTCAAACTGGAGATTCTTTGTCCATCTTATCTCATCAAAGACTCAGTCTTTCCTGGATACTGCTTTTGTGTCATGATTACATCCCCTCCTTGGAAATGTCATTATTCAGTTTTTTTTGTCTCATTACTAGCCCTAATTTGGCCCCATACAATCTTTTTTGGAATGTGTTGGAGGCCCAAAATGCTGGAACGAGGGTTTATTAATAAATGAAATGAGGTTGAGCAGAGAAAACGGGACATGGTTTGGTCTGCAATGAAGTAAACCCACTTCTGATTTGGGGTTATAGTGTGCAGTCACTTGTCCACTTTTATAAAAAGGTTGCTATTATGAGACTGTTATAGTAGCATGTGTCATAATAAAGATTCCAGTCTATATTTTAAGGGCATATTTTACAGAATTCTGGCTCAGATTTATGACCATAGATGTATGTTGACAATGTCTATCTATAGAGAATCACATTCCTCTGAGGTGACTCTGTAGAGATAGAACAGTGACCCTAATTTTATAATGTAATTGCCTTCTAAAACCAAGTATGCCTTTTAGATTGAATGACCTATTTAGAAACGGGCAGGGTTTCATTTGCTCACAGATAGGCTATTTGGATCTCTTTAATTTGTTTAAGCAGGCTTCACACTGTGTAATATTCTGTATGACTTTGCTTACATTCTTTAGATTAGTAGAATGCCCAGTTGAACATCTCATAGTGTGAATGCTGTAGGGTTTTGCTGTATCATTCAGGGGTTCTTTTACCATTATTAGTTTCCCTAGGACATTGTGCGGTTCTCTCACAACCAGGTAGGTTAACTGACTTTGAAACTTAATGATGTCTGTGAAAAAACTGTGAATCATGGAATTGGGAGATTATGGTTAAAGCATGCCTGGCAATAACTGATGAAACCATAAAATCAAAGGTGTATTAAAACATTTAGAATGTAATTGCAGCTGTCCATATTATCAATTGACATTGTTTGGTTTCTTTTCTTCTTTGTGTATATGTACTCTGAATCCTATGGCTGCTTCCATTAAGGGTCATTACAGCGGATCACGGTCTAAGTTATTACTATTATTATTACACCAGACTACTTCCTGACACAACCCTGCTTTTTAATTTTATTTTCAGCCTTGGTCCTGTACTACAGTGCACTGGTTTGTGCACTCTAGTAGCTGACCAGTGGCCAACGCCGTGTTTCAAACCATGGAGTTCAGACTCTCTGCACTTGTGTGCTTGTGGAAAATCCTACTGCTTCACCTGGGCACTTCTGTACATATGTACTAAATGTGCTAAAGGGAACAGACCATATTGTATTAGTAGTCAGTGCAGAAATCCAGGTAATTAAATTGATTCATGTACATTTTCTTGCAGCTCTGTTATGAACAGATATTTCATGAATACAAAATTATAGGTTATGAAACACTTTCTTGGCCTTCACACAAGTGCAAGAATTAATTTAGTTTGCATTTTAACACCACTGCTCAGTTTCCCTGGAAACATTGGGCACAATGCAGAAACTCACACAGGCCCTACACAGAGCCAATCACAACTGTGTAGTTACCAGTCCTGCCTATAGCACCACTCTGATGCTTTCAATAGTAGGCTAGCTCAATTTCCTGCCTATTCCTCATATATTTTACATGCTTTAAAATTTCAACATTCAATGGTTAAGACCTTGCCTTGTTCGAGGGCCCAGCAGCGGCAACCTGGCAGAGATGAGGCTCAAACCAGTGACCATGTTAACAAGCACAGTCCCTTAACCACTAGGCTACAACTGCCATACAAAACATTTTACAATACATTTTTACATTTGGTAGACACTTTTATCCCAAGTGTCTTATATTAGTTTTTGTATACAGTGTGTACAATTGAGGATTAAGAGCCTTGCTCAAGGTAGGGCTTGAATCAGTGACCTTATGATTCAATTAAGAGGCCTTAATGACCTTATAAGTGTGGACACCTGACCATGAGCTCAATGCCAGTTTTAAATATTACTGTGTGCAAAGGGACACAGTTATACTAGACCAGGACAAGGCCTTTCCCAATTGGTGTGGCTGTGACACCAGCATTAACACTAGAGCGATCCACATAGTTAGCCCTATATTGCACGTGAGAAAGCTGGAGAGCATGTTTTAAAGTGTGTTTGTTTGCTCTAAGGCTCTAAGGCAGGGGGTGTTCGTTTTGCTGAGGAAACCGCTGCCGCTGCTGCACACTCCCACGTGCATTTTGATGAAAAGCTGCATGACTCGGTTGTCATGGTGATTCCTGAGGCTGATGGAAATTTCATGGTTAAGGTAAGTTATTTTTTTTTGTCTTTTCTATTTTTTAATGTAATCATTTCCCTCTGACATTTTGCCTCTACTCCTGTGGGGTTTCCACTATTATAAACGTGGTGGGTTCGCAATCGTCACATGTTTTAAAAACACTGGGCAGGTTAATGTGGGATCTGTTGCCATCCGTGCCATTGTGCAGGTGCCGTTGACTTTTCATCCTGTGCCTTCTGAGCACACAAATGGTCAAGGAGAGTTTTTAGTCATTAGGCCTGTATTCACATATTCATCAGGTTATTAGGTATAGAGAGACAGACTGGCCCTTTTGACGCCCCCAATAAATCAATTAGATCAAAAATGTCCTGCACTGTTTTAGGGCACTTTTTGGTACCCTGTCTGTCCATAGAAAGGGAGCACGCACTATGGAAGTAAAAAAAAGTAAAAAAATAAATAAAATAAAAAGTAGGGATTTAACCGTATACCACAAGACAGTTATTTACTGATTCAAAAATTACACTATTCTAATCGATTAGTAATGTAAAAAGAACTTAAAGTAGCACAAGGCACTAAACCCCTAATTTGTACCTCTGAAAAAGGGGATTCATTAAAAAATAAACTAATATATAATCACAAATAAAATGATAAATTGATTTGTCTTTAATTTCATTTTGTTTTAAAAAAATCATTATCATAAATCGTATTGCATCACGTGTAAAGAGTATCATTACATCTCTATTAAAAAGGGTTTTTCAGATGTTAATTGTCAAACGAACACATTGGTGATTATGTAAACTGAATTTTCCAGTGGGAGCCAGTTTAAAAATGAGCATATAGCATTTTGTTGCTTACAAAATTCTACTATGTCCTCTTGGAGCCTGTAGTCAGCTTTGATTTTTCCTGTCCATACACAGACACTAATGTTTTATTTATGGAGGGGCAGTTTAATAAAAATGCAAATGTCACAAGTAATTTGCTAGCCAACAGCATAACATTGATTTATAAACACATGTGCATGTTTTGCATGCTTGTTTTCAGTATTAGTCCTATTTGGGTACAGCTGCATCATATATTTAGTTTATATTTATGAAACTTTATTTAATCTTGATCTGCACCAGGTTCAGAGGCACCCAGCACACACTGGGCCCAAGGCAGGAATTCACATGAGACATACATTAGACGACATTTTATGTAGTTTTCTTTTAATGCAAGTCTCTGGTAAATAATCTACACCATGATTTTATGTAATTTACCCATAATTCTGATTGTTAACATAATTTGTTCTAGAATATGAAAAGATTTCCCCAAATAGAACAGTAGTCATGTTCCTGTTTTTACAGGTGGGCTTTCTAAAAACTCAACATAAGTATGAAATTGTTTTCACACTGCCGGAGGTTCCAGCACTCGGGAAAGATGTGTGTCCAGCTCCTGTGCCCAATCCATACCTCCAAATCAAAGACATTGATGTGGCCCCTGGAGGTATAACTCTACTTTATGATTTATTAAACACAGCAACATATGCGCTCCAGTCAGTAATTAATTATATACACACACAAGACCTCTGTGTGGTAGGTGTAGCATACAAAAATAATAAATGAGTTTATTTATGAACAAGGTGTACCTGATAATGTGCTTGATTAATGTTTTATTGATCAAATATTTTGAATAAAGGCGAAGCATTAACGTTTACACAAAGGAACATCTCATTAAGGGAGTCCTACATTTTTGTCATTAAATAGAAATAAAAACTTATGGATCATGCACATCCATAATGTGGTAGAGCTGGTGTAATATAATCCAAATTGGAGAATGTAAAAAATCTAGATACAGTAGTATTTATGCACTACATTTCCAATATTCTTTCTTGTTCTTATTCCCATTCGATGATCTGTACCATTACAGCCACAAATGGACTGAAAAAAATATCTGTGAAGATGGAAAAAAAATACAGAATGTCATCAATACACAAACCAAGAAATAGCTTTTTTTTTGCTCAGGAATTGAGATTTCAAGCTCTGGTTATGTGTAAAATGATTTTGTAAAAAAACAAAAACTCCTCTTTGCTGATGCCAGCTGTGTTTGGACATACAATGCCATCACTGTTTAGACTATTCCCCTTAAAACAGTAAAAGTAATTTGTCTCTTTTGAACACTTAACTTATGTCCCTTTATAGAAATTACATGACATTTGGCAAGAACATAATGCCAGTTTTTGTCTAACCCTTCCATTTTCTGCCTTGTTATGTTGACCATGTTTAAAGATGTTGCTTATATTGAAACACATCTTTCTTCTCTCATTGCAGGAGGGCTGAAGGTGACATGTGAATATGTTGCTCATAAGGAAGGTGTTTTGAATGATGAGATGGTGATAGTCAGTGAGCACAAGGAGGATGTGTCTCTGAAAGTCAGAGTTCATGCTCGTGTTATGGGTAGGTTTATCGAACACAACACATGACAGTAGCTTACTGATGGTCAGTTTGGTCCATATAGCAGCTGTAAGTTCAAATTAATAAACAACATTTACAAAAAACTCAACATTGTTTTCTATTGACCTTTAAGATAACACGTTTAAATTTTAGCTTACTGTTTTCATGAAAATTGACCATGACTAAGAATATAAATTATAAGACCATGGCTGTGGCTAGGGCTTCACTAGTGTGTATGTGTGTTTCACAGCAAGGATTGGGCTAAAAATGCAAAGGACAAATTCCACTGTGTGTAAACCACAGTAATGGAAAATTAGTGTACTAAATTCTAAAATTCTGTCTTGGTGTGGGTTTTGCAAGAAATACTGGGAGGAATTCCTGGACAGGGTGACTGGACCAGTCGTGGGGCTTTGGCTAAAGTATGGCATCAGATCACTGTCAAAAATATAAACCTGCAATTTTTATTCAAGTTCAAGAAGGAAAAAAAACCTTTGAAAAGGAAAAGCTTGCACATGCAATTCTTCTTTCTGTGCTCTCAGGTTTTACATTTTTTACTCACAAGAGGGATATTTTAAATAATAATGTTAAAACTTGCAGGTTTATGTTTTTCAGCCCAGAGGTGGCTGCTGGCCTTTCAAAGATGGGAAGCTGGTTGTCATAGTTCACTACAATCTAGTCAACAGTATGAATGATTGACTGAACGAACGAACAAAACAATATTAAACTAGAAGGAAATGTTGATATGTTAAACTGAAACACGGAAATACTATGAGTGTTGTGGAGTATTTTCAGAAGAAAGTCAAATTTATAACGTAAAAATATGTTGTAATGACGTAACAAATATTTAAATTCA
>JAYDZG010000036.1:19658709-19677253 GCA_034509265.1 Microcambeva bendego
ATATGATTTAAGTTGCATTTGAAATATACTGTTACTGTACGTAATCTAATTACAATATAGAAATACAACATGACCTATCATGATCAGTATTAAGCTGGTGATGCAATAGTAAGTGTCAAAAGTGTCTGTGTTTGTCTCTTACTTATCCTGCGCTGTGCTGTGAAAATGATTTCCTTTGATAACACAAGCAAATGTTTTTAATTCATTATGTTGATTACAAATCTGATGGTGTAATTATCCAATGTTTGGTCATGCGGTGCATGTAAACAGGACTGTCGTGTCATTTTCCAGGTTGAGCTTAATTCTATTAGTTGATGAGATCAGGATAATCTAAAGGTTAACTTCATCAGTAAAATACCAGAAATTCATTTTAAGTCTTGTGAATAGTGTAAACTATGAACACCAGACCAAATACATAAATGACACAAATATATTTTGCTTGTTGGGCTTTTTAAAATAAAACCTAATCAATTAATCAAATAAAAATAATAATAATAAAAAACTGTCGGTCACAATTCAATGAGCCCTAAACTCTTTCTGTAAAATTGGTGTTCATAATCTGAATGCTTGTTCAGCTATTTAACCTCAAGCCATCCTTTTTCTGGGTTTTTGTAACTTATTCAGTAAATTATTCAGTAAATTATTGTTACTGAGGAGCTGCAAGTCCTATTTGCTGTAACACTTACTAGTGTTACAGCAATACTAGACTGAAGTCAGATTATTAGATATCCTCCCTGCTGGATAAACTTTAGTATTGTTGTTGTGACATTGGGGGGGGGGGTTGGGGGGTGGATCTAACATAACCGAATGCCAACTGACTTCCAAAGTTGACAGTTTTTCTGGACTAGTTGGAAAGTCTCAGTTTGCCAAGTTTACTATTTGCAATGCAGATTAACCGCTAAATTAAAATGATTTTGTGCAAATGCTATAGACTCTGTACCATTTAAATACAGACGGGCAATTTAAGATGATAGCCATGGAACCCTGGTGCTATGCAGCACCCACTCAATGAAGTTTGAAGCTAATTTGGGCTTTTAATGCTTTAAGCTTTGTCCATTAGTTCAAATAAAGCAATAAATGATCTGGCAAACATTTAGTAAATGCACTTTCATTGATCATCAGCCTTCTTCTCCAAACTGCAAGGTTGTTTGGTCACATTTCTGTGGTATGGTGTAGTCTCTGTAGCTTTGTTTGTCCATCTTAAAATACATAACAGAGTTCACAGTCATTCTCTCAGACTGAACGTATTCCCTGTAAGCCTAATTCCCTTATCTAAACCTCAATACCACCAGTGTCAAGCTGTATCGGTATGTGTAGGGGCACCACACTAATAATAGTTCTGGTACTTAGGCAGATTATAGAGCCATATCCACCAGCAATCTGTAAGACAGGGTTGACCGCTGGCTGAACCTGCTTAGACATGAGTTTCAGTAATGCCATGGTCAGGTTGTAAAGCTAAGAGTGTGAAACGGGGAGAAGAGGTTGAGGTGTGAGCATGTAACATGGAGGTCACGGACAGTTTAGAGGAACTGTATGTGATAGTAATTAATTAAACACTTTGGGTCTATATGAACATTCTCACTGCACAACTCAAAACAGGTTGACTTAACTGCACAAATGAATTTTCAAGTTTTTAATAACCTAAGAGTAGTCCTAATTAATGCCAATTTGTTGTCAGTATGAAAGGAATGAATGAGGCATTAAAACATATGTGGGTCTAGTTGCTAATTATTGTTCAAGTGCTTCATCCAACTACACATCTGTTGGCTTCTGAATTGTCTGTAAACAAGGCATGGAGTAAAAGTACATGATTTGACGAATGTTGACAGAAATTCAGAAGTGTAACTTCAATCACATCTAACATCAGTGCCTGACTTGTTACCTCACACATTTCAACAGACACACTTGTGAAAAGCTTTTGCAAAAGAGTGGAGACTGATATGGCTGCACAGGGTGCAACTCCATGTTTATGGCCATCATTTATGATGTTGTTCGGCGAAAGGCTCATGATTAGGTGTTGGAGTGCCGTGCTTTTTTGCTGAGCTTTTTTTCAATTTGTGTTGAGACAAAGTGTTGAGCAGCCTTTGCAGAGTGTCAGATTTTGGTCAACAGAGGGTCTTGCTTTTGCTGTGGATTTCACGCCTCAGTAAAAAGATTAAACAGGTGTTATTTGCTTTATGTTAAAATAAGTTTATTTTGTCTATTACAAAGCTTATAACTCCACACCCAACATACTATTACAAATTCATGAAACCTACTAGATCCTGCAGCTATTAAATAACACCAATTGTTCAAATACAGGTTTGCAAATTTTACTTTGAACTAGATATTAACCAAATGTATATAATGATTTGGATACTTCAGTGAATGCAACATGCAACAATTAGATGTTTCTTCCACTATTTACCATAACTAATTACCAACCATCTGAACATGGCAGATATAGGGTTCATACAGTTGTTTGAAATTGGCTAATAATAGGAATAAAATGAATTTTCTCAGAACAGGGTAGTAATTTGCAGCACAGACCACCTACCTTAGTGGTATTGTCATAGCAATAAAATTATTTGAATACAAGTGAGACAGTTTAGTGCCGATGAGCATGTTAGCCACTTAAATGTTTCATTTGTTTAGTACTGTAATGTGTCTTCCATTTATAGGCAAAAGTCTCGATCTATTACACATACTTTAGGATATATCATTCTTTTATGATGTCACACAATTGATGAGGAATTTCAGGCTCATCACTTTTTCCCAGTATCCCATGTGAAATGTAGTTTAATTAGAACTATAATTTATCAATCTCCACTTCACCTTTACTGGTGGAAGTGGTGGACCCCTCATCTATCATACAACATATTGATAATTGGTAGTGAAAACAATTAGGGAATCCAGACTAGACCTCAATCCAGCCAGGGCAATTTCAGAAGCGGTTTTAGATGGTTTTGATACCATCAAGCAAACAATAATGCACAAAATATTTCTTAGCTCCACATTAAATGCATAATGTAGCATGACATGCATGTTTAAATACAGTTACCATGGTTAAGTATTCTGCAGCATCCAAGGGATGTTGTTAAGAGACCAAATCCAGTTTAAGTAGATCACACTTCTGAAAGCTCTGCCTCAGGGAAGGATGGATCCAATTAAAATAGATTTCATTCAAATAGTGCAGCTATACAATGCATGGTATTTGCTTTCATATTGACTCTTAGCATAATTTTATATTGTCTGATGATTGGTTTTGTGCCAGACAAGACACCGTAATATAAAAGGGAGTCTACATCTCCACTGAAAAAGGATTCATTTTCAAGTCTGGCAGGGCTTCACCTCACACTGCCTTGTTACAGTAGAAATCTAAAAACTAAACAACTCTTCTGGAATGGCTAAATCACTTTGTAAGTAAGTCTTAGCTTCTGCAATGTAAGAAATATCTTATGTTTTACAACATTCTAATTTTAGGGATCAACCTGCTTAGACTTTATTTAATTGCAAGGTGTCCACTCTTCTGTATCAGTTTAAATTAATTCCTCTCTGGTCCACAGGTGAAAGTGTGGTTCCAAAATCGGCGCACTAAGCAGAAGAAAGACCAGACCAAAGACTCGGACAAGCACTCTTCATCCAGCTCAGAGTCTCTAGCCACATGCAACATCTTAAGGCTGCTTGAACAAGGGCGATTGCTCTCAGTGCCTGCACCACCTCCCAACCCACTCCTGGCACCACCACACACTGTCAATGGCGCACTTCTTGGCAGCCCATCGGTTTCCTCTACTTCACCTGTGGTGAGTAACGCAGGGACACCTCCAGTAATTGTTGCAAGTGGTGGGACATTTGGCCTGTCTTTGTCCTCGCTTGGTGCTATGCCTCCCTCACCAAGGCTTGGTGTTGCACCGCCGCCGCTCTTCTCTGTGCCGCTAATGAGCGGTGCTCATCATGAACTCACGTCCAGCTATGGGTGCGGATCATCAGCGTTCGAGCCCTATACAAGAACAGAGAAAAAAGATGGGGATGGAAAGAAAACAATTTCCTAAACTTACACAACTGGACCTGCATTTTATTATCATTTTGTTGGAATTGTCGATCTGCATTCTTGACAGCTATGCTACAGAGAAAATAATTTAGCATTGTTGTACTGAAGTGCTTTTCAGATCCTTCCTGCCACCAGATTACCTGCCAATTTAACTCATCTCATCAACATTACCGTCAAAGAATGGCTCCACTGCTTTGCCATACAGTGACTTAAAGAAGTGTGTTTATATACATATACAATATATATTAATGGCCACTGCATCAAGCATTTATTTGTGAACTCTTGTTGAAAGATTATTGCTGTCTTCTTCCATGTGTGAATGTCCTTTTATGTGTGTGCATGAGCGTTATCATCCACCCCAGGCTTAGCTTTTGTGAGTAATCGAAAAAGTAGAACATTGTTAATGTTGATGTTTAGAGGAAAATTAGCTCTATGGCGGGATTGATTTAAAAAAAATCAAATGATAGACTTTATTTTTATTTTGTATTTCGTGTTTATGCTGCTCTGGTATGATCATTAAGAGATGTGACAGTGGGACATGGAACACTAGGTAAAGTTAGAGTTAAAATACAGGATTTTTGCACAAAAAAATTTAATGTCATATCAGTTAGTAAAAATACATAATAATAACAAATAACATTAAAAAAATGTTATCATATCCCTTAGCTGTATGTGACGTCATTATGTGTGTTGTGTTGGAAAAACAATTTTACTGTACATTAGTTAATGTTAACTAATTACACTTAAGTTAGCTTCGGTTGTTTTAAATGACCCACAACAAATTTCAATTGGCATGTTATTCTGTTGAGAACATTATGCATCATTTTGTGACTGCAACAATCTGAATTTAAAAACTGCAAAACAAAATGACAATTGCTTCCCCCAAATTCACATACTTCTAAACTGAACAGTACACAAAAGCAGTACGCGAGAGTGGGTAGTGTGTACATGAAAATTATGCCCCATGAAATGTATGTGAAAAGATACTGGGTGACTTACTGCTTGGGAAGCCACTTTTGAGTATGGAATCACTGCACATTACAGAACCGATAATGTATCACATAATTCAACAGGAGCTGATAAATGGCAAAAAGTGGAAAGACGGTTGTTTTCAAATGTAAATAAGACAAACATGAAAAATGTAATGATGGTGTTCAGCCCTGCGTAACATTATCAGTAGATTTGTGGTGAACGACAAATTTGTCAACTATTTATCGTGATTCATCAGATGTCATTGGTAAGATGTGAACATAGTATGTCTGTGATTGTGTGCATACTGCTTACCGCTTTACCAGTTAAGCAGTGCATATATCATATCCTCAAATGACTCTTCGCATGGATAAGCACACCTTCAATATTGTTTACTTTGTTCTTTTAAATGAGACCAAATTCCCATTTAAAAATGACATGATTCCTGGGCAAGTAGCAGAAGTGTTTTTCTATTTTGCGTTTGCAGGTTGCAGTGCCATTCTTTTGAAAACACTCAAGAATACACCATATAATTCAATTCCAAAACAGCAATTGGTTTGTCATGTTGAAAAGGATTCTTTTGAACAGACATTCATGTCTCATAATCCTTTTAAATTTATGCCGGGTAATGTAAACTAATGTAGGTTTTCTAAGACAAGACATGGAATAAAATGTTAGTTTTAATCTAGTTCGTCTAGGAAGTATTTTTAATGTAAGAATCCACCTTGTATTTTGATGTTAACAGTTAATGCTATCTAGTGTTTCATGTCTTCTCCCAGGCCAAAATGTTTGTGTGGTGTGGTGTGGTATGCCTAATTAGTTTCCTAGTATTATTTATTTAAAATGCAATTCACTTATATGCCCCTTGTTCATGATCTAGCTGACACAAAGATAACTGGCTCAACACTACAACAGAGTAACTGAATAGCAACCTAAATTTAGAAGTAATTAACATTTTGTTGGAACGGGCATTAATATAAACCATTGGTCTCTTAATTATCAGTTTTTACGTATGTATTTCTGTTTGGCTGCTTTTATCCCTTCTTCAAATCCTACCAGTCGGCCTGTCGTGCAACTAAGAACCGCTAGAGATTACAGCACATAGGGTAATGTGCACTGTCTGTTGTTTTGAAAAACATCATGCTTGTTGTTCTGCCTAAAAAGTTTATCTATTGCATGTCATTTAGCAAACCTTAAGCATCTGTTGTACAGTTCCGTCTTCCCATAAAGGTGGAATTTTTGGAGTGATTACAGAATTCACATTCTGCATTACAGATTTCACAGAATATTCAACATATTCTCTAATCTCTCATCTGCATATGATTTATGCAGCTCATTATTTTGACCATTGGGTTTTTGCTCACCTCCGACAATGGCCATTCTTGCCACGTTTCATGGATAATTTAAGCAAATGTGATGCACCTGATCACAATCTACAATAGCAGATAGTCTTAATACATTTTGAGATTTTTAGTTTTTGATTTATAATTAATTTTGGTAAAACTATTTAAAAATCATAATCACATTGTATTTATCCCTCAGTAATAAATTGTAGATTAATGGATGAAAGTATGCAATCATATTTAATTCAAAATTAAATCCACAACACAGTAAATTCCTGTTCTGTACTGACCACCTCACATTCATTCATAAGCTAGTTTTTTGTTGTAATAGTGATATACCATAAATGTGGCTTATATCATGTTTCTAATAGCTTAAATAGTATGCCATTTTGATAACAGCCTAAATATTTTTCACCATTAGAAACTAAGCATGTTCAAAGTCATTCATACATATTCAGGCTTATTTTTTTTAACACACTCTCGTTAAATGTGTGCATTGTTAAGATGCGAGTTCATTCAGACTTGCAGAACATTGGTATTTGGTGTATACCCATACGGTATATCCCCATTCAGTACTGTAAAATCGAAGCACTTTATTTCCAAACATGCAAATTTTGGGAATTCTTTAGTCTTTGCTTAAGTTCAGTTAGGTCAGTGGTTTTCAGCCTTCAGCCTGTGGGACATCTGCAGACCACACCAAATGCATTGGAAATATTAATATTATACGTTAAAGCACAGCTAAATTAACAAATATAAAAGCTATTTTTACAAATATTGGCAGAACCTTGGCATGTTATCTGAAGATTTTACTGAGATTTAGGAACCACAGCAGTCTGTGAAAAAGTTGTTACCATGAGCCACTCTAAACATGCACTGTTGCTATTCTTATGTAATAATTTGAAGAGTTCTTTGGCAGTAATCCTTTTAATAATGGTAAAATGTTAAGTAGTTGAAAATTGCTATTTTGTATTTCTTTTACTGACTTGCCCACATTTTACTAGTTTTACGGTTTTCAATGATGGAAAATGATTTACTGGAACCTTGATATGACCACCACAGAAGTATGTTCTCCTCTGTTTCTTTGCTTATCAGCTTCATTCTGTGTTTGTGAAGCAGCTGATCATGTCTTCACAAATGATTGTAGTTTTTTAGAATAATTGTGCAGCAAATTGAGTTTGTTCTTCCATATTCAAGAAGTCCAGGTTTAGCTAATGTTTTTAATCAAAGTTTCACAAATATGCCAGTATGTTTATTTGTAAATCTAAATTGATCCTAGTGGGGAAAAAGTGAAATTTGCTGGCATTATATTGGCTATACTTTTGCAAGCCGAAAGATTTATTCATAAAATGGTAATATAAATATCCAGAAAAGGATCACTCATGTTATTAACAGCAGCTAAATGTATAGTTACCAATTTCCTGTGGATGTTCTGTCATGTATTTGTTGTGTTTTGTGTATATGGCAAAGAAACATTGAATTCCTGTTTGATAGGGCAGTGAGTTATTCAGAATGCACTGATTGTAAAATTGTCCCAAAACAAAACCTCCTATCACACCATATTATAAAACCTACCCCTCAGTCTCATTTTAAATATGTTTATACAGTATTGAAATACACTGTGAAAGAATGCAGACACCATATAGGTACAGCAAGAGGTCTATACTCGTTCACACTAGTTGGATTGCAATGTGAGATTGTTTGGTTTTTCTATGTTTGATTAAATGTTTGTTTTTTACACATGCCATGGAATTTGTGTAACCATGTCAAGATGTCTCTGGACCCAGCTTCTCACAAATAAACTAAAGTGATAACATGAACAGGGTTGGGCAGTGATGTAATTTACAAAAGTCCATGCTAATATAATAGTTTCTTTACTATATACTCTCTAAATACTTTACCACAAAGGTTTGAAGTACAACCTTGTCACTGGTTGTCTGGGTGCCACCCAAGCCACTAGGATGCACAAACCAGTGAACCAAGCCTACATAACCATGCCAACTCAATAATGCAGACCACAGTCGGCTGTGGCAACCCCTAACAGGAGCAGATGAAGGGATTCACATTTAAATATTTATTATTGAAATACGCCCCTTACTTTTGCCCCTTATATTCCAACTCTGATAATTAAGTATGAATATTACATGATTAATTATTATTATAATTCATTATTATTAGTTTTATGGATCAAAGATGTAGGCTACAATGGTAGTTAAAATCAGCCTCTTTACAAATATGTATGGGGGTGATACATGAGTCCATTTAGGCACACTCACTGAAACAAAGAAATCACGACTCATGAATTGCATTAATGTTATATTTTATGTCTCATACAAAAGCTATCTGTATCTTCCGAAAGATTTTGCCCAACTCTGAATGTAAAGTGTTTGTAAATACGATAACATATGAGTCTTTGCACAGTAATGTAGGTTCCATGTGGTTTTACTGTAAACAAAGCAATGATTAAAAATGGAAAAGAAAATAAATCATGTATACTGCTTTACACTTATGTGTAAAATTACTTACAATAACATTTTGCACTTATTTAAAAGAAAAAACAACTTTTCTCGGTGTTTTTGGTGAAAGAGCTATTTTACTGCTCTGGTGATCAAAGCCAAAAAAATGTATAATATGGATGTATGTATTTTTACTTATGTGCATCTAAATATATGTCTATGTATTTTGTCTCTGTCTGTGTCTAATTTCTTACCTGACTTTTAATTATATGTAGTTTAAGGATGATCTAAACATTTATGCCTTTAAACCTCATTCACTTTAAACCTCATTCAGCCAGTAAAAACATGAAATCCTTTCACGTTTGTGTTATCCTTTCGGAAAGCATGGGCTTAAACGGCCACAATATGTTTAACCACATGGTTTACTGCCCTCCTTCCTCTCAGAGCTGCACTCTTTCTTATGCTTGCCAAGACAATACACTTCAGGGTGCCAATTAAAATGATTGGCATCTTTTCTTTGAGAGAGTGGACGGCTGGGAAGAGCGAGTACTTAATGGGTGGCCTGGTGCTTTGTATGTGGGGCAGCGGAAGACAGGGGTGCAGGACTTAACAGCTGTGTAACAACCACAGCAACATCTTTATTTTTTAAGGCATGCTTTGTGAAGGGCATTAAAATATATTACACATATTTAGTAAAAGGCAACAGCCCATCATTTTTAATTATTTTGCACAATGTAAAGGAGCATTTTTTTTATTTTCCTGTAAACATTCTTGGTTTTGTTTCTGGTTAGCCTTTGGGTGTCCATGTGTGCAGTACAGTGCAACTCAAAAACATACCAAAAAACAATTTGGTGTGGTTTTGGCAACATACTTTGGGTCATTGCCATGCTCTTCCTTATCAACTAATATTACCACCAACATATCTTACAGTGACAATGTAGAGCAGCCAATCACTAAAATTTAATGTTTTATTGTATCCATTTTAGACTTCCAAATTATATTTTGTAATTGTCTATAAAATATGATACATTTTAAGTGAGGAATTCTATGAAGGCATTTTTGATGTAACAGCTTATTTGAAGTCGAACCATGGTCAATGACCGCTTTTGACCTTCACAACTTAATCAAACTGTAACAGAACATTTACTACCCCAAAGACGAGGAGTTCGGAGAGTATGGAATGAGGCAAATAATAAACACAGTTTTTCATTGATGACACTTATGAACCCGAAATATTGTGGGTGATCAACTTCATTTAATTTTTTCCCTTCTTCCTACAATCATGTCTTAAGATGTACAAGACATCCTGGACACATTCTGATTTGCAGAGAGGCCAGGACTACAGGCAAATCAGGCTAGTACATATTACATTTGTAATTTGTGCAGCATGTTGTTTTGTATTGTCTTTAGTAGACCAAACCATGTTTTTATTGTCTTTAAAGAAATAAAATTCAAAGTAAATGAAAAATACTGCACTGATTTTTTTTTTGCATGCTATCCTACCCGTTTCTGATTTATTATACAGATTTATAAAAGATCTTTCAGGCATTTATGCAAAGTGAAAAGACTTGTTTAGACCTGAAGGCAAGTGGGCTAATCAATAGTCTAGCACCTTGACTTCAGTTTACATGGACTGTAGTCT
The DNA here is from genome assembly GCA_034509265.1 of Microcambeva bendego. Lineage (NCBI taxonomy): Eukaryota > Metazoa > Chordata > Actinopteri > Siluriformes > Trichomycteridae > Microcambeva > Microcambeva bendego. The sequence continues at coordinate 19,669,147 of JAYDZG010000036.1, forward strand.
GACCTTGGCAATGTGGCTTTCATTTTATAACAGGCTGGACTGACAATAACATTTTTTATATGATCGGTCTATATGTTCCAGATTATTTATTTTATTTCCGTGCAAAATTATTCTATATTTTTAGAATTTTATGAATTTAGAAACGTTTACAATCTGAGAAAATGAAAAATCCAAAATGACCCAATAAATAATTTTGCCTCTGTAGGTTTATTATACTAGTTTGTTCAGCTTCTGCCATGAATCTCTCTCTCTCTTTAACTCTCTGTACCTCCTTCTCTTTTCTTTATCCATCCGCTTTCTTGCTACGCCCTGTTCAGTGACCCTGCAGGAGGCCGCTTCACTAATTAGGGTTGCTAATTGGAGGGTGATGGGGCCAGGGGTCCCCTCCACACCTGCAAGAATCATGTGACCCACTGTTAGGTGCAGTGGGCCATGGATCATCCACTGAGTTGTAAGGGGAGCAAAAGAAGCAAAGGGGCTGGATCAGCTGTGAGAGAAACGTATTCGTCCAGAAGAGGTACAGGGAGGACAAGGAGGAAGAACGAGATAGAGTTAGGCTGTGTTCAAATTTGCCCCCCTAGGGGTTAATTGTAGGCTGACCCCAGGCTGATCAGCTCTCTAGCATGGGCTGCTTTTCTCAGCCAGGGCGCGATTAAGCCTTCTTGTTTTGACACGCTTCACACAAGCTGCTGACTCGGCCATTAGGGACCATTTCGGCATTCCTGAGAAAAACGGTGAGGCCCATTCAAATACTGACAGGAAAGAGTGAAAAAGAAAAAGGGGAGCGAGGGAAAAACACTTCTCTTCACTTTTTTACCTTACACACAGTGGGATTTTACTCCAGAAAGTGGTAATGTGTTCAGCTTTAGCTGAGGGTTATCTTATCCAGGCCCTTACTTGCTTGTTCTGTATTCAGTCACATTTACAAACTGCTTTGGATAAAAGTTTCTGCTAAATTCTGTAAATGGAAATTAATTGATGAATAAAAATAGTTTGTGGATTATCGACATTGCTATTGAATCTTAATATGATATATTAATACAAGGTTTATTGATTTATGTGTTTGTTTTTCAAACTGCAAAAATAAAAAAAGGAATTGAATAAAAGACACTATGTGAAAAAAATGTAAAAAGAACTAGCACAAATTCATAGTCTACCCTCCTCCTTGCTGCTAGGTCTACTGACCCCAATTTTCACAGTCGGTTCCATTCCCTTGCCCAAGGACAACTTACTCTTTATCTCTATGGTCCAAGCACCAGCGCTACCACACACAACCTGCGGATGTCTGGGTTTTTTTCATCTGTGTTTAGAATCAATTAACCCTTATGCACCTGTGGAGTCTGGCTGGACTGCCGACACCAACATACTACACATATTGACTTGATTTTTATAACCCTGCAATGTATTCTATGGAATGGTTTAGTCTGGTGAAATAAATATTTTGTAGATTGCACTGATATTCAAGGTAAAAACCACAATTAGTGTCTTTTATACAGGTTTTATTACACATCTAACATACCAACACTACAATTATTGATCACACATGTTTCAGCCAAAGCCACTATTAAGATGTGTTTTATATCAATAATGAAAAGAAATCGTCTGCTTTTAACTTCGGATCAACTTTTTAGGAAAGGTCATTTTTTTGTTTTAGCATCACTGTGCCTCTGTGCAGTAATCAATACCTTTAAAACATGGTTGTTTAAGCCTGGCATGGAGAAACTTCTGTGACCTTCACACAGACTTGACCTGTACTCCAATAGTCACTCTTGAGCTAATTTAAAAGACTTATTAACTTCAAAATGTTGCTGTTGACAGCTGTTCGGCATAAATTGCTCTATAATCTGTATAAAAGCAATGTACTTTTCTGCACTACTGCTGCCTTTACAAAATATATATTGTAAATATTGGTAAATATATTGCTTGTACTTTTGTTTCTAGAATAGGTCTGGAATTCTTTGTTTGACCACCACACATTTCCACTGTGTGATGGTCCATCCCAGCCCATAGATCCACAAACCATTGCGCAATAGAGTTTTTAAGTGGCAATTGTGAATGAAACTATGTATTGTAAAGTAATGCTTGTGCTGTTGCACTTAGCTGCCTCTCAGCACTGCACCAGGTTAGAATGAGAAATAAGATATGATCCATACAGGGATTGAACTTGTAACATTGGCCTTATTAGCTTGAGCTATTCGACCAGGGTAGTTAAAGCAATATTAAATACAAACCTCATTTAAGTATTATAAATTAATCTGCAAACTGGAAATCCTTTGCCCATTTGTACTTTTCAGATACTCTGTCTATCAAGCAGGATAGTTCTTCATCATGTTAACTATAATCTGTTACCTTTTTTTCTAATACAAAAATTACCTTTTGCCGGTCAGCTAAATATGTCCTTTTTTTAAACCACTGCTAGACCTAATTTGGATCTGTCCAAACGTTTTGGAACGTTGCAGACCTGAAATGAAGGAATGGATGATGCATATTACCATATTAAATGAGGTTGACCAGACAAACATGAGAAATTTTGGGTTTGTGCTGTCTGCAATGTACAGAGGCTGAGGTTGTGACCCCTGAGCTAATGAGCTAATAGACGTCACCATGTTTGTCCATCTGTTTGTCATCTGTTAGTTTCTATAGGATTCTGTGTTTAAACTGCATCAAGTCTGCATGGCATTGTCTAACTGATGCCAATTAAAAGTCAATATTTTTTATGTGCAATCATTTAATTTTCAAACATGAACTATCACACAACGACACAAATTCTTTTAATGAGACTCTAACCCAGTTACCAAATAAAAATCGTATTGTAGAAATAAAAATGTAATGCCCTACACTATAACAATAATAAGTGACAAATTATTATTGTGACATCATCCATGTCCCCAACTAGCATGCAGAATGTGTTTACTGTTAAGTCATGTTAATGCTGAAGAATTACATAAACCATTTTAAGTTTTATTAAAATTTGTGTCAAATTACAGTTTTAAGGTTTTGATTACACTATGATAATGAACCCTCTTTATTCCGAATGTTTTTATGCATTGTTGTTGAACACTATTTAGCTTTGATGTATCAATGCGTCATCACAATACAAACTCAATAATCATACGCATTTGCAGATGCTTTTACTTGTTTAGAATGTTTTATTGGTTTACACCAATGTCAGTAATGTACTCTTGCGGTGGGACACCAATGTGCGCAGCTCAATGGCTCATCAAACATTTTATGTATCTTTTAATTATTTAGTGGCACACACATTGAAAGCTATGCTGAAAACAAGGAAGAAGAGTGTTTTGTTTAGACAATGTCAGAAGCAGGAGATGTGAGAGAGGAATACTGGGCAGTGAGAACTAAAGCGGAGAGGAGGGAGGTTTGGGGAATACTCTCTTTTACCAAATGTGTGAACAAAAGCCTGCTCAAACTGTCGAGTCTGAAGCCTGGGGTGTTTACTGCTTCTGTATCTATAACCAACAGATCAAGGCTTCCCCCTTTCTGTCGCCCCTCAGCCACCTCTCTTTATTGGGAATGGCAAATTAGGGCTCTGTCCATCTGGGTGTTAGCACCAATTATAGGAGGAAGCTGTCAAGCCAGATTAGGCCCAGAGGGCAAGGTGGGCGCACGGGTGGCTTTCTTTATTAAAAGAGTAATAGAGAGTTATTATTAAAACAAAAATGTTTCAAAGACAAAAACCAATAAATATGAACAATGCAGTAATAATTGTCAAGTCCGTCAACTCACACTGGTTATTTAGGTTAAATTAGTTTCCTTTGTTTACATTATAATTAACTTAAAATGTACTTATTAATTACAATTCATATATAAACTAATGTGTATCGTAAGAGCATCAAATTCAGATCTAAAATGCAATAGCAAGCCTTTAATTGTGTCATGGGACAAGAAACAAGCTCTTATTATTTGTTTCAGATTTGTGTTGCCTTCATGGCTGCTCACTCGCACCTGTGATGATTGTTCATCACAAAAAATGCCAGCACCACAAAAGAGCCATCATTAACTTTTTGCTCCATGGGAATGCAACCGCACCAAATCCAGCACCCCCACCCTCCATTTCTTCTGTTCCATCCCTTCTTTCTTTGCTCGCTTGTCAAACCCTTTTTATTTGCAAAGACAGGCACAGAGAATGAGCGTTGTGTTGGACAAGAGGGGCTGGACAGCACACAATGAAGTCCTAAACCATGCCAGGGAGCAGTGATGCGCACCACCATCTTGGCTGATGGACAAACTAGAGGACGAGTTTAGATAAAGTGGGGTAAAGTAGATGAATGTTTGTAGTGGGATGGAAGGTAGCAAGATAGAGGGCGGTTAGTGAAGCAAGCAGTGGGATGAGAGGAGGACTAATAGGGCCTAATTGAGTTGGCTGTGGAAGCAATCTGATGTATCACAGCAGATAAAGAGGGGCTGATCCTGAGTGTCTGCCTCGTGTGATAGACTGTAACATAGCCTGTGAGATGGCAAAAGCACCTTTTGTTAAAACCACAATGAGAAGGCAACATAGACTTGCAAGCAATTATTCATTTGAAGAAACTCATTACGACTAATGAGATGTTAAAGGGGATTACAGTGTAAAAACCGCAGTTATAGCACTATTACTGTCAGATTATAATTTATATTGTACACATATTTTATATGACACACACACACACATACACTTGGGACATTCATAATGCAATACATGGTAATGAATGTAATTGATAGGATTGTTATTCTGATCTACTTGTAAACATCGGCATAATTAAAAAATGAAAACAGAACTTGTTAGGGGTCATGTAAAATCATTTGACCTGTAAACAACTACTTCAGCAAGAGAACTCTCCAACAAAAAATATATATTCTGAATAATTCTCTTTGATAGATCATATGTACTGAAGTTACACAAGTGTCCTGGTTTCAATTCGGTATTCCAATATATCCCAAATGTGTTTGTTCTGTTTCTGTGTTTGTTCTGTTCACATTCAGCAAGTGCTTTTATCCAGGATGACTTACAAGTATGACTAAACACAATTTTGAGCAACTGAGAGATAAGGGCCTTGATTGTGGATGTGGACCCAACAGGCAACTTGGCAGTGATGATGATTGAACCAGCAACCTTCTGATTAGCAGCCCAGTATCTTAACCACTAATTCATCCCCACCAACAATAAATTGCAATTTTAAGCAACAGGTGTGGCATCTAAACTCAAACCTTTGTTACATAGTTTACATACTTTTGCTTTTAATGGGTGCAGAAATAGAGGAAATCACAGTGAGTGCTGGACCGGAGCATGCAGATGTGTGATTAAACTGGACTAAAACCCTGCCAAAGCCTGCTGTGTGGGATCACGACCCTTACAGAATCAGTGTTTCTGCATGTCAGAACTAATGTAGTTTTTACCGATCCCAACTGCAAGCCAGCGAGTGAGAGCGAGTGAGTGAATGGGAGAGGGGGAGAGATTAAAAGAAAGAGCTTTTCTCTGATTGATTGGGGAAATGGCCTCAGTGTGCAGGTGGATGGACTTACAGTGAGCAGAGGTCAGTCCAGAGAGCGAGAAGAATTCATAGCTTTACCAGAAATTCCAAAAAGGTGCCATATTAGATAATATTCAGGCTACACAATTGTGTGGTACATGTTAGAAATGATCTGGAACAATTACTATATTTTTCTCTTTCTCACAGCCATCTTCTCACTGTACCATTTTGTGCCATCCAGACACGGTTTCCTCTGTCATCATCAGCAGTGTTAGCTGTTTGTGCCCTGTTGTACCAATCCAGACCATTTCCTTTTCTTCATTATCCAAATGCGCAAGCTAAAACACAGTCGTTTATCTGTATCATTTGCCTCAATGGCTTGACAGACTTATCCATTTTAGTACTACTAGATAATTAAATGGTTGAGCTGGGTTGTAGTTTTTGAGATTACTTTAGATCTTGATCATGAGACGACTGGGTCCCAAATTTATCTATTCTTATGGTTTTTAGTCTTTTATGTGTCCACCTCAGTTCTAGTCTTTTTGGTTTTTTTGAGTGTCCAATTCTAATTTAGCTAACAGTGGATTTGCACTTTTGTAAAAATGTGTGTTAAATGTAATGTCAACAATCAGTTATTTAGTTACATATTAATACATTACTGATAAACACATATTAAACATTTAATGATGTATTAAATAAATAATCAATATTATCAATAATCAATATTATCAATATAATACAGTTCTTATTTTTGGATTGTGCAATTACTCGGTTACTGGGGTATCAGTAAACATCAAACCATAGAAAATGCACTATTCCATCATACAAAAGTAATTTGTAATTCTATTCTCTAATTTCCAAATTATAATCCATTTAATCAACATGATCGTATATGATATGGAAGTTCACACAATATGCATTTTAGTTTTGCAACTCTCCAATGTGGTAGCAGTGTCAATAGCTTTCTCTTGTGGAGAACTGTTAGTCATTAGTCTCAGGTTAAGAAGCACTGCTGGTATTGTAAGTGAAGTAAAGAATGTGCATGTGTATCACGCTGTTAAACGTCAATGAAGAACGAGATACATCAACAGGTTGCTTATGACAGAGTCACGGTGCCACCATGAGGCAGAATTGAATTACAGTGCATCTGGCAGTGTTGACATTCACAATGTAATGATGATTTAACTGGATTTGGCACAAATATGCAGTTTTATTCATCATGCAGTCTTTATCTCAGGATCTTCTACATGGTCAAAATTGCAGGAGATCCACTGAAACTCAGGAACACTGGTTGTAAGCAGAAATATATTTTGAAAAACACAAAAATAAACATCTCACTTAGACAAAGCTTGTGTCAGCTCAGATTTAAAGGCATTTAATCTTCAATTACCGAGATCATTTTTTTGTCCCAATTGTAGGCAACTTGTATAAAAAGCGTCTACGGACTGTTGTTTATGTAAATCCCAGACATTTATTATTTATTTTATACTATTTTTGCAGCCATAAGCATTTTATTACATTTAAAACTGAACTTAATTTCAGTGCTGTTCTATCTGCTTTTTTTCATCTTATTTTTGACATTAGTTCTGGCATCCTCCTGAGCTGATGCACTGGTTCTAATGCAGACTATGTCATGTGGACTGTGACCCACTGGCCCAGCAGTGACCTCTATTAGGAAAATATCTCTTTAAGCCAGGCTTAAACTTTCCTTCTGTCATTTTTATAATGTGTGTGTGTGTGTGTGTGTGTTTGCTTTTTCAGTGCTGAATCAGTTTACATTTAATGTAATCTTTGATAAATCACAACTTTAATTATATAGATTTTTAAATAATATTGAATACAGATTTTAAATATTTTGATCAATGGTGATCATTAAAATTTATTTAAATTAACTTAACATGTATTAGACTCCTAAAAACAAAAACAATAAACATAAAAGAAGCATCTTTGGTTAGTATTACAGTTAATATTCACTCTCGTAACTGCTTGTCCAGTCAGGGTTGCGGGAGATGCTGGAGCCTATCCCAGCTTCTCAATGGGTACAGGGCACACAGAAACACCATGGCCAGATCATCAGAGGGGAGATTACAGTCAATTATCTTTTTAAATACCTAACGTATTTGGATGCCTATTTTGCAGCAACAGTTTGGGAAGGTCAGGCTGACTCTGGCCATGTGAAAACAGAGGAAGAGCTATAAAGAGCTGTAAATACATTTGTAAATTATTGATAATGTATACTGTATATAGTTACACATTTTAGCAAGTTACTTGCTATTCTTTTGATGCTACAACAATGCAAATCTTATCTTATTTTATCTTATCTTAAAATCATCTTTCATAGTACTATTTTCGAAATGCTGTTTCGGTCTTACAGATTGAATGCTTTGTCCAGGAACATGAACTTTTGTGACATGACTAAGTCAAAATCGTGAAGCTTCATAGTGATGTCGCACTAAAGCTGAAATTAAACTTACACTATCTGCCTACCTGCTTTTTATCTGCACTCAAGAAGCTCATGTTTCAAGGTTGTTCCCCTAAATCTTTTAAGGTGAAGATGGTGGAGGTTATTTTGGAGGTTATTTATTTCTCTATAGAATATGGTGAGCACCAGACAATTGTTATTTAGGCACACATAAATA
>JAYDZG010000036.1:19683580-19693886 GCA_034509265.1 Microcambeva bendego
AGTGATATGAATTTCTTTTTTATTTGTTTTTCAGAATGAGATTTTAGAGAAGCAACGAGATCAAGCCAAACAGAAACTATCAGCAATGGAGGAAGGTTTGCTAACTTTAGTAATAATTACATTTATTTGGATGTTCATGGAGGGCCATTTTCCAACCCTTGAACCTTTATCTAAGAGCATTTATTAGAGCATGAGCTGCCACATTTCAATATATTTTCAGCACTGATGCTGACTCACTGTAAAGGAAAAGGCTGGTTCAAGTCCCTCTACCACTGGATTTGGATAAAAGTGTCTGCTAAATGCTGAAAATATAAATATGGTGTAGAACTGCAACCATAGTTTTATGTACAACTGGAATATGGACAGTTTCTATCAGATAAAGCTTTTTCTGCACTGATTCCCAACAGCATCAACTCAACTGCTGAAAGAGATAAACATGCTGGAAATGCAGTTTCAGATTGAGCGCTCGTGCAGAGAGAACGCAGAGGCCTATGCTTTAAAGGTGGGTGCAAAGGGTCTTCTACAGTTAAAGGAAAGAGCTTTTTACTTTACACTCGTACATTACGATGGATTTAATTTTATGAGAGGATAATAAGTAATCCTGCATCCTATGGGGTTATAAGTAATCATACATCCCAAACTCATTGTATTCTATACATAATTCCTACCACTTAAAATTCCATGCATAATATCTCGAACCAGTAAGTACACTATTTTTAAAAGATAAATCAACAGGATCACTCACTGTGTTTTTTATGTTCCAGAACCAAATCTACAGACTCTTCTGTTGTCACAGCTCCAACATCATCTGGCTCATAGAGCTCATGAACTCTGTTTTCTGTTTATGTATTATGCCTCTCCTGTCTTTGTCCTACCCCTGATTTCCCTTCACCTATATAAAAACCACTTTTCTTCTGTTATCTAACTATTCATTCAAATAAGGTACCCCTGTCCCACTGTTTTTGGGTTGGTAGTTGAAGTTAGGTGTAGAATGACTTTTGGCATTTATGAGTTTTGGATCTATCTAAGTTCATGGTTGCCATTGAACTTTAGTATTATTTTGGTCAAGGTTCTTTCCTTGTTCCAGCTTTTGTCCTTGACTTTTTCTTTCTATTTCCCATTGTGTCTTGCCCTCATGTTTGTGTTATCACTTTGCTTAGTTCAGCTTTAGCATTTCTTGTTTAGTGTAATTCAGGGTTTATAATTGTTTACGGTTGGATTCTGTATGTTTCCATGGATTGTAAGCATAGCTGTTAGTCTAGCATTAGTCTTTAGCTCAGTCATCCATGTTAGTAGTTTAGCTCCCCCTTGTGTTAATGATGGGTATTGTTGAGTGCTAACCTGGCACCTTGCTCTGTGCCTGCCATTTTGTTGTTTTATGTTTTTGTATTCAACTTTGTATTCAAGTTTTATATAGTTATCTGCATGTGTGTCCTGCTAAATAAGCAATCTATGATGGGATGGTGATCTTAACATCTATTTCATGATTGATGCCCATAAATGTACTTGGCAGTTTAGTTCACGCTAAGTTGTGGTCTGGTAACCATGACAAACTTGAACAGGAGACTTTTCTCTTTAGGTGACTAAAGAGAACAAGGTGTTGAAGAGAAAAAGTCAGGCTCTCCTGCCCCTGATCTCAGAACTGCCTGAAAACCTGGCTGATTTGAACTTAAACTTGGAAGAGGACCCTGCCTTTGAGCTAAGCAATTCAGAGGTGATGGAAGAAGATCCACTCCTAAAAAGTCAGGCTCAGATCAGGGGTAATTCTGCAGTCCTTTTATGCCCGTCATTGCATGACTGTACACTGACGTTAGCATGTTAGCACGTGTGTAATCAGAAAGTGCTTATTTGTCAACTAAAACACCAACAATTAATCATTTAAAGTCAGTTTATTCAAAATGTATATAAGTATTTTGCATGTGGGCTACACCATTGTTTTAACTGTGCTAACAGTGCTAACTCAGTAACTCAATCACAATTTTCTAAAGCCTGAACACAAAACAATTTATCTAACTGTACAAATACAAGCGATGTATTTACTCTGTATTTAAATATTTATGCAATGCTTGCTTTACAGAGCTGCAGACATCTGTGGATCAGCTGCTGGGTGAAAAAATGCAGTTGTGTGAGCAGATTGAAGGGCTGAAAAAAGAAAAGGAAGAACTAAACGATCAGGTACAGGAACATGCTAACAGAGGGTTGGAGGAGATTGCTGTTCTGTAAGAGAGTCAGTTGAGTCTAATCTGATTTTTGATCTGAACATTTTTTACATTACTCAACAGCTTGCAGTGGCAGTTGAAGAGAAAGAGGCTTTTTTAAGGAAATTAGCCAAACAGACTCGAACAGTGAACAAAATAAAAAGAGGTTAGCAGCGTACTACCAGACATTTGATAGCAGCTGTGAGATGAATACAATGGTAATAAAAAGCATGCTTGTGTGTGTGTTTGTGTGAATTTAGTGTCCCAGCTTGTTACTGAAGAGTTTGCAGATATGTCGCAAAAGCTGGAAATGGAGCAAGGTCTCCGGCATCATGCTGAGGTGTTTGCACACCAGGTAAAATATTGATATTTTGTAATTATGTCTAAATCTATGGGGTGTTGTGTAAAGCTGCACACTTTGTCATCATCATCATTTTATGTAATCCCTTATCCTAATTAGAGTCGGGGAGGGGTGCTGGAGCCTATCACAGCTATTCAACGAGCACAAGGCACATAGTAACACCATGGATATGGTGCCAGGCTATTGCAGATATCTGTCTCCAATCAGCCTGGTGGCATGTGTTTGGACTGTGGGAGGAACCCGGAGTACCCGGAGGAAACCCACATGAACACGGGGAGAATGCAACTGGGATCGAACCCAGGACCTTCTCGCTGTGAAGCAACAGTGCTACTCACTAAACCACTGTGCCGCCCTTACACTTAATTCGATTTAGATGTATTAATTATTATTACATTTAGTAATTATGATAAGTTTCACATACCCAATGATTTAAAGAGGAAGAACAGTGAATTGAAAATGGTTTGCACTTATCAAAAAAGCAGCCAAAAAAGGTTCAAAAGAAATCCAAAATGGATTACATTCATTTTCCCCTAAAAATTGTTCACACAATACCCCATAATGACAAAGGAAAAAAAGATTGTTTGGAATTTTTGCAACCTGCTGTGCCTCTGCTTTTCTTTCTTTCTTTCTTTTACTTCATTCTACTGCTCCTGCTAGCAGTGGTAGGAACCAAAGCTACTGGAGGACCCAGACCACCCCACTTGGGAATCAAACCCACGACCTTCTTGCTGTGAGACGACAGTGCCACCCACTAAGCCACTGTGCCACTGTCTTCTTTGCCACAGATGTAACATTTATAAATATGATCATTGCTATTTTACACTTTTTGTCAGAAACATTATTGTTACATTGTGGCTTGGTGGGTAACAAGTGGGTCCTGGGTTTGATTTTCTGGAAGAGGGATACAGGTTTTTTTATTGTGTGGCATGTTCTTTCGTGTGAGTTTCCTACCACAGTCCAAAGTCATGCAGTCAGGTTAATTGGAGCTTGTTTAAATTACCCTAGGTGTGCACCCTAGTTGTGTGTGTGTTAGATCTCTGATAAGCTGAGAACCTGTCTGGGGTGTTTCTTACCTTTTGCCTGGTGGCTTTTATCCACCGTGATCCTTAATAGGATAAAGCAGTGGTCAAAACAGACAATGAATGAATTAATGAAGGCATCAAATGAAATGTATGTAAATGTTACTCCATCAAACGTACTAAACATAACTTGATTTTATTTATCTTGCTAATTTAAGTGTATCTGAGGCGTTAGTCAATTATTTGTTTAATAGTAATGCTTTTTAAGTCAGATGTGTGAATGCATAGATCCTTGCAATTTGTTTTGTCAGTCCCCTACACATCAGGGACATATTATAAGCCATGTAGAGTACTGAGATTTTATAATGACAGATATCATAATCTTACAAATGTGATGTTTATATCGGTCTCTAAGAAAAAAGAAATGGGGAAAAAATGCCTATTATTGTGTCTGTTCAACACATTGGCAACAGGAAGCTGGTGTTGCTCATTCAGCTAAGTATTTGCAGACATCTCCCATTAAGAACGTGGACCTCAACTAATCAGCTGAACAAAAAACAAAAAGGGGTCCTGGAATACACACAACAACCAAAGCTTGCATCTTGTACAGCTGCCCTTATTAGTGCCAGTTGTTTTGGCATTTAAGTTAGAATCTCAGTATAGCACAGGGTACCTCTCATTGCATCCACCCCTCTGCATCCACCCTGCGATAATTAGTACCCATCAAGATGGCAGTTTGTAAACTGAAGCGTTTTAAACCCTTGTCCTTGCCTGACACTTTATATCCGCCATCATCATTGTCGCCTTTGTCCATATTGTTCACCATTTGCAGATGGCATAATGAGGGCCCGACAGGGGGTTTCACCTGTGAAAGGGACCCCTACTGTTTGCACCCCACTCAATCTCATTCTCAATAGCCCGCCACACACCAAACAGCTTGAATGAGGCTCTTTATCACTAGCCCCGTCAATTTATCTGTTTTCTTCTGTTTTCAAAACACATTCATTTCCTCATGTGTATTTTTGTTCCAAAGAGTCTAATGATGGCCTAACACATATAGACAGCAAATGCAGGCCTGTCTTCATACAAAGAACCACAACTATTTACTTGTCAAAATCAGGCTTTTTTGGTCTAATTGCGATGCTATGGGTGGGTGTGGGAGTCGCTGGTTGAGCTCTGGTGAACTGGTTTAAAATGGGAACTGTTCACTTATGTAAGAAGTGAAAGTTATGAATAGAAACAATGCAAATAGTCACTTCCAGACTTTTCTCATAGTTCCGTCTTTGCTGTGTATAAAAAAATACTTAAATTAATGAAGATTGTAACTCGAAAGATGGAATTTAGTAAGGTAAGTAATGCCTTCAGATTCATTAATTCAGTTTTACTAACCATTTCTTCCAGGTCAGGGTTTTGCCTTTTGTAAACAGTTGGTGCAAAGCAGAAATGTAGCCGTAATAAAGCGTAGAAACAAAGTTGATACACATATTAAAACCGATGCTCTCCTTGAGTTCCCATACTCCATAGACATACAGTCAGGTTTTGTTCTAGATACAAAACATTACCCTAGGTGTGTGTGTATGTATGTGCTGTGATGGACCTGTCTGGGGTGTTTCCTACCCTCCAGAAAATCATACCCACAGCAACACAAGAATGATTACATTAAAACTGCATGGGTGTAGGTGCTGGTGAAGCAGAGGCAGAATGTGGTCTTGGCAGATAATGATGAGATGGAAGCACAGCTTCAGCAGGCCCTTGAACAGGTGGCTCAGCTCAGCAAAACACTTGAGGAGATCCGACTTCATCACCAAAACAAGGTGTTTACATTTTACATTTACATATATACCACTTTTTACTGTTATACATTTATTATTATATGTCCTTGTTGTACAGAGGACTCCGCCCCAGACCGAGATGGAGTTAAATGCTTTTCTAGAGCTGCAGACGGTCAGGGTACAGTTTGAGACGAGCATGAAAGAGAAACTGGAGATCGAAAATCAGCTTACAGATTCACAAAATGCTGTGACAGCACTGAAAGAGCAAGGTAAGAACGCTACGTGAGAATAACGCTACGTGAGAATAACCCTAAAATGAATGCACACAAACACCATTAATGCACACAAACACAAAAAAAACAATTAAACTGAAATCTTTAAATATTTCTGCGATGGACTGGCACTCCATCCAGAGTGTTACCTTGTGCCTTGTGCCCGTTGAAGAGCTGGGATAGGCTCCAGCACTTCTCCCCGACCCTAATTAGGGGTTAAAGACAATAAACTGATGATCTTTAAATAATTAATTATTTAAACTGTTAAATTTTAAAAGCCGTTATATGTTAATAAACAACAAAAACACCTGTATGTAACGTAAAGTACAATATATTTATAATAACAGTGCATTTAATCATTTTATACCTTGCCTTGTTATAGTGTTGCCTGGTCTTTCCACTGCATTCTCATATATCCATTATAACATTTGCCATAATGTCTGGGAGTCCAGACACATGGTGGGACATGAACCGAGCCATTAGGAAATTTAATTTATTCCCCCAAAATAATTAAAACATGGCACATGCATATCGTATATGCAAGTTATCCCAGAAATGGCTTCTGACTCACACTCCTACATTTTAATAAAATATTTAATGGTTGACTTATATACTATTTTGATCTGTCAGTTAAGCAGCTTCAGGATGAATTGAAAATGATAACAGAGGATCGCTTCATTAAATCTGATCAATTAGATGAGGACATTACAACTCCAGCTCCCCCTCCACCTCCCCCACCACCCCCTCCACTGGTCTCTACATGTACAATTGAGTAAGAGTAATTATATTATACTTAATACACATCATTTCAGAAAAATTCTGTTAAAGAAAAAATAAAACATTGAATACAGCATGTTGATGTATTTTCAGTCCCCTGGATGCAATAAGAAACAGAAAAAGAAATGGAAGCAGCACTTCTGACCCAAAAAGTATGGATTTCCCTCACATGTATGTTATATACAAGAATCACTAAATTCATTTTATACTTTTATTTTACAATCATAGAGACGGTGGTGTCTATGGATGTAAAAGCCCGGGCAGTGGATGAAATGATGGAGAGAATAAGGAAAGGCATTGTTCTAAGATCCGCACAGACACCCTCAGAAGTAAATCCATTTAACAGTTCAGTTTTAACACTATGGGTAATGATAAGTAATAACCTATCACTCTCTGGTGTTTATCTTCCAGCCAGGCTCAGAGGATGACATGTGGAAGGTTAGTGTTCAAAACATGTTTTCATATACATTGACAAAAATTGAAATAAGCTATGGCAAAAAAAGTATCATAGCAGCAGTTAAATAAATCAGCAATATCTGTATAAGGTGCAAATAAGGCAATGATTTGTGCAAGTATCAGCAGTCAGCAGTCACATTTTAAGGTGCACTGTTGGTGAATAAATTATTGACAAAATAATAATAGATTTTTTACAAAAGGGAGTGATGAATGGGATCACCAAAACTCCCAATAAAAATCCATGTGCTAAATATAGGAAAATCTCAGCAAGAACTAATTCTAGAATTTCAAACATATCACAGAAAAAAAACAGAAAAAAATTTCATAGCATAGATTATTACTGACCTGAATCTGACCTGAACCCAATACATTACATTACACACCTTTATCCAAAGCGACTTACAGTGCAGCTACAGTATACAGTCTGAGCAAGGAGAATTAGGGGCCTTGCTCAGTTTTAAATGGTGACCTTTGGATTACTAGTCCAGTACCCTAACCACTTTTTTTGAAAATAAATGAGCATGTGTCACTAAACAATAATTTGCAGTTTGCTCAGCCCAAATACAAAAAACGGATATTGTTCACAAAATAAATTCAGATTTTTTAATTTTTAAATAAATTATAAGGTAATAATAATGTAGGAGTGAAAATACATACTTTATGTTGTATTTTGTAATAAATGTTGTCAGCTACTAAAGAGGATGTGTGTCATCACCAAACTGAATATGACGTTTCCTGCCACAGGATCAAAGAACTGAGAAGAGGAAATCTGCTGTGCTCGAGTTACAGGGAATTCTGGTACAACATAATACATGGATTATTTTCATAACCTTTATTTTCACATTAGTATTTATATAGCCCATTTTTAATGAATAAATAAATAAAAATAAGCTTATCTAATCGTATTTAACCATTAGATCTCTTTTTCCACTGCACCAAGAAATGCAAAATGAACTTTAATTACACAAAAAAGCAATACATTTATAATTTGCCGAGACATCATCAAGATCGCTGCCCCCATGCTCGAATGAGCTGAAGCAAAATACCAATGTGCTATAGTCAGATAAGTTAAGTTTAAAATAACATCACGTTCTCCGACTGTACAGTCTATTATTAGTGATAAATTCAAAAGACATTTGTTATGGTGTTTTGAAATTCTTGATAGATACAGTTAATTTTATAGAGGCATATACTGCCATCAAGCCAGTGTCTTTTTGCAGTATGCACTTGCATTCTACACATGATGTGCAGACAGAGACAGCTTGTCCAAATCTGTCACCTGTTGCAAAACTGCTGGAATTAGTATATTCAATAGTGGATGATCTAATAATTACTTGTTATTATATATGTTGTTTTACAGGGATCCATCAAGAAACAAGGCCACAGAAGGCTTTTGTCCCGAAAGAGAATTAGTCGTAATATAGGGGAGGCAGAGCTTCTAATGGTCTTGCAGAGAAGAAGACGGGCTATAGGTGATGATACGGGGACCATAACAACTCATCAATCTCAGGGTAAAAAGAGTATACATCGTTGATATAAATACCAGCATTTTAACTGTACTCACTAATTGTGTTCCATCCATCTAACACCCTCAGATCCACTTGCGACAGCTCTAGCAACAAGCTCCTCACCCAGTGTATCAGAAAGTGGGAATGCTCCTGTCTTACGGAGGCTGAAACAGAACCATGAAAAAAGAAACTCACATGTCAGAGCATCAGAACATATCATTTGGGCAGAGGTTTGATGACAAAGAAATAAAAACATTTTTTCACATGGTCTTAGTATTGTTTTAACAGCTAAAGTTACCCTAAATTACATAATAAATTATATAATATCCTGATCATTATCAAGTTCAAATGCAAGGTTTTATAAGCTTGACCCAGTTTAAGGTTAAGGTCATGCTTAAAAATGGTAGACATACACACACAAAAATAAGTGACCCCTTGAAAAATTCAGTTTCTCTATTTTTAAAATTAATGTGTTTGACCAAAACAGGCAGTGGTTTTTGTTAAACATAAACTATAATAAAAAATAGAATAGAATAAAAAAAATGAAGTAGTCTACTTTTTTCCATGGCAGTATATGTATTAATGTAGTTCATGTGTGGTAATTATGGCATCCTTGCTTGTTTATGAAAACAATGACATTAAATGTTTTTTTAACTTCTAGTAACAAATTACATATTAAAAAATTGGATTTATTTTTTGACATTACATCTTAAGCTTCAAAGTTCAACGATGCCCCCCACCTGAAGCAACCCTCCTCATTTTATGCAAGATTGGGCCTGGCACTGAAAGAACACTGACAAGTACACCTCCTGGTTTCAATGGTGTTCAGCCATCCCCCACCCTTCAGCGGAAGTCATTTGGCATTTATCCACATTACAAGGGAAATCAAATGTGCAAATCACTCAGCTATAATAACATGGATATAACTGATTTGTCTAAAGCAGACAGGGCCAGAGGGTTTCCTAAGGGGTCCCAAGTGGAGCCGTGAGTCTGTACTCACCTATTCAAAAGTTGCCACCGGTCAGCTGGGTGCCACACAAGCCACTAGGATGCACAAACAAGTGGATTGTTGGGCCAGTCCAAGGCCCACATAAATAAGAGGGTTGTGTGAAGAAAATTTAGATTTAGAATACTCTTTTCATCACTTTGCAGTGAAATTCAGTGAAGGGCATCAGGTGTAAAAACCATGCCAAATCAATTATGTGGACTGCAATCTGCTGTGGCGACCCCTAACAAGACTACTTATATTATAAAATTTATAAATAACCCCTAACAAGACTACATAACTCTAGATAGATAGATAGATAGATAGATAGATATCTCCAAATAAACACTGCTTGTGCAGGTGAAAAGATGGAGTAGACTAAAGTTGGAGAAGGAATGTATTGGCCCGGCTCTAATCAGTGGAGATGTGAAATCAGGTAGGTAATTAAATAGTTAAATAATTTACATTTTCAGACTTTGTAGTGAGAAAACTATAACTTTTCTCTGGCCTACAGGATTTCTTTGTACTGTCTATCCATTGTACTTTCCTTTGCAATTACCACAAATAATACATTTCAACACACTTTCTGTCACTGAAAAGAGAACAGAGGTCTAATGGCACTTTTAGGCCAGTCAGTTATTGTTGTAATATTTTTCAGTACCTGAAATGTGTCAAAAACTGCTGTTTTTTTATGAAACCCTTTAAGAACACCTAAGGAACATTTAAATTAGTCAGAAAGGAAATAAAACACATTCTACAAAAGAATCTCTACATTCTCTGCTTTCCATGAATGCATTATTGTTCAGAGGTGTCATCTCTGTCTTTCTTGTATTCTGTGTGAGTGTTTTTAAAAAGCTTTTGAGGTTATTCATTCATCAAGAAGATGGTAGAGGTGTGCTTTCTCTTCACACCACACTACTATTCTTAGATAAAAGCATTTTAAATGGAGAGGAAATTA
>JAYDZG010000036.1:19703831-19714221 GCA_034509265.1 Microcambeva bendego
AGATCTGTCAGATCCGATCTCCACCTCCATACTTGTCATACCTAAATATTTATTCAGTCTCCCCACATCAGCTCCACCTTTTGGCAGGAGCGAGTTAATGTTATAGCTGTGTAAAGTTCCTGATGGATTTTACGAGAAGTAATCCACGTACCCACAAAAAGATCTTAGTAATGTTCCGTTACTTAATGTACGAGGATCTATCAGCGTGATAAAAATGTAAACTTTATTAAGTACATGTTTGGAAGAGGATTGCAGCAATCATGTTCAGTTGTTTTTCACATTTCCCTCTGCCACACTTTATCCCAATACTTTCTTTTTTTATACCTAAAAGTTAACCAGCACACACTTTTACTAGTAGTTAATTCCAACATAATTATGAATTTGCTAAACTAAATTATCCTCACATATTTATCATTAGAACTTGATAGAAAAAAAAAACCAAAACAAATCTTTTGTAATTCCAAAAGTAATTCTTTTTCTCTGTGATTTTTAAATATTTCACATCTGTATGTAAGCCAGCGCCCAGGTGGAGCAGCGTGTTTTTCCGCTAGCACACCAGCGCTGAGAGTCTAAACTGCCCACTTTGAAACTGTTGTGTTTCCAGCCATCCGTAGTTGTATTGTAGAGCCGGTCCCAAACCCTGATAAATAGGAGGGCTTTGTCATGAAATGTATCTGGTGTATAAATAATGCCAAATCAATAATGCAGATTACAATCTGATGTGGCGATACCTAACTGAAGATGTTGACAGGATTCACATCTGTGTGTAAGCCGCAATGTCAGTTATAACAGTTCATTGTACTCAGTGTTCCTTAACTTACTAATGTAACACGTGCAGGTCAGCGACCATGCGCAAGTCTTTTCATTGCAATATTTTTATTCACCCGTCAACAACTTGATTCCCAAAGTGACTTATTCCAGTGCTTGGATTGGTACATTTTTAGTGGCTAGTGCATTTATTTTTAATAGTATGTGTATCAGACAATGGCAGTATTTTGTTTGTTGAATCTTGATATTGTTCTAAATTTCAACATAATTAATATTAAGTTTTGAAGTTGAAGGATCTTGTGTAATGTTAATTTTGCCCAAAACAAAATCGAATACAAGGCGCTCGAGTGAGTCCAGGGCATGGCTGTCTAAATACATTAACTATATTGTCTTGTGTTTTTTTCTTAGTTTTTCCCCTTGTTTAATATAAATTATATAAATACATGAATCTAAAATCCACTTTTGTATATTTTACATTAATGTGTAGTTCTTGCCTATTTAGTTATGCAGTAATTGTAAATGTAGCGCTGTTTGAGTCACTTCAGTAAAAAAAGCAGCTCACAGTAAATGCCAAAATGCTTATTAATGTTTTTTGTTTTCAGTAAAGGGTTTTAAAAATGGTTTACTTTGTGAGCTTTATATGTATTCATCTGTGTATAATCATATGCAAATTAGATTAATGCAGCACTTGAGTGGAGCAGTGGTCATATCTAAGTGTTTTTTTTATTGCATTTCTGTGCAGCTGCAGGATTGTACTACCTGGCAGAGTTGATAGAGGAGTATACAGTCGCCACCAGTCGAATAATAAAATACGTGATACTGGTAAGAATTTAGGGCTGAAGTATTTTGGCACACTTGACTACAATTGATGTGGTTTACCTCCGGTGTGACTTTGCATAACACATGAACAGATAGTGGATGGTCTGGATTTTAAATGTATTTGTTCTGTTGATCCATCCATTTTAACTGTTATTATAAGAGACCTGTTATGAACATAACTATCTTCTCTTCTCAGATCTCCACAGTGGTGTTAGTGGGGCTGTACATGTTTGAGGGTTTTCCCATATTCATGATTGGAATTGGTCTCTTCACTAACCTGGTGTACTTTGGCCTGCTACAGACTTTCCCCTACATCATGCTCAGCTCACCAAATTTCATCCTGTCTTGTAGTAAGTGTGGATACATTGAAACGACTACTGAAAAATGTTGAAGTGTTTGGTATATGGAGCTTTTAATAACATTGCAATATAAAGTATTACATCTGAGTTTTATGTTTGTTCTGTCCTTTCTATATCACAGTATTGGTGGTGATAAATCATTATATGGCTTTCCAGTACTTTGCACAGGAGTATTATCCGTTTTCAGAGGTAAGTGTGAAGCTAACATGCTTAAAAACGCCTGGATCATGTTCTTTTTAAACAACCTAATTCAAAATCTGGGGCATTAATACTATTCTTTTTTGCGAAGACTTTTCACCAGAGTCTGTGGGAATTTGTGTTCATTGAAGCAACAGAGCATTTCTGAGGCCAAGCAATGATTTGAAATGAGAATGCCTGCTTCGGCAAACATGTTTCAATTCATTCTGAAGATATTTGGTCATTGAACACACCAAACATCAGGCTTTATCTTTATTTCTCATTTGTATCTTAACTAGACTATTTACTTTTATCGTAGAGTGTCTTTGGGTGTCTTTAAAGGTGGTTTTCAAAAATATATATTATTATTATTTACAGTACTGGCTTTGTTTACAGACACTTAGCGATGCTAATGCAGTAACAGAACTTAAGCAAACTGTTACCACAATTGTTGAACATGTATAATTTATTTAATATAACTTATTTTATACATGTTAAGAATTGGATGTTGCTAAAACCCCTGAAATCAATCGTTCAAATGGGTGTCCCTATTTGGATCTAAATAATGTATCATTTATCAGTGAAATGTTTTTAAAGTAATTGCTTTTTAATAATAGTAACTAATAATTTTTTTCTCAGGTTTTGGCATACTTCACAATTTGCTTGTGGGTAATACCATTTGCTTTCTTTGTATCCCTGTCTGCTGGAGAGAACGTTCTTCCATCTACAATGCAGCAAGGAGGTCAGTAACAATCTTATTTAAGATTACCTGATCATTACTACTAGTGTAAACATGATACTTACGTCTCTAAATATAAGTCCCCAGTATCCAACAGGCTTAGTAAGCTGACCCTCTGGGTTTGGTGTTGTGCTTGTCAACATTCTCGCTCACATGCTTGATGTGTCGTGTTTCAGTGCTCTTATGACATGAAATATGTCTGCCCTGAAATATCTTATTTTCAACTTTTTTACCAGCATGTGTATCAAAAAATCATATTATAATTACATTATGAACACTTGTTCTATTTTCTCTCTCTCCATATACGTGTGTGTGTGTGTGTGGAGCTGAGATATTTAAGGATAACATTTTAAGGTTAATGGAATCAGAGTTCTACCGACCGGTCAGGCATCTATGTAAAGGAACAACTGATTCCCCCATAATGCAATGGCATCTGGTGGGAGTCAGACCCACAGCATCCCTGACCAGGATAAAGAATTGGTTCAAACATCTAGAGTTAGTTAAGAAGTTTAAATGCACTTCTACAAGATGTATGTCAAATAAGGTTAAGTAAGGTTTCTGTAGTTGCCTAATCTATTTTTATGATTCCATTATTGAAACACTTTTTCTCAAGGGAAAGGTGTATATATATATATCTTTTGGGTAAGAATCCATAAAAATCCTGAAATGTTTGCTTAGTAAGCTCTTTTTACATTAACCATCGCATATGTGAACTAAATGAGCAGAACTACCTGAAATATTTGAAGCCAAATCCGAAATATTTACAATGGGCACATTTTCAGTTGTTAATATTGTTTTGGGGTCGAGAAACCTGGGTCATAGTTATTGGTGTATGTAAGAAATATCAAAGGGGACCGATTATACCTCTTTTAAATAAAGTTAAAATAAGTCTGTGGGCTATACAAAAGTTATTTGCACAAATTCATTTTAACATAAAGAGATTTTTCCAGTTTTATTCTTGCCAGTTTCAGTCCTTTTCAGAATGAGCCGTTTAAAAGCCACACCCCACTCATCACATGTTTAGCATTTAACACAATTTAAAATTGAAGTTCTTTGCACAAACAACTGTCAAACAAATAAACAGACATATGCATTGACCAATAAGAACCTAAGAAATCTTAAAAGGTCAGTTTTAGCTGTGAACTCATTCATAAGAAAAGTGTGATATTACATCCACTTGCAGTTATTGAACATGCACAAATTATTTAAAAGTATTTCTTCCTCATCTGTTGACTCACAGTAGGTACCGAACCCTCCATCAAGTCTGCTGGCTAATCCTGCTGGTTACTGCCCAAGGCAAAGCAGTCTGTCTTGAAGTGATTCACACAAACCACGATGTTCTTGGTGATTGTTGCAGGAACATTGCCAGTAAAAGTAAAATGGAGCCACACAGTTCTGTTCTATTTGGCTAAAAGAAAGTGTAAATATTTGTGTTCTTTGCAGCCCACAACACTACATGCGTGACTTGCCTGTCACCATAGTGCTCGGTGTCTTATTCACAGTGCTCATAAAACCAGTTGACCAAAATGGCGGATCTTCAACTTAATCCAGTGGTTGGGCTCTGGTGGGGGTTGATCGGTGAGGGGTAGTGCCCGCTTGTTTCCTTGCAAAGATTATGCAGATTTCCTTATTGTGACGTGGTAATGAGTGAACATTCGAAACGATCCGTATAAGCATATGACACCACAATCCTTCAACTTACTGGCAGAACATGGATAGAAATATTTTTTTCACTCAATGAGCCCCAGTTTAAATGAGCAGTAGAGACCCAAGTGGAAATTCAAAAGCAGGCAAAAAGTGAGTCCCCTTTAAAAAAATGTTAGACTATTTAATGATGTAGCTTTTTAAAACCTAATAATTAACAATAACATTACAATTTAATCCTTCCAGTTAATAAATCTGTTTTCTGTGAGGAGTAAATTTGTATTTCATGTGCTTTTAAATTTTCAGATGATGTTGTATCAAACTACTTCACGAAAGGAAAGAGAGGCAAACGCTCAGGTATCCTCCTGATCTTCTCCTTCCTGAAAGAAGCCATCTTGCCAAGTCGTCAGAAAATGTACTAAAACTCTTCTGGATCAGTGGGGGACAGTTAAGGCCTCTCTGGTAGTGATGGGTTACGGATAGAGCTGCTATGTCCAGCTGACCTGGTGGACTGACTGAATGGATGGAATGAAGGGAAAATGGGAATGTTTTTGAGGGGCCAAAGACAAAAGGACTTGAGGAACCAGGGTGAATGATAATGCCAGGATGAGTACACAGTCGGCCAGGGACAGTAAAGATCCTCGAGAAGACTAACATGTCTGTTTGACTGTTAAAATGACATGAACTCAGCTAACAAATGCTCTACATGCAACCCACAGTTGTGAACTGACTCCAGGCGCCGGGTTTCTAAATAGCCTGGTCTTGGACTCAAATTAAAGAACATGAATGTTTTTCATTCTTAAAGGCTTATTTAATAGACATTTAGGCAGTCTGTTTGGGTGAATAACGGATGGTTCTAGCTTGGCACAAATGGATCATGACAGCAGAATTATCAATAGTACATGTTTAGGATGTGAATTTAATTTTCATAAACCACCAAGCAAGGCCATGATTTTTGAGTTTGTTTTTTTTTTGCTTTTTATAATTTGCAATATTAGAAATACAATATTTGTAACATAAAATCTGATGTAAGCACAATTGTTAGTCCATGTCAGATCAGTAATTGTGTTTAAATAACACAGTGAGTGTAAAATACTGACTTTTAAAAATAAGAGTAACAAAGGTTTGTTATGTGTTCGGGAGCATCCGACCCAGCCAAAGGATTGTGGTCCATCTCATTCTCTACATTGATCCGAATGATGAACTTATCATCTCTTTTTCCTTTTAATTAAATGAAATGGACTCTAGGGGTCTTCTGTTTTTACACATCGAGCTAATAAAATGGGAGCTAAATGAATAATTTTCCTCAAAAGCCAGCACCTGTCAATGTTTTTTTTATTTTAGTTTATTTAGATTTAATAGCTTCGCACTTCGAACGATTGCCCTTTACATGAGGAAACTGGAGGTTACTGTTGAGAGTGTAAGGTTGATAAGAGGTCAGAGGAGTCTGACTCATGCTGTTACACATACACACTTACATTAACAAGCTTTCACCTGGGGAATTTGCCACTTAAGGGAGTTAGAGATGAGGTGTTGGTAATACACACAGACCTGAAATCCATTTTGCATAGTTGCCCATGAGGAATAAGAGCAGCTGCACTCGTAGATAACTGCACATTTTGCTCAGTTGAGAGAATTTTAGAGGGAGATGGGATCACAATTACAGGGTTGTTATCTGTCATTTTGCCCTGGTTCAACACAGTCATGTTACAGCAATCACTAACAAACACTTGAAGGGTTTGGGAAAATGTAGTCCTGACATTTTATGGCATTTGTCATACATCAGTGATAATTTGAATAAAGCACATGATGAGTTTGCAGAAGAACTTATGCAGTTTTTAGGTTCAGTTGAACTATGATTGATATGGATACCGCTGGATAATCACACATTTGTACTTTCATACTTCCTATTGACTACAATATAGTGATTTATTATCATAAGTATTTGCCTGCAAGCTGCCGTATAAAGCGCTACGAAAAAACTACTGTAATGCCTCTTTCACCATTTATGAATTTGACACATTTAAATGGTCATTTAAATCTTTCATGTCGATATCATAAAGAAACCAAAAAAACTACTCATTGAATTGAAGTGTTATTGAAAATAGTAACTGCTTCACTAAATCCAATATCTGGTTGTACCACCCTTAGAACTAACGACTTCAATAAAACCATCTGTCTCACATTGCTGTACAGGAATTCTAGTCCACTCTGCAGAATCATTTCAAATTCGTCTTTGTTTAAGGGTTTCAAGCCTGATCCTCTTATTAAGATCTTGCCACATAATCTCAATAAGAAGGATTTTGACTCTCAGTTTTATCTACAGTTTAAATGTGTTCTTTTGAGCTATTCAGAGTTAGACTTGCTTGTGTGCTTATGAATAATTGTCCTGAAGCATAAAATGCTTTTAAACTTTAGGTTATGAACTGACTGGCAGGCGTTCTCCATTCTTAAACAAGTGCAAACAGGCATGAAGGGTCACTGAGTCACATTTGGACTTGATTTTCTATTGACCATTAAGTCGTTTTATTCTCATTAAATTAAAAAAATGTTTAGCAGGAAAGTTTTTCAACTTGTGACCAAACGATGTTTTGTGAGATGAATAAGTGTGACAAAAACGGAAGAAATTGGGAAATACTTTTTCACAGCTCTGTGTATTTAATTAAGGCTGGAATTATGCATGCCATTAACTTTTTTTTTAAATATTGTGAAGATCATACATTATAATCTGATTTTCCCCAAGTATTAAAAAGCTGTGAAACCACAGTGATTCTGAAATGGAAGTAGCTCGTGCAAACTTGTACCTTTCTTAAGTTTTGCTGTCTAATCAAATTAAGCATTTATCATGAAAGTAGCAAAATAACCCCAATGGACACTCAGAGTCATGAACAGGACTGGCAGTATGATGAAAAAGATTCTCTTATCTGATGATCCATGATGGTTCGCTATCATTTCTAAATAGCATTATTATAACTGCAGTTTGATAGAACCTAATTATGACTTTTGGGGCAATTAAAATGTGAGCAGCTGAACAAAATATTTGTTTATTAAAACATGCCATAGATGTGCACACAAGACAATAAATTGCTTTAATTTTAATTTATGTTGTAATTAAAGATGTAATAAATATGCCCGAATATTATGTTTTCAGTTTCTGAATAAAAATCTTCCAAGGCCTTAATACTTCTACAGTACACTCGGCTTACCTGATACTTGAAAGAACAGTATGCAATCTGTGTTATATGATGTGTACCTTTAAATGAATTGAGTTTAATCATTTAGTAATGGCCTGCTTGGAGCTCCTCACCCAGATGCATTGCTACCTCAGTCCACGGAGAAGCTTCAGCTGCTTTAGTACAGCCTCGCCGTGGCAGGTTCAGCACACTGCTGCTCTGGAACTGACGTGGACCAGAAATTCGAGATGGAAATGCAGATGGAAACAGACTCCTCTGGATGACATCCAGTGGCAGGTCAGGAAGTGGCTGTGGTTTGACATTCCAAGACGCAGTGCAGTTGACACAGCCATCCTTAAACCAACCCAGAGTTACACTCTGACTCAGATCTGGCTCATCGGCAGCTTCTTCTGGATGAATTCCCATTCGGACACTCTGGGATCTGCTGATTCTTGCAGGAGGAGGTCTTGATGGACTGGTGGAGAAGTTCCACACTTTTGGTTCAATTTTGCTTTGTTTCTTGATGCCTATTTTGACACGCTTAGTGGACTGGCAATCAACATGGAATGATGACAATGATTTTTTCATAGGAAACCAGAGCAATGGAAGACCTTTGGCGTCTGCCCACTCAGATACCTTTTGCTTGATAACAACCTCTCTGGTGAGCTGAAACCATAAATAAAATATGTGCAAGCATGATTATTATGTCACTAGCTATCTGTTTGTTTAATGTGAAATCAAACCTTTTCCTTGTCCATTGATTTTCTGTGCATCCAGATGAGCTTCTGTTTGAGATTTTGCAGTTCTTGAAATTTTTCCATGTCTGTCTTTTTATCTCTGTGCCACATGGCATTTTTTAGAATCCTGTCATTAAAGCAATCACATGGAAAGTTTAACAGCTCTATTTACATAATACAAAGAAGTTACAATATTTCCTAAAGCGAATAAGGGGGTAATGTAATGAAGGATACATGGATAAAGGTTCAGGACTGACCAGGGAATGGATGGTTCTAGTGTCATTGCTGTTAGCTTGACACAGCTGGCCTCGGAACAAGATCCTTATACCTGAATTGCTTGAATTCTGTTTAGTCTCAGTCTCTTTGAATAGACTGTCTGCTCAATGCTGTAAATGTTATTCTAAATTATGCCAGATGTTTTTGCTATCACAAGCAAACCGCTTATTTATTAGCACGAAGCAAGAAGATCCTGGGTTTGATCCTCAGATGGGGCAATTTAGGTCCTTTCTGTGTGTTTCCCTCGGCTACTCTGGTTTCCTCCCACAGTCCAGAAATGTGTCACAGGGTTAATTGGAGACACTTAATTGCCCTGGAGTAACCTAGCCATTAGGATGCACACTCTAGAGACAACCCTACCATCGAACAGGACAAAGGATGAGGAAATAGATTGCACATTTATTCGTCCACTATAAACATTTTTGGAAAAAAGCTTTACATGAAAATATGTATCTCTTTTTACACAGTGGCACGGATGATGCACTATCTCACCATACACACTTGTACATACATATATTACAGCTACTAATTGTATCATTTATTTCTGATATTTTATTTAGAATTGTTTGGAAAAAACACTGTTATCGATAGATTCTGTCATTATTAGTTTTTCTCATATATACCTAAAGATGTCTCTGTGACCCCACAGGCGAGCAAGGTCGAGGGGTGTGTGACATCTGGCGTCTTGTGCATGTGTGTCTGCTCCAGCCTTTACCAGCACTTCCACACATTCCATCAGGCCTTCAGCAGCAGCCATATGCAGAGGAGTCACTCCTTCCCCTGTGGAACTGGGAACAATGGCTATAAAATCTACCAGCTACAGTATACTTCTCGGTAAATAGATTTTGACATTCATCACTCTTAAGAAGAAAAGTGCATTTTAACTTGTCTACACTGCTAAATGATATAATGGTCCTATTAAAATATTATTCATTTTACTTCAGTCATTCCAGACACATATTACCTTTATGTTCACCAATACATCCCAAACTACTCAAATGTTTATTGTTTTAGAAGGAACATTACCTGATGCACACAAGTGGTATAAAATAAATTAATCTGTATAACAATGATCGGGATGCCAAATACTTTAATATGATTACTGTATCATATATTAGCGGCTGGGACTTAACAGTTGTTAATTATTGTTGATTAAAATGTATTACACATTTGCCTGGGCTCCGTGTATCAGCAGGTATGTGAGACAGCAGTATGAGTTCGGCTTGCTCTCAGGGCTCATTGCCATGTGTATTGGTCTTCGGCCACGTGGACAGCTTACATTTATGTTCATAGTGCCAGACTCCACAAGCAGCTTTACACAATTCAGACGACCATACTGAGATGCCACATGAAGAGCTGTGAGTCCCTAGCAGGAACCAACACACAAACATTTTAACACTAAATGTTTTGTTAAGAAACAGTGACACTGGACACTGAGGACTTAATGTTAGAAGATTTACAACGTGAATATTCATACCTATTAGCCACACTAATTGATAACAGGTAACATCTTAAGATTAACTATTTAAAAAATACATGAAAAAAAATTGTAGCAACAGTTTGGGAAAGGGAGGCTTTGCCCCTGTAAAAAAAAAGACTGTTATTATTAAGATTCTTAAATGTGTGGATTCTCTTTATTGCTAAAAGGAGTAGTATACACTTTTAGTATAGCATATTTGTAATTCTCTGTGATAATTG
>JAYDZG010000036.1:19736203-19754429 GCA_034509265.1 Microcambeva bendego
AAATAATTGTATGAAATTTTATAACCTCACAGTGTGCAAGTGAGGTCCACGAGGACATAGTTTAAATTGTTTCAATAGAAACCACAGTAATTTGGACAAGCTCTGACTTCAAAAACAAATAAACACTTTTGGAATTGACTGGAACACAGATAGTGAAACTGTCTCATCCAACATAAGTGCTTGTCCTCACACATGTTGTTTTCACCGAATAGGTATAAATTCCCTCAAAACACACTCCAAACTGTGAAAGCCTTCACAGATGTGTAGAGGCTGTTATAGCCACATCAGGGGGAGATACTCTGTATAGATGACCATGGTTTTGAAATTCGATGTCCAGCAACCTGTGCACATGCTTTGGACTATATAATGGACTGACTGATAGCGGGGACATTTTGTACTGATCATAATTTTTTTTTACATTTCTAGTAGGTGCAGAGCATCAGTTTTGTGCAATACGTTCACTGATATGCAAAGACCGAGTGGTTCTAACCAGTGTTTATTTAGTTTGAAAAGGACAACTTAAAGAAGAAAATGTAATTATTTCCAGTAAAAATGTACAGCATGCATTATTAACTTTGAAAATCCAGTCGACTCATTAAAAACCACTTGAATTACAATGAGATAGCAAATCATTTGCACACTCGGTCGACTAACAAAACCTTTCATTAGAAAATCCATTATTCAAATCAGTCATAAGCCACTGATAAAAATGACACATAAAACCCACTTCAAAAGAAATATTTTTAGATGATAGACATTTCACTATTTAAATAAGAGCCCAACTAACTTTTAAAAATAAAAGTGGAAACTTTAAAAAAAAAAAAACTCTGCTCTATGGAGTGGAGACTGAATAATACCACAAAAAGTTGTCAAGCTATGTATCATGTGGTCTTCATTGTGATCTCTTTGCTGTAAAATTACTCATAAGTGATTTCATCTAACTGAATCGGCTTTGAAAGGTTTCTTATTGAAATTGTTCTGCTTGAGGATGGGAATTACCTTAATTACCTAATTCAGAATAAATTAACAGATACTAAATTACAATAATAATATGCTTAATGGACAATTTAATGGACTTGGCTAATGCACTCAGACACTTACAGATTTATTTATTTTTATTTAAGTGCATGTTTCAGTCACCTAAGTGATGCATTTGCCCTAAATCTAACAATGCGCTCTTTGAAAGATGAATAAAAACTATATTTTACTGCATGAATGATAAATGATGTTTCTTTTCTTTACAAACACTGACAGACTTTGTCTCCCTGCTGGGAGGTACGAATATCCTAGTGAAAAATAATTGTCAGGAAGATGCACTTCCCTGAGCTCTTGCAGTTTAAAATGACAGACTGTTTGGTGTAAACGGACGGTAAAAAGATAACTGGCTCACTCAGGACAGCCAAAGGCCACAATTACTGCTAATTACATATAAGCATCTCCGTTCTTGTCATTACTGTCTGTGTGCCCATTGACTGTGATGCCTATTTCCAAACTCACTTTCTTAGACAGATTGTGCCTCTCCTCAACTGATACATCCAAAATCATAATTTACCAGTCAAAAACAGTGGGCACTCAGCAAGAGACCACTCTTTCAGAGAACTAAAAGCAAGTCATTTTATTTGTACTCTAGGCTCTACCATATTTAAACAATATGATTAATTGAACATGATTTATATCTTGATCCTCTCCAACTATTGTGAGTTTTAATTATGTTCACTTAATCATTTTTTTTTTTAATATTTAAGCTTACCTTCCATTAAAACATGATGAACAAAAAAAGAATTAGGCAGTATCTAACTTGCAAAGGTTTGTTTACATGGCCCTGATATTTATTTTCCCCACTAAATGGCTTTAGATTATGGGTAATGCACAAAGATACATGGAGTGAGAACGTTAGAAAGTCTTTTACACTTCCCCAAAGGAATTTTGGACAAATTACAGCGTTAAAGTAATTTAACAACATTTTCACAGGCGTTTGAAGGCAAATTTAGTCTTTTGAACTGGATAGTAAGTGTTTTTCAGTATCATAAGAAATTACTTACTTAAATAAATAACTTGGGGGTGGAAGGGGGTTGCTGTCGGGTGGTAGGACTTGATGCACGATTTAGTTAGAAGATTGTGGGATAACGATGTTCATATTTGATCTGTGATTATTGATAAAACTAAAGTGGGATTTTCATTTGAAGTCCATTATTCCACCAATCAATAATTTTTTAATTAAAATCAGAGCTATGATGATTACTATGGCTGGTTACCTAGCAACATGGATACACTAGATGTATAACACAGTTGGTGCCAATATGCTGCTTTAAGCAACATTTACATGTTCATTTGTTAGGCATACTTAAATCTCTAAATCCAATTACCTTTAAATCCAATTAATTTTTATACTAGAATTCAAACCAAAAGTTCTTGTAGTGTGGTACAGTACTTCTAAAAGAACAAGTTCTCCCTCGTGTGGTGAACTGCTAGACATGCACTTCGCACACAGCGTGTAACTGGATCACTAATGTTAAGCAGGTAGTGGTGGTGAGTTCAAAATGCTTTTGGCATTTTGGAACATGCTGCTTGCGTGTGAGAGAGAAGGGGAAGTGAGGAATGTAGAAATACACATTGTAGTAGAAAAGTTCACACTAAATTTCAATGCATTTCATTGCATTAATGTGAAGTACCTCTCTCTTTTTGTCTCATCTCTTCTAGAAAGATATTGGAATGTGTTTATAAAAATGTGTGCCATTTAATCAAACATTTAAGACAGTGAACACTAATCAGAGTTTACACTAACTCAACACTTTATTAGGATCACCTACCCAGAATTACATTAGTGATCATTTATAAGCTACATCAAATGGATACAATTCCTCTGTACACTTGTCTTCTCCCTATACACATGGATCATCATATTATCCTCACTGACCATAATTTATTTGACTGGTAGATAATCTCAAATATATTCATATAGTAGTCGTACTTTTCTAGGACCTTGAGGACTGGCGTTTGAGAAGACTGGTGTGAATTAAAAGTTTGGTGTTTATTATTGAAATGTCAAACAGAATCTGTATATTTAATCTCTAGTTATAAAACTTTGCATTTTCACTTTGCTTGGTAAAAATGTCCTTGATTTTGTGCCACCATTTTGCCAATCTTCTCCAAAAGCTCTACTACGTGAGTATCCCTGTGCCTGCTATCCAGCACATGATATCTACCGCTACATTTCTGCACTAGCCATTCCAAGTTCCCATTCCTCTCAATGTGCTGTTGTCCACTTTCCCCAAGAGCCTCGCCCCAGGTGAACAGAACAATAGTATGTCTCCATGCAGCCTCCCCTAGCTTGGCCATAGAACACTCTACTGCTCTCCTGTACTGCCCAGTACAGGTTAAATAAACAGGCAGAAGTAGAATGAATGCATGTGGGCCAGGTGGACACAGAGATATGCTGTCCATGACTTGTTTTTGAAAATTCACATTTTGATCTTTTGACGGTCTCCACTTTACTCCCTTGGGCTCTACGACCAGAAGGGTCCTTCCACATACAGTTCCAGTCCATGGGTTTACTTTGTCGGCACCATTGCCCAGGATAGTGTGTCTCCCTGACTGTCTGGAGGACCATGTCTCTCCTAGTAGGACTATTCTGAGTTCTGAAACCTGGTAGTCTAAACTTTGAGTCAGTGTGTGTTCAGGACTGGCTGCAGCACAAAATTTTTCATCATCATCTTCAGTAGTATCATTGTCCTCCTCATGGCTTATGATTTCATTCCGTTCTTCATCTATCATAGCCTTCAGTTCTTTATTGCTTTTACGTAAAGATTCAAGCTGTGTATTATCAAACTTAGAGTTTGCTGTTTCAGATGATGAAGCCATCTCTACAGTCTGGTCATCCTCTTTTCCAATGTGGTTTCCATTTTCTTTGTCTTTTTCACATGGTCTGTCATCCATTCCAATTTCCTCATACATTTTTTCCAAAATTCCTGCCTTATTTCCACAAGGTGCTGTTCTTTCACTCCATGGTTGAAAATCTGAGGGATTGTTGTTTATCATTCTGAGCTCCATGTTGTACAGATGTCTTCCCCACTTCTCTAGCTGCTCAGATTTCATCTGCAATACCTGTTTCTCAATGTTCAGCTCATGTTTCTGCTTCTCTAGCTCAGCTGACTGATTCTCCAATTTTGCCTTTTCAGAGTTTAGTGTTGTCTTTAGATCATTCAGCTCTTGCTCTATACTCTTAACGCTCTGATCTCTTGACTTTAGATCTAGCTGAAGTTTCTCGATATTGTGTTCTCTAATTTCCATTAACTTATTTTTGTTGCTTAGGTCTCGCTCTTTATTTTTAATGTTCTGATCTTGCTTGATAATCGTTTTCTCCAAGTCATCTAACTCATGCTGCTTCATTTCTATTATTTGATGTTGTTTTTTGATATCATTCAATTTTATGTCATGTTCTTTTTTGACAGCCTGCATCTCTTCTTCCCGTTTTTGCAAAATGATCTCTCTTTTTTCCAAATAAATTTCAGTGCTCTTAAGATTCTGTTCTATTTGGTGGAGCTCATGCTCTTTCTCGATCAGTTCTTGTTTGTACGTGTCTCGGTTCTCTTTAATATCCACTGACTTACTTTCCTTGCTCTGGTTTGGTGAATTATCCAATAGTTGTTGTTGTACTTGTTGCTCCTCCAGATTTATTTTCTCTTTTATCTTCTCTTGGGGATTTACATGCTCTTTAAATAAGAGTTTCTGTTCTTTCTTCTCAAGTTTACTTGACCTTTGAACTAAATCATATTCCTTGGCTGATAGTACTGCTTCCCAATTTTTAACTTCCTGTTTAATTTTTTCTAGTTTCTGTAAGCTTGTTGACACTTCTTGCATCTTTACCTCACACATCTTCTCTGAATCCTTTACCTCTTTCTGTTGTTTGCTCATTTTCTTTTCTTGAATTTCCAGATTCTTGCGGTTTATCTCTAAATCTTGCTTTTCTTGCTGAAGATTAATTTGTCCTACTAAAAGCTCCTCTTCCATCATCCTCAGTTTTTGTTCTTTCTGTTTAAGCTGTTGCATGGAATTTTCTATTTCCTTTTCCGTGTCCTCTTCTATCATCTTCATTTCTTTTCCATGGCTTCCAAGCTGTTGCCTGATTAATTCTATTTCCTTTTTGTGCTTTTCCTCCATTAAATTTAGTTTTGTTTCATTCTGTTCAAGCTGTTGCATTAAACTTTCTACATCTTTTTCTTGCTCCTTCTCCATTACCTTCAGCTCTGCTTCTCTCTGTTCAAGATGTTGCATTAAACTGTTTATTTCTCTTTCTTGCTCCTTCTCCATTACCTTCAGCTCTGCTTCTTTCTGTTCAAGCTGTTGCATTGAACTTTTCATTGCCTTTCCATTTTCCTCTTCAACCACTTTCAATTCATTCTCTTTCTTTTTAAGCTGTTGTCTGAAAAGTTCCATTTTCTGATCCTGATCCTCTTCCATTATCTTTAGTTCTGTTTCTTTATGTTCAAGCTGTTGCCTGACAATGTCAATTTCCTTTTCGTGTTCCTTCTCCATCACCTTCAGTTCTTTCTCTTTCTTTTTAATCTGTTGGCTGATCATTTCTATTTTCTTTCCACACTCATCTTCCATTATCTTTACTTCTATTTCTTTCTTTTCAAGCTGTTGCCTGTTTTCTTCCATTTCCTTTTCTTGCTGTTCAGACCAGTCTTTTTGCCTAATTTCAAGTATTTTCTCAGCAGCCTCATACTCTTCATATTTTCTGGTAGTCTGACTTTCTTTTATTTCTAAGTCTTTAAGTCTATGTTCAAGCTCTTGCTTTTCTTTCTCAAGCTCATTTTTGGTATTTAGAAGAGCTTGCTCCTTGTCTGCTAAAGCATCTTTAATGTCCTCTAATTCTTGTTTTAGATGATCAAATGTAGTTGTAAGGGTTTCTTGTCTTTTAAGAAGATCTTGTTCTTGTTTTTCAACCTTTTGCCTTTTTTCTGATAGCTCTTGTGTTTTCACTTGAAGTTCATGTCCCTTCTGTAAAAGCTCTTGCTCTTTTTTCTGAAATTCATTTGCTCTTTTCACGAGGCTGGATTCGTTTAAAGAGAGTTCCTGCCAGCTTTTTGCCAATTCTTGTGTCCTTATATTGTTCATTTGTTCCAAACCCATTAACTCATGCTCTCTTTTGCTCATTTCAATTTTTTGGATGTTGACATTTTTCTGGCCTCTTTCCAAATCTTTCTTTTCTTCCTTTATCTTTATTTGTTTTGCTACAAGCTCCTCTTCCACTCGGTTCAGCCTCTTATCTTTCTCTTCAAGCTGCTGTCTGATATTTTCTGTCTCCTTTTCCTGCTTTTCAGATCGTTCCTGTTGTTCTTTGTACTTGATATCAAGATCTGTTTCTTTTATTCTAATTTTTTCATCTCTCCTGTCAAGATCATCTCGCCAACTTGTATTACTTTGACTCTGAAGTTCTAGCTTCTCTGCCATATCTCTTAGTTCATGCTCTTTTTCATCAAGTCGCTGTTTTTCATCTCTTAGCTCATTTTCTTTGAAATCAATGTCCTTCTCTCTTTTCTTGAAGTCCCTTATACTTTTCTCATGCTCTTGAATATTTCTCCGGAAGATCTGCTCTCGCTCTGTCAGTGCCAGCTCTTTGCTGTAAAGTGCTCGTTCCCTCTCTGCATCCTTAACATCCATTTCAGCAATTTTTTCTGAAAGCCTCTCCTCATAGTAGTTTTTCATCTCTTCAATTTTCAGCTCTAGCTCTTTACCTTTTGCGTTCATATCTTCCATTTCCTTCTCCTTCCTTTCTAACTGTTCTTGCGTGAGAATCCCCATTTCTTTATATTGAATTTGTAGATCTTTAATCTCCTTGTCTTTGTTCTCAGCTTTTATAATCTGAGCCTGCAGGTCTCTCTGAAATTCATCACACTTCAGATGAAGCACTTCTGACTCTTGTAAAATTCTTGCATTCTGGTGTTGAAGACTCTCTTGATTGATTTGATTTTCTTTTAGATGCTTGCTTAGGTCATTAATATCATTTTTCCTTTCTTCATTTTGCTGCTGCAGCTGCATAATAAAGTTTTCCTTTAGCTCTAGGATGTTTCTCATTTCTTGTTCTTTATTTCGAGTCCTCTCCTCATGCAATTTTTTCATTGCATCAATTTCCTCTTTTAGAAATGTATTCTCTTTTTTTAAAAACTCTTCCATATCCTTGTACTCATCCTCTAAACGTCTTATCCCAGAGTTGAATTCTGCAATCTTTGCCTTGGAATCACTTTTCATATTGTCAACATTTTTTTGTTTGTCATCTAGACTTTTCTTGAGTCCTTCAATCTCCTGCTGTTTTTCCATATGTGTCATGGTCAATGCACTTATTTCAGCATCTTTCTTATTAAGCTTATTTTGTATCTCAACATTTGCATTTACAAGTTGATTGTATTTTGTGACAGTATTTTCATGCATTTGTCTTTCAGTTTCTGCAGATTTCACTTGATTCTGGTAAGCTACCTGAAGGTCTTCCATCTCTTTTGTCATCAGCTCTATCATTTCTCTGAGTATGGTCTTCTCAGTTTCCCGCTTTTCATTAATTCCATTCCACATTTCCTCTTGATCCCTTATCTTGTTGTCAGCGTTTTTTTTAAACTCCTCTATTTCCATTTGCTTTTCTTCAAGCTTTTTCTCAAGTTCCCTTTTCTCTGTGTGTCTTTTCTCAAGCTCTTTTTCATATTTAAGTTTTGACTCCGTTATCTCATTTTGCATCACTTCATATTTGCTTTTTAGCGTATCGCTCTCTTTCTCTTTGAGATTTAATTTCTCTTTCAGAATATTAACCTCCCTTTCAGCATCCTCAGAACTTTGGGCGAGCTCTTTTTCCTTTTCTTTTCTTTCTTGCTCTATTACCATGCTGATTTGTTTAATCTCTAAAACTTTTACTTGCAGTTCATCCACTTTTTCTTTTAATTCTTCAATTTCTCTTTCTTTATCCTCTGACTTCATAAATAACTCTTTTTTTTCTCTGTGTGCCTGATTGAGTGCTGCAATCATTCTGGTATTTTCCAGGCTTAGCTCTTGAATCTCCTTTTCTTTATCTTCTGTTAACCAAGCCATCCTCTCTTCCAGTTCCCCCATTATGCTCTTTCTGTCCTCTTCTGGTCTGTCCATTCCTTCATCTTTCTCAGTATTGTTTTTTCCTGGTGATTTGACCTTATCTTTTCTCCGCTCAAAAAACCACCTGATGCTTTTTACCTCCCTCTCTCTCATTCTCTTGAGCTCTATCTCCTGACGCTGAAGCTTCTCATTAACTTCTTTTAGTTTTAGGTTAAACCGTTCATTCTTTTGCTTTGCCACCTCTTGAATTTCAAGCACAAGGGGTGAAAAGGCTTCACACCGATTTCCAGCTACCATTTTCTCAACTTTTTCTAATAGTCCAATTACTTGTGCAATTGATTTTGGCCCTTCCAAGCAGACACTGCTAATCACATGGTATCTATTGCCACATTTCTCCATCAACCAGTTAAGATCTCTGCCTCCTCCTTGAATGTGCTGCTCAATTGTGACCCCCTCTCTCAGCTGGTCACCCCGTGTAAATAGTAAAATGGTATGTCTCCAGACTCCCTCACCAAGTAACTCCAAGTGTTCTCTGACAGCTTGAGCTCTGACCAAGGCATCCACTCTTAGCGTCAACAGAAAGGCATGAGGACCAGGTGGGCACTGTGTCACACTAATGCAGATCTCTCGCTTCACTCTTTCTGTTGTAATTCCTTCTGGTCCACCCTCCCATCCAGGAACATCCACCACTGTCACTAATCTTCCAGAGGTTTCTGCCTGCAACCTTGAACACTCCTCTGTAGCCTGGCCAGTTAGAAAATATTCAGGACCTCTGAGGATGGCATTTCCAGCAGAACTTTTTCCAGTTTCTCTTTCTCCCAGGAGAATTAGTCGAAGTTCTGGGAGACGACGGTAGCCCCTAGTAAACAGACTTCTTTCATCTAGGTCTTCAGATAGTGAACTGTCAGCTGGAAAGTATACAGAACACATATTTTATAGGATTCTTAAAGTAATTTTTGCTTTGCATTTAGCAAACAATTAGCTTTGGCTTATCATTGCCTAAAATGGGAAATGCCTATGACTACGTTGGAAAAGCAAGTCTTTACATTATCACTGGCATGCTTCATGCTGCTAACCAAATAAGTTATCTAAAGTCACTGAAAATGACTTTTGCAAAAAGTTAAACCACTTCTAAACCTGCCTATCAGGAATAATACATTTTGATTAGACTTAGCTTTCCCATGCTAAACAGGGAAAAACTTAGTTTCTTCTTAAAACTTAGCTTCTTCTCCTCTTCTTCAAAATCTGGATGTCATCCTTGATTCAACACCTCTTTTTTTGTGCTCATACTCAGTACTCAGAACTTCCTAATTGGCTCAACATTGCCAGGATCAGACCATCTTTCTTTCAGGCTGCTGCTGAAACATTAATCCATGGTTATAAAATAGCTGTTTGGAATACTGTAACTGTCTATTAGCTTCCTCATATGTTCTCCAACATCTCCATTGGCTTCCTGTTGAATATCACATACTCAAAATCCTTCTACTAACCTTTAAAGCTCCTCCCACCTCCCACTTGTTCTCTCATGTCTTCATTAGCTGGGTTACTCACAATTCCTCTGTCTAACTTCCACATATTTGGTGACAGATCATTTTCTAGATGTGTTCCTCACATCTAAAACTCTCTTCCACATCTGGTTATTAAATCCAATTTTCTCTCTCTGTATTTAAAAGTAAACTTAAAATGTACTGTTTCACAAAGCATATAACATTCCATAAGCCTTGACTGCCTTTCCAGCAGGTCTTCTACTTGTCTCATTGTATTGTATTTGCGGGTAATTGCTGTCTGTGATGCTCTATGTATTTGAGATTACTTATTCTCCATATTGACAACTTATGTTATAAAAATTGTTTCAAAATTGTAAAGGTTTTCAGTATTTAAATTTATCATTTACCTGTTAGCACAGCTTTAATTGTCCCTCTTTGTGCATGGGTCTCCATTATTCTTTGCTTTTTTCTTCTTTCTCTCGCCCTTCGTTTTCCTTCCACCTCCAACCCCAACAGCAAAGGGTCTGACTCATAATGTTTTCCTCCTCTGTCTTCCACCATTGTCTCTATTTTTCGGATCAGTTCCTTTACCTGAGCTTCATCTTTGCCACATCTTTTGTTATCTACAACATGGTACCGTTTTCCACATTTTTCTAGAAGTTTCTGGAGGGATTTTCCAGCATTTTGGATTCTCTGTTCTACTGGACTAGACCCTATCTCATCCCCACGTGTAATGATCAGCAAGGTGTGAGTCCATACACTTTTCCCCAGAAGCTCTAGATGCTCTTCAACCTGCCGATAATAGTCCTCCGTCACTGAGGCACAGGACCTTACCACCAGGAGTAATGCATGAGGTCCAGGTGGACAGAGTGACACACTTCTCATTGTCTCTCTTGTTACCCAGCCAGGAGTACCATTGCTGGAGTAGTACCATTCCCAGCCTGGGGTGTCCACCACTGTTACACGATGGCTTGCTAAGTCAGCACGTCTTTTTATGCACTCCTCTGTTGGCTTTCCACTCTCGAACCCTCCAGCCTGGCCAAGAATGGTGTTTCCTGTAGAACTTTTCCCTGTTCCTTTGCGTCCTAACAGGACAAGACGCAGCTCAGGAAGCAAAGTGTTGCCATGATTATGGATTTCTTCGGGTTTGTCCGAAACCTGCTGTCTGGCATCTGCAAAAGTTAAATAAAGTCCTTACTTAGTTCATGGCCCTCAGTAAATGCGCACCACATATAATTCCTACTCTTATACTGACTACAAGTAACTCAATGCACATAATTACCAATATACACATACATAGCACTTTTCCCCATGATCTCTGGTTCTTACATACATTTATAAGCTACACATACAACACACATGCACATTTCTTGTATGTGTGAGAATACAATAAAGGTCAGTAAAGTCTGATTTTGATATTGCAACACACTATGGATATACATTTATTAGTAGCCCATACTGCGATCTATACACTTTGTCACACTTTGTACATTATTTATCAATTAAAAAGCACACTTCTATGACCCCAGTTGTCCAGGGGACCACTCTCAGCACTGCAATGACACTAATTCTTATAAACATGAGAGTGTTTTACACATCGTACATGAAGATATCTATCTGAACACACATAGTGAGAGGAATTCTTCAAAGATAGGAGTGCATGTTTGCAAAAGAAGCATACATGTTTGCTATTTGATCTTGCAGATCTAGTACTCCTACCTGCAAACATCCTGTCTGATTCAACTATAGTAAAAAATGGACATTTAAACTATATGGGCAAATTTAAATTAACAGTAGTCAATCTACGATCAAAATCCAGAAAATACATTCACGTTAATATATTTCCTGTACTTCATTTCCTTGATGTTCTAAATGGCTAGCACTGATCTCATTTTAAATTTTGGTTAGATGCACCTTACCAGCTCTTG
This sequence comes from Microcambeva bendego, assembly GCA_034509265.1. NCBI lineage: Eukaryota > Metazoa > Chordata > Actinopteri > Siluriformes > Trichomycteridae > Microcambeva > Microcambeva bendego. The sequence goes on from JAYDZG010000036.1 coordinate 19,747,698, forward strand.
GTGAATGTGTACTCTGCATTTCCATTCGGTTTATCCGTTAACCTCTGTGCTTTGTTTCTTCTGCTTGGATTTAATTACAAATTAGCTCTTTATCGTTTAACTGTTCATTCTTGCTGAAATTATTTACTTCCGGCTAGGCTTTCAGGCTAGAACAGAGAATGTGGAAACCGGGTCACGTGACTAACCTGTGGTTTGTTTCATACTCACAGTGTAGCACAGGAAACAGTGTGTATGGGTGCTGGCAGAGGAGAACTCAGAAGAACGTTGTGGTTTGAGCTGTTAGGTTAAAATGTGCTTTCTGAAGACACTGCACCCTTTAATTAACCCGGTCAATAAGTTTAAATAATGTGCAAGACCTGATAAATTAGGCTACAAACAGCAAGTGATGCCACTTTTTTGAGCAGGAAAACTGAATGCAAATTCTCACTAAACAATGGCTGTTGGTCCCTTCCACTAAATAAGGAATGGAAACCTATTAAAAAAGTTTCTTTTTAGAACAGATTTATGATATGAAAGAAAATGTTAAATGTTAAAATGTTTTAACTTCATCTGAATGGCAGATGTTACACCGTATATCCTAATACAAACTTTTGTTCTGTGGGTTTACTTCTCCTTCTGTCAACAGTTAAACTAATTAAAAACTATCATTAAAAGGGCTATTTTAATTGGAATATTTGCATTAACTTATTTATTCATTTATTTTCTGATTTACCAAAGCATTGTTCTAATCAGAGTTGTGGGGGGTCCAACTCGTTGTGCAACAGGCAGGATGGCAGTTCATAACAGAGCACACACACACTTTGGTAAAAAGCTGGGCTTTAAATTCCATTTTAGCTTCAAAAAATTGCTGGTGGGCACCGGACAGGTGCTTGATTGTGAAAGGACCTAGTTCTCAAGGCCACTACATAAAGAGCCCCCGCCACCTGAAGTGAATAAAACTTTGGTTAGCATTGAAATTAGCATGACCAGGGATGGACTGGCCATCTGGCATACCGGGCATTTTCCATGCAAAGAAACTTTTTCAAGCAAACGCAGACATCCGTGAAAATTGCATAGCCGTAGCAGGGGCTTTATCAGCTACCATGGCTGATGACAGTGGTGATGGTGGTGGTGCTGGCGACGATGGTTCTGGCAATGGGACTCAGTGAACAGGAACATGTAGTAGAACCTGTGGTAAGCTGGACTGCTTTCAGAACACTTAGACTATGTAATGAGTAGGCTAAAGCAACCCAAACTTTCGGTAAATCTGACAAAAAGACATTGTGTACACTGACTGGATGAGAAAATTAGGTTAGTATACACACACACACACACACACACACATATATACCTACCTATGGTGCAGACTGTTTAATTTATACAAGAAATTCAACAGAGGTCCCTTGTTCACACCAGTTCTGGTACTCAGGAAAGGCTGAGTCATGGATGTGATTTAATTTCTACCATGTTTATCAAAACCAGAACAAACTAGACTGCCTTAAAATAAAGCTACAGGTTCCCTTTTGATGCCTCTGTCCAAAGCATGTTGTAGTACTCTTGGCAGGCTTTGCTCATTCGAATGCTTGTAAAGAGCCTTTTCATAAAATACCTGGCACAATTTCCAACTGCAGGTCTTGGGTTAAACTTTGCTGCAGTTGTAGCCAGGATGTCTATTTGCTTAACCCATTTGGATCAACACAAACTAAATGGGCAACATGGAAATAAAGAAGGTGGACAAAATAACAGAAACACACAAAGAAACTGATTCAATGCGCAAAACATCAACACCAAAAGAAGACAAATTGGAAAGAATTAAAATAAAAAGGGGTTGTCACAATAGAGCTAATCCCTTACAACAATCAACAAAAATGTAACATACTGTATTGGATTCAGCCTGGAATCATGGTTTCAGGGAACAGAGCAAACGGGACACACATACTCCAACACAATTGTAGTAACTCCTGCAGATATGACTCTACACTTTGGACGGTGGCAGGATGAAATATAATGCTATTGACACTTAATGATATTAAATTGTTAAAATACAATATTTTTGTCCTGGTTGCTTGTGTTGGGTCCAGTTTCTGGGCACCACACCCCAGACAGGATGCCAGCCCATTGCAGGGCCCCAGCTTTACCCATTAGACATAGCCAGTCATGTCTAAATGTAGACACACAACCAACCAATTACACTTCTTGCATAATATACCACTGCTCCACCCAACCCAAATGAAATTGCTTTACAAAATGTGTTGTTTTAACTATCTGACATTTTTTGTGACATGTGCAGGTGACTTAAAAAGAGAGCAATTTCATTTTTACACTGAGATCTAAATTCTTACAGCTAAATTAGATTGCATGTAATGACGAATGTAATATAGCTCGAGTTGTTGGGTTTTATGAGCACACATGACAGACATATGGTGGGCTACTCCTCCCTATTTAAATGGAAGTAGGAAAGAGAACTTGCCTGTGGAGCCTGAAGTCCACTCCATGTGCATTCTCTGAGACAGAGAGTAAACACTTTTAGCTTTTCCAGCAGTAAACAGCAGGTTAGTAACTCACTATTTTACCTGCAATATTTAATTGTTTGTTACAAAATAACACTGAACACTGAGAATTTTGTTATGCATGTTGAATTCTGTTACAGTTTTGCAGTCAATAAAGTGTTCAATGTGGTGTTTGGTTCAAAAAGGATTGTGGGTGTTTTTCATTTACTATTTACTGCGGGTTTAATGTCTGGACTACTGAATATTGTATATTGTATATTTTGTGAACATGGGAATTAAAAACAGACTTTTTGTATAGGAAAAGACTGCAATGTACTAAAGGAATTTAAAAGTTATAATTTTAACACACATGTTTTGTCTGTTACACCAATGTATTATTTTTAACTGACATTTCTCGAGTCATTATGGTGTTTTTTTATTTATTCACTTTCTTGCTTTAGTCAAAATACACATGCTGGCTATTTATTACTGTAATTACAAAAGTGTGAGTTTTTATTCTGGTAGTTATATACAGTAATTACAATTTTTGCTTTTTTGCAGAGCCAGTATTGGCTAGATATATAAAACCTCCTTACAGCACATCAAACAGCAAACTGAAGTTGAGTTTGCATTAGCCGTATACCTTGTATGTTGGTTAAGTGTATGAATGTGGAAATGATGTTTTTGACGTTTTAACACTCAGGAAAACATTCCTGTGCATTTCCACGCTGTGCCAGCCCTGCCAAGCATAATTGTGGAAAGTGTGGCATCATCATCAGTTTTTTGAGCAGAGGTTTTTTGGGAGAAAACAACACATTCACTGTGTTTGGTATGACTCATTGGTCTGGGATGGGGAGAGCAGTGAGGTGCCATGCCAAAACGATCCCCACGGTCCTGTTTTCCCCATACAAACGAAAAATAACATTCTATAAATATGTAATGCTCAAACTCGAAACCTTTTACATTTCCATTGCCAACCCTTGCCAACATATTATCCCTTGCTTTGATGGTTGTTGGGTAAATATTGTAAGTTGCTTTGCATTTTGATCTTAATGTTGAAAAAGAAAATGTTATATATAATCCTAATTTTTCAATTTTACATTACATCATCTTTTCTGCTGTTTGAATCAAATGTTGACTTTTTTATATTTGTTCATTATTATTCATTCCTGATTTCACTTAAGTCCATGGTAAGTGTATCTTATTTTAGATTGCTTTGAAACATTCTTGCTGGAAGATCAAACACTGGCTCAGTTTACCCCTCCCACTGAGGCAGTCTGGTTTTAATTTGATCTGCTAGTTTGTGAAACATATTTAGATGTTTTGAAGATTACATTCGGGCAGCTTTATAAGATTAAAAGATTGTTTTTTGTTCTCATATGTTAAACATGTTTTATGCTTTAGGGTGATATTCAGAGTGCAGTTGTGCATGTCAGATCCTTAAGTAGTACTGACCAGAACATAAACTCCTACAAAAAGGGTTTGTGGAATACAAATCTCATTTCCAGTAAAGGCTAAAAGTTTTCTTGAAGTTCACAAATATGTTCATTTTATTGCATGTAGGTAATAAAGCAGTACTTGATCAGTTCACCAGCCATGACTGACCAGGCGACTCCTGTAAACACTGCAACGCCAACAGCCCCCACTGCCCCGCCAACAGCCCCCACTGCCCCCACTGCCCCAACTGGACGCCCTAAACGGGTGTCTTACCGCGGACGCAGTGTGGGCCCGATTGCTAACTCCAACAAGGATGACACGGATATTCCAGAGTTTGAGCCTTTCATGTTGCTGCCTAGAGGCCCTCCACCTCTTACTGGTGAGTTGGAGTTCCTTCCAATCTTGGGTTTTATTTGTTTGGTTTTTAGTTTAGTATTGCTTTGTTTTGGAAAAAGAACATTCAACCCATTGTCAGTTATCAGTAGAATCACTGTGAATTCCAAATGTTATATTAAATGTTTCAATATTTCTGCAAATACATCCACCTTGTAGTGCGGTCACTTTTAAAGAGCTCACAGACTTTTAATTCCTTGAGGCCTTTGGCGCTGGGATTGTCTTACTTAAATTAGGTAGTGTGGTAATCTTACTTAGCTCTAAAAGGTTAATTTCATCTAAAGATAAACAGACTGCTCGCACAAATTGTTTGGATGTCATTTTTTGCCTTATTACTTTTATGAGCCAGAGTAAGACATCCTGTCCCCTAGCAAATGTTTAGTGAACACTAATAGTGAAATAGTGAAAAACTCACACTCATTAAGTATTATCTGACACACTGTGTAGCATTAGTTTGCTGTTTGAGATTTTACATAAGAGCTGTCGAAGTTTTAATTTTCACTATAGTGTTTAGATGACAATAAAATCACGTTTACTTTGTAAAATACAAGTGTGTTTAGTTAATCTTGGCACAGTAAATATTTACCCCTTCATTTCTAATTGGTTTTGGGATCATTGTCAGAAGATGCTTGTTTTAATTTGTGTATAATTTGTATACTTATATAATAATCCTATGATTAAAATAATAATTTGACATAATTTACTTTAGAGTGTAAAATGCATTTTGTTAAATAAAAATTGAAAATAATTTGTTAAAGTATCTGTTCATGTTAGATAAAGTGCAATGGTACATAGACATTGTATATCTTATGAGTAGTACATTCTTACATTGGCTAAACAAAGCTTTCACTGGTGTAACACCAAAATGCTGAGTTTATATATTTTCTGATCCACATTCAGTGCTTCCTCATGTCCGTTTCCTCCTGATTGCAATATCTGGAGGAAAAACACCCCTGAAGTGTTCTCTTTCTAATCTTAGCAGAACAAGCTGCTTCTGTTTATTTGATAAGACCTGACATCTTTTTCTTTCATTCTTTTAATTCCTATATACGACAGTATAGTTTCAGACAATAACATACCAGTTTGCATCTCCTTTAATGGTTTATTGAATTTGTGTTGTTTCTCTGTAAATGCTGACTGGGGCATTTCTGATGAATGTAGAATGATGTTTTAGAGATGTGGTTTCTCAAACATATTTGTAATGCCTTTTTATGTTTCCTTATACCATACAATGAATCAACCTGTAATATTTTTTTTCATTAATATTATGTTTAACCATTGCTTAGAGTACCTGGATGTCTGGGATGTTGACATGCTCAAGCAAACATATGATATTAATAAAAAGAGACACCATACTGACCTCTACAACAATGACCAACTGATTGTACGCCGAGGACAAGAGTTTCAAATAAAGATCACCTTTGATCGGCCCTACAAGCCTGGGGAGGACAAGTTTGCTGTTGAGATAGTCATAGGTGTGTTACTCTTTCAAATCCATCTTTTTATTTAACATTTATTTTTTTTCACAGCGAGTTTTTATAAGATTCTGATAATTAAAGAAATGACTGATCCAGTAGACAAAAACCTATACGTGTTTATTGTGTAAGTGTTTTTCACAGTGATCTATTTAACATATAACTACTCTAATTTTTTAAAAGTCTTGGAAATTAAGTAGTACAAAGTTTCATAACAAGTGCAAATAAACATGTTTTATTTGCTCTATTTTCATTTTTCATACTTTCCACAACCTCTTTTTTGGGGGGTGTGGGGGTGTGGGTGGGGTTTATAGTAAATCATTCACTAATTACTTGGTTTGCATTGCTCTGTAATGTTCTGTCCACTAAGATGTGTTCACCAAGATTTTTTTTCTAAATCACCTCCTCTTCTCTAGGTGCCAGTCCTCAGTACAGTAAGGGTACCTACATACCTGTCTTTCCAAATATGGAGCGGCAGAGTTTGTGGCGTGGTCAAGTTATAGAGAGCTCTGACAATGTTGTCACCATGGGCATCACCCCTGCACCGGATTGCATTGTGGGAAAGTGGGGGGTGTACGTTGCCGTGATCACTCCCTATGGTCTTCGAAGGACAAGGAGAGACCCAAAACTGGACTTCTATATCCTTTTCAACCCCTGGTCACCAGGTAGGTTTTTGCCCTATGTTTGCCCTATGTTACAAATTTTGATGTTATACGAAAGAAGGAAGACTTAAGTGTCACTAATATAGTTAATTAACACTCACCAAGCACTTTATTGGGCATACCTATCTGGTACTTCAATTCTGTATAAACAGACTGTCCCAACAAAGTCCAGCTGGTAGGTGTAGCTGATATGGTAAATGGGATAACTACAATTTTAAGTATAATAATAATAATAATAATAATAATAATAATAATAATAATAATAATAATAATAATAATAAAAATAATAATAATAAT
>JAYDZG010000036.1:19772029-19789126 GCA_034509265.1 Microcambeva bendego
ATATAAAGTTTAACATCTCTATATTTCAGTTAAACTAGAATTTCTATCGATGGGAACTATGGATCGGCACCGTTGGCCAATAAAGCCTTAGTTGATGTTCCTTGTCAGCTTCCTTTAATTTATTATTATTATTGCATTTACAGTCACACATTTAAAGAAATACTGCAGTAAAGTTATTTGTTATTTAAGGTTAGCAATAATCTGGAAGGCCAGATCATTTCAGGTTGTCTCTATTTTTAATTGGTACAATTATTCAATGACTTTTAATATGTGGTTGGCCCTTTCCCCAGAACTACACAAAACATTATTCACAACAAATACAAATTATTTTAAAAGATAATTTGTTGATTTGACTGTGTGGATGAAATCTGTAATATGAATACATGTGTCTTAGCTGTGTTTGGTGTAACTGGATTTTTTGAGGGGATATTTTATTCTGACTCAGCAGGGTGGAGTTTGAAGGTAGTATGTTTGATGTCTGCTGCTGCAGTTAAGGAAGTGAAATATTTTGCTTGCAAACTTTCTTCTGCTTTCTTCTGCTGCAAGTTAATTATTAAGTTTATCCGTTTATTATTTACATGACAGGAATTCTGTAAGTAACCAAGGATTTAAACAATCTTCGCTATTTACTGTGGTAAAATAGTAGTTAGTTATATTTATCATTTCGTTTGTTATTACAGTCTCAGATTTTAACAATGGATACACTAATGAAAACAGGAAACATTAGAATTACAATTTTATATTAAATCTAAGATTATGCTCATTTATTTAAAGAACAATTCAAATGAAACATCTGTTCACTTTTAAAGCATCGTGGTGAAGCTTCATATTCAACATCCGTAAGACATTCGACTTTCGGATCTGTAGAAGAAGCAGAGATAACAATCATTCATTCATTTTATTCCCAATTTAGAAACAAAAATCAGAAAATTAATAAAACAACTTCAAATTATTGCAATATTGGTTTGTGAATCTAAATCCAGAAACGTTTTTTTAGTTTCGGTTTCGTGTTAAACGCCACAACAGACAAAGAAAAAATTGTTGATTTTAGGAGAAAATCTATTTTTTTTTCTGGATAAGTAATATACTTATTATTTAAAAAAAAGATTTAAAACGTATTATTATTATTATTATTATTATTATTATTATTATTATTATTATTATTATTATTATTATTATTTTAATTTGTATTATTATTATTATCATTAAATCATTTAAGAGGTTAATAGATTTACTCATCTACATAAACGTATTATAAAATAAATAAAATAATTAAACAGTATTTTCAAAAATACTTTACTAAAAATAATATACTATTAAGAAATGTAAACTAGCTTTGTGGCAGGTGTGTAAATGTGTTTATTACATCTAATTAGTTATAAGTGCCTTGCAAAAGTGTTCAACCCCCTTGACATTTTTCGTGTTTTGTTACCTCACAATGGTTTCCGTTGGAACTATTGAAAATAAAACTACTTTACCACAAGTAACGATATCGAACTAAAAACTACAGTTTGCTAATGTGCCTTATTGTTGTTTGTTTTTGTTTATGTATTTTAATAGTATTTCTAACTAAAACCTAATGGCCAATCAAGGCTGTCCGCTTTTAAAATCCTAAGACATTTCAATGTATTTATTTTATTTTATTTATTTATTTAATCCAAACACATTTCTTACAGGGATGCATTTGCAAACCCTCTGGAGTTTCATTAGTAACTTAGTAAAATGTAAGATCACATTTGGTGCCCTATAAGTCTCACCTCACAGCAAGAAGTGTTTCCAGGGTTTGCTTTCCAGGTGGAGTTTTCTGGCTTCTATCTGTCTTGAGCTACTTCCTTTGCGCCCTGTGCCTTTTATCTCCCACAAATCAAAGGAAATGCATTTGCTCTGTGATTGCCTGGTGACAGGTCCAGGGGGGTTTCCTGCATCTTGCCAAGTGCATAATAACCAGTATGTAAGAAAACAGACAATGATGGAAAAAGTATCCTCTGTACCTGGCTAATAAAGCATTAGAATAAATAAGAAAATTCAGACATTAAAAGTTTCCAATAAAGGTTTAACACTTAGTTTATCTTAATGAGCAGCAAAGAAGAATGGAGACCCTGAAGTTCCAACTCAACATCAATCACTGTGCATGTTGGCATCTGATCCGCTAAGGATATACTTGTTGAAATGGGAAGTTTGTCTTGTAAGTGTAATATTTTACTTATTACAATTTATGATATATTTACATTTTGAAGTACCTGTGAACATGAAATTTTATCAAACTAGTTTATGTCATAAAATATACTACATATGCAATTGCTTTACTGTCTTTTATCACAAAACATTTTAGTAGTAAACACTAAAAAGTATTCATGCTCCTTAATTGTCTACTTAAAACATTTTTACCAAAGACATAATCTGTAATAGGAATTGAATGCATGAGGGGAATCTCACAGGTCTACAAGAACTGAAGTGCAGATATTTAACCAAAGTAAAATGTTACTGCTATTAACAAAAATAGATAAATAGTGACAGCTCTTAAACGGCTCATTCTGAAAGGAACCTAAACTGGCAAGAATAAAGCTGGTAAGATTTATTTATGTGAGAGTGATTTTGTACAAAGAACTTCATGAACATTTGTATAATCCATAGACCTGTAATCCATTGTAACTTGTTTAAAAAGCAGTATTATATGTCCCCTGTAAATATTTAACTTAGTTAAAATTATTATTTTTACTTAGTTATAAATAATTACTATTATGCTGTCTTTACAACAATTTTTCTCTGCATTTAAATATTTTAGGTCTGACTCTTTCTACGAGAGAACCATTGATGTATATGTGTTCTGACTAAACCATTAGTTGATGATTACACATACACCCCACCCTTCTTTTTTAGGGATTTCCACAGACATGAGTTGGATGTCATTCAGTTATCATTTGTCATTTTTTAGTTCACACTTATATATACATATATATATATATATAATTATAAATATGTTTTTTTCAATGTGTATTCAAAGCAAGTCATGATGATGTGCAGCCATTACTGGATGATGTGGATGAAGGTAATAACTTTTTGAAGTTTTTTTTTAAGATTTTAAATACATCTTCAATTGTACTGTATACAGTCATCATATTACAATTTGTACATTCAAAAAAGTCTAAGCTTTTATTTTCTTTTTAGCAGGGCCAATTCTTGAAAAGTTAACAATTTTACTTTTCGGACATCATGGGGCTGGAAAGAACACAGTTGGAAATGCTATTCTCTGCAAGCAGGCTTTCAAATACAAGCACAGAAGTAAACAGGTTTACTGTAAAGAGAAAAACACAATATTTGGAAGAAAGGTTACTTTGATTCGTGTTCCGGGCTGGTCTGAAGATCTGAGCAGTGAAAAAAACAAGGAACTCTGGAATGTGGTAAAAGACAGTGTGCAGTCAACTAATCAAGGACCTCACCTGCTTATATTGATTGGCAGTTTTAATTCTGAACTTGCAAAGACAGTAACAGCATTAAGAAAAATTTTAGGTGGCAGTGTTGACAAACATATTTTACCATTGTTTGTGGATGCAAAATGTATTATGGTTGGACACAGCATATTGTGGAGAACTTCCATTGACAGATGTAGATTTCACTTTTTTCGATGCAGATGCAAAAGTCAAAGCAGGGAGTTACTCGAAACAATCGAAAATTTTATTTTGTATAAAGAAGAAATCCGTTTCTATCCCACTGGGAAGAGAGCACCAACACCTGAGTCAAAATATCAGGACTTATACAATCTGGTGAAGGGCCTTTGTTTCCACATAGAAACACTGCAAAGAAATGCTGCTGAGAATGAAGCTAAGATACAAAAGCTACAGGATCTACTGAACAAGAAAGAAAATATCCTGAAAGCCATGAAGAAGGAGATTGAGATGTTAATATCAAATTCAAGAGACAACAATACCTTGCTTGAAATTATAGATCAGCTGACAGAAGAAAACAAAGCATTAAAAATTGAAAATGAAAATCTAAAAAGAAACAATGTACCAAAAGCTGTGAGTTGGAAAAAGGAAAGGCCTGATCATGTGGTCACTGTATACCCTGTCTCAGCAGGTAAGATGCTTATACTGTAGATGTCTTGTTTTATTGTATGTTGTATTGTTTTATATGGACTTGTTTAACAGTATTGTTAACTGACATGTCGGCAAAGTAGTTTAGAAAAATAAATGGTTAAAATATTTAGCAATTATGGCAAACAATTATTTAGAATAATAAAGTAATATCAGGAACACAAAAAAAGGTTTTGTCAGGTGTACAGTACTGATGTCCTGGGTTACATTTCACAGGTTTGAGGTTTGTTGTTTAGAAGTAATCTAAAGTTATTTGATTTAATATAACAGTTCTGTTCCAGTTAATCACAAATCACAAATATAGACCGAGGAACAATTATGTTTGTGGAATTATTCATTGTCTTTTTAAATTTCAGCATCAAGTATGCTGTTCGTTTTTGAAAAGTATTTTTTTCCTTTTTTTTTTTTAAGAAACTTTAGATAATGAAGATCCTCGATCAGAGAAAACTAAGAAACTATTTTGAGTCGCTTTCATTTTTTCATTATTTTAATGAATTGCTTTTTACTTAATAGCATCACTTTATTTTATTTAGGTTTGGAATTTCTGAAAAAGCACCGCAAAAGCCTCATAGACCGAGTGGTGTCAGTGCAGCCCATTGCTGATGAACTGCTTCCATTTATTGGGGACCATAAGTATTCTTTGATTCAACAAGCTTCAACCAGTCAAGGCAAAATGAGAGAGATATTCAACATAGTTATGAAAGGTGGAAAAACACTGCAAGAGGAGTTGTACAGAAGTCTTCAGAAAGAAGAAAAATATCTTCTTGAAGATTTAGAAAACTAAATAACTAACTTTTTTGCAGCTCTACACAATGCATTATTTTAAACCTCAGCCATTATTAACAAATTAGGAATTATGGAAATAATTTGGAGAGGAGAAACATTTGCTGTACTTCAGCAAATCTCAGCTAGAAATCATGGAATATAATGTAGCTGTGTTATGATTCTGACACACAAAACAAAATGGGTAAGACACAAAGATGCGAAATCATCGTGGGTTTATTAATAAAAAAACAACCAAAACAAAAGAAAACACAACAAGCTCTGACCCAGCTCTGTGGCAGAGGGGAAAATAGGTCCAAATCTTGGCCAGCAGAGGACACAAGAAGACTGCCAGCGCTACCGGCAGGCCGGGAGACTGAACCTGAAGTGGCACCAGGGTCCTAGCACTCACTGGTTTGGGTGAGACAAACTGCACAGCCCTCTTTGAAATCCTCGGACGGCGGCTGCCCAACCGGGTCGGTCCCTAGCCTCTCAGCCGGATGCCCCCAAACCCCACTGGGGTTCACTCCGACCAGTCTGTCCATAACCCCCAGCAACCAGGACAACTGCACGTGGGTGAGGCATGCCTGGTCGGATGAAAGTGGCATGGCCGGACTAAATTCCGTACCCGGCTTTATTGGGGAACACTGGGTGCAGGCACTCAGCCCAATTAGGGCAGCTCGCCACTTAAACCCTAAGAGGAGGGCGATCTGTAACTCCGACCATGCCAGAAGTCGAACTGTAGTTCAACGGCATGGTTGGTACCATGATAAGCTTAAACCAAGAATCGAAGTGTTCTAAAGTGTTCATCAGTGAATGTGTGCATTGGTGTTGAAATGGTAAGGCAGAAGAAGAAAGGTAAATTCTAAGTACATTTTGCACTAAACATACTATTATCTTCAGATTTGAGCAACATTTTGAACAGTTCTGAGCTCTATTACATTACAAACCTGTTATAATCATCAGTTGCAGACAGTACATTCTGGCCTTAAAGAAGTTCACATTGTGAACATCCGGCTTGAAGCTCAGTTGTAATTCCAGTTGTTGGAGATATTGTTAACTGATTTAATATTTTTTTCAAGAATATATTTTGAATTGGTTTCCTTAGTTTATTTTTTATATAAAGCAGATGTAAATATGCATTATCCTTAAACCGTTTTCATTTTGTAAATATTTTTTATTGAACAATATAAAAAATAAAGACAGGTACAGAGAAACTTTGTGACAGTGTTTAGTATTCTTTCTTGGGTGATCTTTCTTGCGTTTTCTTGGCAAAACCTGAAACATGAACAAATCAAAAACAACAATCTAATTTGACGTTAAACATTGTTTGATGATGAATCATGTAAAACCTGGCTACCTGTCCTGTCAGTGTAAAAGATCTAACTGCATTTTGTAATCATTTGGGAATTAATGGTACTCTAACTATGAAGAAACGTTTTAATAAATGTAGCGTTCTATTTGCTTGCTGAAACAAAAAAGAAAGACATAAGGGCATTAATATTGCCAAAGCTCAATTACAGAAAAAAAATCAAATAACCATAAAAAGGAACAAATATACACAAAATAGTTACAAATTCAAAATTATAAGATGCAATAAAATTAAATACAACAAAATTACAATGAAAAACAGTGCAAATATTAGTAGTGAAATAGTATCATTTACAAAAAAGGAGCTAGTAATAAAAATGAGTTACTCAGTGTCCCTCACCTGGTGGCAGGTGTGTGTGTAGTGTGCTGCTAGTGTGCAGCTCTCGGTGCTCCCCCTGTAGGTGGGACAGTTTGTCGCTGATTGTTCTTCTCTGTATCTTTATAATGAGAGAAAATCGTCCTATTTATATTTGTCTTTTATGATGCTTTGACAGAACTCAGGGTCTCTAATTGACGTCTGTCCCAATTATTACATTGATCGTGTGTAAGAGAACCCCATCCTTCACTGCCATGTAGAACAATCAGTTCGATACGAATTGGAATTTCTATAAATGTTTTATAATGGCATAGAAGTCCATTGTTGTGTAACTCTGTGTCTATTACTAACACCACAGTAGGTGGGGGTTTTTTGTTTGGTTTTTTGTTTGCCTTATAAGAAAACTGAAAGTAAAACCACGACGCATCCGCGTTTTAAGGTCTTAACAGGTATCTGTTGCTGTGTATAATGTTCTTTACAGCCAAACGTCCATAATTTTGATTACTGATGAAACATGTCGGACCAGCACTTACATGCCGTGTTTTTTGAGGCCAACAACCTCACTGAGAAAGACAGAAAAAGGATCAGAACTTATTTTCAGATCAAGAGACATGGAGGAGGAGAATGTGGCGAAGTGGAAAAAATAAAAGACAACATTTACAGAATCGCTTTCGTTAAGAAGGAAGGTTTGTCTTTAGTTTGTTGACTCATTTTACAATTACAATTGTTAAGACTTTGCATTATTAATTAATAAGAGATCGAGACCGACAGACAAAAATATATGATTTTCACCCAGCAACTCTTTGGAGTTTTTTTATTATTATTTGGAAGTAACGTAAAGCATCGTCACGTCCAAGTTTGTGTTAATGTTCGTTTTATTTATTATTATCCTTTTTCTCTGCGACTTGCCCCGCCCGGTGTCACCCCACACGACTCTGATGTGTCCATTATTTAGCCTCGCGCATACAGAAAGCTGCATATGTTTTTTTAGTAAATCTAATTTGTTTAATTGCATTCTTATCAAAGATCAGGAAAGAGTGTTGCAGAAAAGAGAACATAATGTCGAACAAGGGAAATTACTCTTGTTGCTACGATCCGATGAAAAGGAGGAAGAAAAAAAGCCCCTGACACATTCAGACCAACAAGTAAGTACCACATACAGAGCCTCATTTAGCAACGTCGATCTGTTTATTTATACTAGTTACATTTTTTTATTCATATATTTACACAATATAATTGATAAACGTATTACAGTGCAATTTGACAAGGATTTTTTTTCTTTTTTCTATAATTAAATTTACTTAACAAATTGTATTACAAATAACATGTCTTCACACTAACTGCAGTTGGTTGTGGAATGCTACATCCAAACAACAACAAAAATATGATTAACATTTACCATTAAAATGTCATTATTAGAAATAGATTGCATTGTTCTCCACTCTTTTTACAGTCAAACTGTGGTCAGGTACATCATGTCTGCTTTACTAATACTTGAGATGTTTATATACGTCAGCTGATGTTGCCATTTGGACAGTGTTTGGAAAGGAATATACGGTATCTTAGTCTATAAGGGCCAAAAAATAACATTGCTTTAATAGGTCATGAAGAAAGTAATTCATCTGTGATTAAACTGGGACTGATGAGTGCAAAAAATTTAAACAATATTGTAAAGTGTTCCCAGTGCCTTTTAAAAGCAGCACCAGTTTGAGTTGGAAAAATGTCAATCACATCAATTAGGCACATCATTATTATCCACCTAATTAATAATTATAAATTCTGTTACTTTGTATTATCTGCATTACAGGCCTCTGGTGACAGAGCAGTGGAGAAATGTTTAAAACTGGATCCATACCTACTGCGATACCTGAAAGACAGTTCAAAAGCAAAGTCGAATCTGGAGGAAAGTCTCTCTTCTTTATTAAGTACTTTCAGAATAGAAATTGATTCTGAGAAAGTGATAGTGATAAGGGATGCAGTTCAAACAAATGAAGATGATATTGTGCTGCAAAAGTGGGAGGCTAAAGTGGAAAAGGTGTTTTCAGAGCTGCAAGACCAATACATTGTCCATTTTGAAGTGGAACCTCTGAGGCTTCAAATTATACAGCAAAACCAATTCATTTTTACTGAAAGCTTTGGAATCTATGAAGAAGAAGGTTTAGTTGTGATTGTTGCAGAGATTAATGACATGGAGAGGCAGTTGAAAATTATAGATGCCTTGCAGCTGCAGCAGAAGGCATGTAAAGAGTGTGCTGTGTCTGAGACACAATATGCACTTGTGAAGGAAAAATTTGAACAAGAGATAAACTGTGGAGCTTTAGGAATACAAATCAAACAGGAAAGACAAGGCTGTCTTCTTTTAAAGGGTCCTAAAGAACATGTTCGTGTAGGGGCTGATAAGCTTCAAAAATATTTGAGTAAAATTCAAGAGAAACAAATCCAGCTGCAACCGACCCTCAGAAGATTTCTGACATCAAGTGGTGCTCTTCAAGACTTTCAAACACGTTTTCTACAGAATTTTTGTAGTTCAGTAGTGCTTGAGATGACAGGTTCAGAACCAGTCTTATTGAGTTTGTCGGCTGGGGCACTACAAGAAGCCGCATCAGCAATCCACAGAGACCTTTGTGTGAAGACAGTGCAACTCGAGAAAGCTGAATCTGATTCATCTGCATTAAACACACTTAAAAACTCTGTGAATCAAGCATTAGAGCAAGCTAATAAAGGAAGTACAAAAGTCGAAGTCAGCTATGAGCCAGGGGCACAGGATGACCGCAGAATGAAGGTGCAACTAGTGGGATACAGCACTTATGTCAGTACAGTTGAAAATATTGTAATGGATTACAAGCAGAACTATGCAGAATACAGTGACACTGTGCAGCTACCTTGTCCGGAAATGGTTGACAGATTCTTTGAAGTTTTATCATTCATTAGTGTGAAATTCACAAAAAATGTGAATGTAAGGACTACGTCTTCCCCCTCCCCATGCGCCCACCTTTCAGGACCATGTTGTGAAGTAAAAGACCTGAAACAGAAACTAAGCTCAGCCTTAAGTGATCTTATCTGGAAGCAAATTGCTGTGGATGGTCCAGGTGTTCTGCAGTTTTTCGAAGATGATTCAAACACCCTGAATTTACTGCAGAAGTCTTGTCAAGTTCTGATATTTTCCCTAAATAATGCCCAAAGGAACACTGCAGCAGCCAGCAACCCCATTGGGACCAGCCCCTCTACCTGTTCCTCTATTTTTGTTTCTAGCCTTCAGGAAGCACATACAGGCTCCTTTGTGAATCTTGAAATTGTAATTGGAGGTCTTGAAGAGCAACAGGTAAAATAAATACATTAAATTATGAAATTATTGTAAAGCGCTCATAAATGCACAAATGCATTTGTATGTTTTTATGTATTGCACTTTTATGGGTCGAGATCTGCTATTTTCAGGGGACAGGTCATCGCAATCAACTTTTTAAGTCGTCGTTTTTTTAAAAACATTCTTTTCAGTTCCTATATTTAGCATTACAGCTCAATTGACTGAAAAAAAATCACTCTAACCTTATTCTGATGATTTGTACTGAATAGTTTCAGTCAGGCTGATGTAGTCTGGACAATAGCTACTGGTGCCAATAAGCTTCCAAGTGTTTATCAGTAAGGGTGGACCAATATTTACACTTGATTTTTTAATATGGTAACAGGCTGATTCACACACATAGGTTGATTCAAAAATGCTGCCAAATATGCCAAACATGCTTATTTTTTTGGATACTTTACCTCAGCCAGAAAGTTCCAGAATTGTCCAGTAGGCTCTTGACAAATGAATGTCAGAGAGCTGAACAACCTCCATCAGATTCTTACACATTTGAATTAAACTGCGTCTCTGCAGTGTTCTTGCCTCTGTCAAACTGTTTGTGATCTTTGTGCTAATCACAAAAGGAAAAATGCCAACTAAACATGAGTTAAATTCAGACAACCTTACAATTCAAAATTTGAATTGTTTCTTTAGGAATTATTAGACAGGTCAAAAATTGAGTAACTTGGGATCAGTTGATGACATTTCTAAAGTATGTTAAAAATTGAAATAAACAACATAGCAGGAAAAGGTTAGAAATAGTCACAAGTCACTCAAGGTCTGAAATGTAATTGCAAGATAACAGTTAAAGGGCATTGTGCGAGGGCAAAGCAAAATCTCAAAAATTTTCAAATTCCAGACTTTTATTAAATAATAGAATGTATTTCTCTGTTACATTTCAAAAACAGCATTCATATGTAATTGTATTATTATTTATTATTTTTATTTATTTATTTTTTTTTTTGCTAAGGTTGATGTGCTTGTTACCCCCATGCTGAACACATCCCTGATCTCAACAAAAATTGGGAAGTGCTTGTTGACAAAAGCAGGACAACGTTTTAAAATGGATTTTGATGCTTCCAAAAGAGGAAGAAATATTGGCCCTGGAGATGTTCTGGAGGTAGACGGGACTGGATTAGAATGTAACAAAGTTTTCTTCATTGAGTGTGTGCCTTGGAGTGGAAACGCAAACATTTGTGAAACGGTAAGACCAGAAGAAATTGTGTTTTTCAGAAAAGTACTTTTTATTGCTTTCTGTGACTTACTACATACAGACCTGTTTACAATATATGTGTTGCAGACGTTACGTTCTGGACTTGAACAAGTTCTGGCACTTTGTGAACAACAGTCATGGAACTCGGTTGCTATTCCGGTCATTGGACCCGGGCAAGCTCTGTCAATGCCCATCAAACAAGCTACCACTATTCTGACGGAAGTGATTGAAGCATTTGGCATGACTACATCTACTCCATCTCTCAACACAATACGCATTGTTATAATGCCTCATTTTGAAGAGGTAAAATGTTCAGAAAAGTGTTGGGAGTATTTTTGTGCTTTAAGTGAATACCTGTTTTACATTTGTTGTACATATCAGCCTAATGTGATTAGAACAGTGAGTTATGGTCTATTGTAGGGTGTAAGGTTTCAGCAAAGTTGTATTTTTGAACTATTGTCTACTTAAACTAGAGTATGGTATTGTTTACTATGGAAGCACTTCCGTAAGTGTCTCTGTATAAAAGCGTCTGCTAAATGCTGAAAATGTAAATCTATCAATTATTACATTTATGGAGGGTGTTCATTCAAAAGGGTACACCAAAAATTAGTAAAGCTGTTACATAATATATTTCGAAATGTACGCAATCAATTCTGTGTATACTAATGTTATAGACTTTAAGTGTTTGTCATTGAACTTTTGCTTTATCAACTTTAATTATTAAAGAAAATAATTCATTTAGTATTTTCTGTTTTTTATAACAGGTGTAAGTGAAATTATCTTTACACATCATACGGTTCAAAGCTTAAAAATATAGGCAGTAACCATTCTTGTATTCACTGTTGTTGTTTTATTACTAGATCTTTCAGGAAGCCAGCTCATGTCTGAGTGCAATAATGGTCGATTCCACAGGACTTGGTAAGTGTGTTCCGAAATAAACCTTTTTTCAAAAAATGTCAGTGGATGCAGCATCAGTTTCACTACAATTCAATTAATTCTATTTTACAGCTGTCTTTAGGTCTTTGAGCTCAGACATTGAGGAAATTACCATCCCAGTAGGCAGATGTCAACTTCACCTAGTGTTTGGTGACATCATTGATGAGAGAACGGATGTCATTGTAAACACCACAGACTTTGCTGACTTACAGACAGGTGCAGATATATCCTAAATAATAGCTTGTTCTTAAATTATACTTCAGTTCAGTGTGAAATGTGAAAATATTACATTTTCAGACGTGTGCAATGACATCCTGAGAATTGCTGGACCACAAGTGAGAACAGCTCTTACAGGAGGTAAAAGTCAAGACTAACTGCATTCGCCAAACTATGGTTTGAAGTCTGTGATGTAAAAAATTGAAGATTACCTTTTAATTTTTGTTCTGGTAGACATTCTATGATGTTACATGAAATATTTATCATTTAGAGTGTGGTTTCCCTTTTAATAAATAGAATACTTTCTTGAACTTTTTTTGTTTTTTAGTGCAAGTTAAAAAAGGAGATATATTTACCACACAGCCTGGAAATTACCTCTGCAAAAAGATTATGCATGTTTGTGGACTAAGGGATGCTGAGGTCATTAAAAAACTAGCACGAGACCTGGTGACAAAATGTGAAAGCAGTGGCTACAGTTCAGTGGCTGTCCCTGCTATCTGTGCTGGTTCGTATAATTTTTTATCTGTTGATAACATGTAAAGGTTTTTTAATAACGAGCTGTTTAATATCGATTTTGTGTTTAACTTTTTATTCATGGACCTTATATTGATTATATTTTTTCTATACAATACATTGTTAATGTGAAGAAATCTTCACCCACCAGATTAAAATGCATTCCAGTGTTGCATTTTAGTGTTTTCAGTTGTTAGTGTTTTATTTAACAGTCTTGGGTACAAAAGACTATCAGTGAACACACCCTTCTGTCTAGTGATTGTTCTGTGTGGGTGTGTTATTCATGATGTTATTAGCATGATTTACTGAATCTATCTATGCAATAAGATTAATCTGTCACACTGGTGAGAAAACAAGCCCAGGTTATAGTCTTAATACAAAGAAATGTAAAATAGCCAACTCCTGTGTAGGTAAAGGAGGGCTGGATCCTCGCTTGGTTGCCCAGGCCATTCTCCAGGGAATAAAGGATGCAGCACTACATGCAAACCTCATCCACCTCAGAACAATCCGCATTGTTCTGAAGAAAATCCATGTTTTTCTGGAGTTCAAAACTATGGCTCAGCAAATGTTTGGCACATTCACCCAAAGAACAGGTGAGCAAAAAAAAATATTTATTATTATTATTATTATTATTATTATTATTATTATTATTATTAATAATAATAATAATAATAATAATTTTATTATTAATATTATTATACTTTATAAAATCAAAGTTAAAAAATGTTCACTGTTTAGATCAACCACTTTTTGCACCAATGCATTTAACATTAGGAAATATTTCAAAATGAATGCGAAGTGATTAAAACGGCATTTTTATTAATATAAAAGATACATCAGAAAAGCAAACGACGAGTCAAAGAAAGTTTCCCAGCCCTTGCAATGCCCCTGCAACATGATTTGCCAGAATGCGAAACCTGAAGTCGTCCTGAAACTGGTCCAACACAGACGACTGTGGCAACAGCACTTGAAACATCCCAAAGCGTGACTAGACTGGTACAGTACAAAGAAGATGAGCTCACGGTCGCCCATCTGCCACAACATCAAGAGATGACTTCTACTTCACCTTTTTGGCAAGAAGGACAGGCCCAGCAATGCAACAGATCTGCGAGGACAGTTTTCTGCTGCCACTTGATGAGATATTTGCACCAAACCATAAGTAATTGGCTCCCATCGTGTTGGACATGCCCGGGGACCAATGGTATGCATTCCATTATCTGCTGAACAACTTAGAACCCATAGAAGGTGGGCTGAGGTGAGGTGAATGAGGAACACGTTTCATGAGAGAATGGGACCCCTGTGGTGGTGGGGGAATCATGGTGAGGGCTGGCATATGCGTTGATGGTCATACCGACCTCCACGTCAACAGAAATGGATTGCTGACAGCTGTCAGATATTGAGATGATGTCCTGCACCCTAAAGTGGAATCCTTTGCTGGAGAAGCTGGAAATAACTTTCTTTTCATGGACAATTATGCAAAGCCCCATCTTGCGCATCTCGTGTACAAAATGCTTCAGGAGGCAGCAATCAAACGCATGGACTGCCCTTCACGTTCTCCACACCTGAATACCATTGAACATGCTTGGGATGCAATCTAGCAAACCATCCAATGCCTTTTCTTTGACTTTGGCTTTCCTGGTGTTCTTGTTTAATAAAAAAAATCAAATGCTTATTCACATTTTAAAATATCCCCTAATTTATGCAAGCAGTGTAATTAGAAGACATCAGTCCGTCCACCCCCAGTCGAAGTGGCTGTTGCTCAGTTCTTTGTGTCTTTTCTCTTTCCTCTCAAGCTCCGACACCACCTAGGAGTCTCACAGCTGCTGCTAGGGGACGCTCACTGTCCTCTTTGTCCCTGGCTTCCTCCATAGATCTTCATTCTCTAGTTCAGGCTCTTCCAGACCAGCAGACCACTGCTGAATTTCAAATATTGGGATGGACCGAAGATGATATCTCAAAAACTCATCAAGAACTTTGTCAGGCTTATGAAAGGAACTGCTCATCACATGTTTTTACCCAAGAAGAACTAAAACACCTGGCCTCAAATGAAATGGACCATATTATCAATAATGTCTCTTCTCTGGGAATACAGATTAGTCAACATGATCTCAATGGCTTAACAGTAAGCGGACTGACGAAAGGGGTACATAAGTTCAGTCAGCTGATACAAAAGGCTCTTCTCAGGCAGGTATGAAATGAATTTGGCTGGAATGATTCAAAAACAACTATACAGATATATGGACCTAATTTAATGTATGTTCTGTATGTATGTATGTATTTTCACTGTAGGTTAAAGAGAGGGAGCAAGGCGATGTTTTTGCCAGAGTCAGCTGGTGCATTCTGGGAGCTAGGAGAAAATGGGAGCGATTGCCTGTAGAAGCTCACATTCAGCTTGAAGCTGGAAATGGAGGTGTGAGGGATGCACAGGGACAGGAGTGGACAGTGGATCTGTCAATAATGAAAGCCACAGAGATTAGAACTGGACTTTGGGCCGAGCTAAAACGACTAGAGAACCTGCCAGGTGCAAAATCACTTAATTATCAGACATTAACCAATCAGATTTGAAGTAATTGAATGGTCAATATAAATTTCTTACAGTTCTTTTGAAAATGATGTTCGATACAAAACTGGACTTTACATTACCTCTGTTTATACTGATCTATGTATAGTCAGTACAAAGTGCTTGATTGTTTTTCCACTTATTAAATAACACTGAAAACTGTTTATACTAGATTATTAATAAATGCAAACTGGTTTGTTTCTCTATCTCAGATTTCACTTTACCGCTGTACTGGAGCAACATGGCCCCAGGAGAGGTTTGTAAGGTGGTCAATTTGGACCCAAACTCCACTGAATTCAAAAGAGTAAAAGATGACTTCAAAAAAACAGTCCAGAAAGTCGTCATCAAGGTTTGCTTCCTCCACTGTGTTTACATCACTCAGCCTATTGAGAGTATAAGCATGAGTTTTGGATTGCTGATGGTTAGTATTTTAGATCCTTTTTTTGCGCACAGGCACAACTGTAGCCACTAGGATGCATAAACCAGTGCATTAAGATCAAAGACTTAAAGTGACTAAAAGAGTGTTTTGTGTATTCCACTAGTAATATACAACTGGGCAATAATTAAGAAACGGTTACCAGAAAGGTTACCAGTCCATCATATGGCAGAACGCAAACACTAGGTCAAGTTTCCAATTACCTTTAATTATCCTGACTGCATATATTTGACACCCCGGGATTTAAAGATACAGTAGTTCAATTTAGAGTTTATTTCCAGTTCCTTTAATTTAGTGTTTTTACAGATCGAGCGAATTCAAAATGTGAACCTGCGTCGAGCTTATGAGGTTCGGAAAAAAGAGCTTCAGGATAAGAACGGGTCATCAGGTGTTGGAGAGAAAGTCCTGTATCATGGGACTACAAAAGATGCCTGTAATTCCATACAGAATAGCAACTTTAACCGCAGATTTGCTGGACAAAATGGTAATGACTCATTATGTGATTATTCTTACACAAGTACTATCAATTAATCCAGTTGATCTCATCTGATATGTGGTTTGGGTAAATATTTTGCTCATTCATTTCTCACAGGTACATTACATGGGCTTGGAACATACTTTTCTGTGCAAGCTAGCTACTCTGCCAACCATATATATTCTGTACCTTCTGCTGATGGGACGCAGCTCATGTTTGTAACGCTCGTCCTGACGGGCCGCTACACTCAGGGGGCTAGAGACATGAAGAGTCCGCCACCCCGTTCTTCACAAAATCCTCATGACTGTTTCGACAGTGTGGTTAACGACATTCAAAACCCCAGCATGTTTGTGGTGTTTCACGACTGTCAGGCCTATCCAGACTATCTTATCACATTTAGGTGAGAATGCAGATGTCCTTCCTGAATAGATCAAAAGACCTAGACCTAGAAATAGCTAAGTATATTCTAAAGGAAATTCTGAAATGAAATATATGTGGAAATAGTAAGTGATTCATCAGTTTAACCTGCTTTTTAAATACACAACATTATCATTATATAACAAATAATAAAGTTGGCATAAAGTTATAAGTTGTGTTACAATTATGTTAACTATTGTGTTTAGTGTCTGATTGTTCATCTAACTAAAATAGGGGGTTGGTTAACTTCTTAAACGAGATGGGATGTAGTAATGTGTTACACATAAATACGTACCTGTAATGGGAAGATGATCCTTTGGGGGGCACTGTTATCTTAATAGTTTCGTCTAAAAGAAAAGTAAGCGCAGAAGGATGATGATGATTATCCGATTAGTCGCAGCCGACTCTCGGTCACTTGATGGATCATCGATCCATGAAGTATTTCGGC
>JAYDZG010000036.1:19809335-19826880 GCA_034509265.1 Microcambeva bendego
GGTGCAGTGATCAGTTTTTATTGAGATACAGTGAAATACCACTAATTTGTGGTTCAGGGTTTTCATGAATCTTCCTCAGGGAACGAGGCAACACACTTGCATAATGCAAGTTGCACTTGTTAATTTAACATGCCACATTTTTTCTCCTTATTTCTGTGTAGGTGTTCCTGAGTTTACTAAACGTGTAATGAAGGCCATTACAAAAGAGCGATTAGAGGAGGCCAGAGCTACTGGAATGAGACTCTGTGTGGATTTGAGCATGACGGACTGCATGTCGCACAAAGTAATGAGCTCACCATCATACCGCATCACTTTATATTTACACTGCAAGATATATTTTTTTGTTTAGGGAAAAAGTAGAGACTAATGCTAAATGCCTAGCGTAGCATAAATAAGTAGAACAAAATCTCTACATGTTAAAAATATAAGATTCACCTGTGGCCAGAATTTAATAAGAACTTTAGTGGACTTCTGTTCTTATAAGTCACTAGCTAATTGGTTAAGATACTTCACTAGGAATCAGAAGATAAGTGTTTAATTCCACACCACAGCAAAGTTGCCTCTCTTGCTTTGGATAAAGCTAAAATGTAGCATGGGGTAACATGGGGTACATGGACAGTAAGGTCATCTATAAATGTATATATGAATATGGAAGTTCTAGAAGTCTATGGACAGTACTGCATTCTAACATTGCATGATTTGAGGTCAGAGTAGTTGTTGCTGGTCTATGTGTTTGAGGAAACACATGCTAGCTCCCATGCTTCCAAATCAAACGGTGAGCAACATTTAGCATTAGTAACTAAAATTAAATGATATTGCCTTAGTATTAGTTGTGTTTTAGTTAATGAAATCTTCTCCTTTTGCAGGAGATCTGTCGTTTGGCAGGTCAGATCAGACGACTCTATGGGTCCAATAAGAAATCCGCACAGCCTTTCCACCTCTTTCTGACTGACATGAGAGAAGATGGTTTGCTTTACAAGGAATGCATCAGGATGAATGAAGGCTTCCTCAACTACACGGTCAGTAAGTAAATGATTTTGAGATGTGACTGCACATTTTTAATTTGCTACAATAATACAGATTCATGCATCGATGCTTTCGTATACTTATGAGCACCATATTTCTGGCCACTGCTCTTATTACATTTATACTAGTAGATTGTGAGTTGAGTGAACAGCATGGGGCAGTGTTGCAGTTAGCACTTTTTTAGGCAAAAACTGGACATGCACTTTGCATTACCCCTCTTATACTGTTTTTATCAGAGGTCTATTGGGGAATGCTTTCATTCTGCAGGGACAGGGTTAGGGTAAGCATTTAAATATGTACAGTTGTGATAAAATAATTTAACAAAATTTTTAGAAATAAGAGGACATGCACCATATTTGTATCATTAGAATATCTTAATTGCATGTCCAGGCTTTCAAGACAAAAAGTTGTTCAGTCAACATACATGCAGTAATTTCACTATGTTTAAAAAGTACTATGTTATATCTGAACTTAAATGTACATAATTGCATTTAACCCACAATGCATTGCACTATAAAAGAATCTGTATGTCTTGGAGGATAAGTTGCCAAAACAAACAGAACTTGGATAATAATGAGTGCAGGAGAGGGTACACTTTTATTAACAATGTTCTGAGTAGCTGGCAGACTTCACGCTACCCCCACAAAAATCTACTCGATCAAAAGAATGGTTGTAATATCGAATGATACATTTTAATAATAAATAATTGTTTGACGCAGATTGACATCACAGATGAGAGCTGGATTGATCTGTTCCCCTGTGCTGATGTTGTTTATCTAACTCCAGATGCTCCTGAAGGTCAGTGTTACTAAATTACCAATTTGTTGGTAAGTCCACCATATGGACTTCAGTGTTTGGGAATCCTTTCTTATTTTGAGTGCATGTGTTTCAGTCACAACAATTGTTAAGAGATGCAATAACCTAATAATACAAAGCAAATTATATGACTTTTAACTTTTCAGCAACAGTTTAGGAAAGCTGGCTTGTTTATGTTTGAAATAGGATGTCCAACAAGCTCATCTGGTGTCCAAATACTTTTGCCTATACAGTGGAAGTTCCTAATGCATTCACCAAAGCAATCACAAATAAATAAATAACCACACTACTAAACAAAAGTTTGGACCCTCTCATTCAATGGTTTTCTTTGTAGCTTTTCTTAACTACACTGTATATCAATACTGAAGACATCCAAACTTTGAAGAAACACATATTGAATGATGTAATTATGTAATTAATAAAACACATTTCAGCTTTAGAACAAGTGGATGAAGAAAAGATCTACATTCTTGGAGGATTAGTGGATGAGAGCATTCAAAAGGTTGGTTGCCTTTTAGCCACTAGTGATTGATTGTGTAGGCCATAATTTCAGCTGCAATAACTAACACATTTTATAAAGGGGGGGATTTTGACCGACCAATTGGTACTAATATCTATCAAAAACATATTTTTGTATGCATAGTAGTGATGCATTCACTATTCTACCTTCTTTAGTTCTACTTTTATATTTGCCCATGTTGCTAACTATCTATTTCATGTAAGAAACTCGCACGCATACACACACGTGTTTTAAAATGAATGCCTTTGACATTTATTTTCAATGTCATTAATTGTGTTTGGATATTGTTATTTGTAGTGCTTATTGAATCAGTCATGCCAAATAAAAATGATGTGTCTAACAGAAAAGAAGCTTTGCTCAGGCACGAGAGCTTGGGGTGTCAATGGCACGGTTACCTATTGATGAGTACATGGTAAAGAAACCCAACTCCAAGAACTTCCACTCCAAAATTTTAGCCATCAACCAAGGTTTGTTCTTTTTCCTCTTTAAGTCTGATAAGCTACAGTATATGTGGGCATAATAGCTGTAATTGTTACCAGAGTATATAAGATAAATAAAGACATACATTTGTTTAATGGTGATACTGAAATGGATGTTTAATAATCATTCAGTGATTTAGTTGATTTAGTAAATTACAAATGAATCTCTGTGGCCTCGAAATCACACGCCGGTATGTATATGTACATTTATTTTACTATTATGTTTTATAAACTTTGGTTACGTTTATGACAGGTATTGGTTACACAATGTCAATTAAAGACAATTTGGTATTTCTAATTTATCTCACTGGCATGTTTTTGGGACTGTGGGAGGAAACTCACACAGACATGGGGAGAACATGCAAACTCCAAACAGAAAGAACCCACACTCCACCCTCAAATCAAACCCAGGACCTTGCAACCCTCCGAATCACCATGCTGTCATATTCACATTTAAATGGTGTTTACAAAGAGACAAAACAGAAAGTTTAGCAAAATTTCAAAATGTTTAAATGCTAAAGTATAAATGTTGTTTATACTGTTTAAAGTTTGGGGTTTTAGAACACAACCCCTTGATTATAACTGTACAATTTGTACATGTATACTAACCTAAGGTTTACTAAGGGATAATTGTTAGTAAATTAAAGTCAATTAATTACAGTAGAGATAGAGCAGACATTTGCTATGTTCGTTATGTTTGCAAAATGGTGTTCAAGTATTTATATGCATAAGGTAAAAATAATCTATCTGGCATGTATGATATTTACATTGTTTTGTTGTGTTCTACAGTATTCGACATTCTGCTGACCTTTCGTGACACTGGAAGCTGGAGCAAAGCCCTCAGTGCAGGAGTTCCAGAAGGAAAAGGATACACAATATCACTAGAAGCTGTGACTGATCCACCACGATAACTCAGACATCAAGACATTAGTTTACACAGAAATCACCAGTCGATATACAGCAGTTCTTCAGCGAAAGAACATGTTAGGAAAACTGTTAATCATGTGCTGATCAACTGAACAGATGCAGATATTTTCCTGTTCTTATCTTGCATCCAGTCCTTATCTTCTTATCTTTAAGCCAGCACTGAAACTTCTTACATGTCTATCCATAGATGACTGTTGCTGGCCCATACCGATCAATAATTCAACATGTGCCCTGTGTAATTTATTGGGATTTTTCAGGGCAGGTGTAAAATTTATGAGTATTTTTAAATTAATATGTAAGGATTATAAGTGTGTCTTGTGGTTTAAAGCAGACTACTAATATAGCCAAGGTGAACAGGTTGTTAAGAATGCATTATTTACATCAATTGAAATTGCAAGCTTAGACTTGTATTTTAAATGTTATATGGGTAATTGATATGAAAACTGTTTTTAAGTTCTGCTGGTAAACTGCAAGAATGTAATGTTTTAGAATGATTTTATCACCAGTTAATTTGATCACTGTAGTAATCACAGATGATTTATTCAAAACAAGAAATGAAATGTATGTTACTTGTCATACTTTTATACTGCATCTATTAATAATACAATGTCCACATTTTAAATAAATTAATGTTTATATGTTTAGCTTAAGACTGTGTTTGCATTAAATGCTGTACTTGAATCAAACAAATTCCATTAAGGTGAAAGTTTAACTAAGACCTAAGCACTGTACATTGTTTAGGGATTTAGGGGAGAGACTTGCTTAAAAAATGTTAAGTTCATTCAATTTCAGATGTTTTGCTAGTAAACAAAATTCAACATTTCTTGTAATAGGAGTTACTTAGTGTCATGTCAGTTGGTTGTTGTGTTGCCCAAAAACCTCCGTGAATGGCTCGTGAATGTTCCTCATATGGTCCATAGACACTTCAACCCAGTTGTCTAGCCAAAACAAGGACTGATCTTTTGGGGGTTTTTTTTGCCTCAAATGCTCCCATTTCTCACTCTTTTATTAAAGGAAACAAAAAAAATATTTAATGTCACATTAATGCAATGGAATTAAAATTCAGACATAAACGATACCAGACGCTGGAAAATTGCTTCGGTGACCGATGGTGAAAAACTGGTAAACATCTGTAATTGTTTAATTTGGGGAAAATGGAACAGTGATATGTATTAAAAGTAGGTGTGTGTGAGACATGGTTACTAACCATGCCTCAACTGGTGGCAGGTGTGTGCAGCTCTCTCTGCCCCACCTGTAGGTGGGAAAGTTTTTGTTGTCTGGGAGGGAGTTTAAGTAGAGAGTGATTGTATTGAATTTGGGAATAAATTGGGACCGAATGTGATGATATTTGGTAACAATTAGTGCAGTGCTGGCACAGGACCGGGTCTCTCTCTTCAAGGTGCTTTATTAGCATTCACATTTGTTTCGCCAAAGCTACTTAACAATATCTCTCTCTCTCTCTCTCTCTCTCTCTCTCTCGCACACACACTGTGCTGCAGTTAGAATGAGAATGATTTGACCACAGTAAAGGCAACAGTAGCTCTGCAGAAGTACTCAGGAGTGCATATTTTCTTCTAATGCAAAAGGACAATATGTGAAAAATAGTTCTCCACTTCCAGCTATTTTCTCTATAAAAGATCTGCATGCCCATGAGTGTTACCTAGGCTTAATGGATAACTGAATTCCTTCTGGTGAGTACTGAACTGTTTGATTAATGAATGAATGGAGCTGAAGGTTACATACAGCATGAAACAACATGTTCAGTGGTTCCGAGGGGAAGAGCAGGAGATCTGTACAGACAGACCTGGAGGAGTTTGATTCCATACGGAGTGTCCTGCTATACAGGTCAGCCTGGGTGACTTCAATTTCATTCCTATGTACCTTTGTAAATTCTCCTATTGTGTGTTTTATGTTATTGTTCCAGTTCATGTAGAATACAGTATACTAATGTGATACTAATGTGGCTTTAATGTGCATTTTGTTGAGTAAAATGATTAAAGCTAGCCTGATTTCATTATGGTACACATAAAGATACAACCAGAACTACTACTTTACCCATTTTAAGGCTAAACACATATTGAAACACTTAAAATATTGATATTTCCTCCAGTGGAAATATTAACTTGAGCTATACTTGTGTGTATTTGTATATGTTGCTGGTGGCACCATTTTAAACAGTTTAATAAGTTACTAACTACAAAATATCCTCTTCCTACTGTAGATATTATGGGCAGCATGGTCGGTGTAGCACTTTCACCTCACAGCAAGGGGTTCGATCCCCAGATGTCTGAATGGGTTTCGTCCGGTGCCAGTTTCCTCCCAGATAGCAGACATTGAATCAATGTTGATTCAACGTCCTTTGCGTCCTTAGCTATCTGGACGCCCACAGTCCAAAGACAGGCAAGTGAGGTGAACTGGAGATGCAAAATTGTCCATGACTTTGATATAAAAGCTGGTTATATCGAAAGCGTATTAACCTTGTGTAATGAGTAACTATGTAAATGTTAATTGTGCACCAAACATTAATGATGTGGTGTATATTAAAACAAATATTAATAATAATAATAAAAAAGATTTGTGCAATGTTTTCAGTGGACTCCGTTTTAAGTTGAACTAACATAACAGTAAATGAAGCTAACTGTCATGTTGTGAGGAAAAGGCTTAGTGCAGTGGTCCCCTAACATCGGGCCGTAAACCTGTACCAGTTTTTTGGTGATTTATTAAAGGATTTACAGAAAGGGAAACTGGCAGGCACATGGATTTAAGCGAGTTTGACAAGGGCCAAATTGTGATGACTTGATGAGTGATTGAGAGCATCTCCAAAACTGCATCTCTTGTGTGGTGTTCCTGGTCTGCAGTCTTCACTATATATCAAAAGTGGTATAAGGAAAGAACATTGGTAAACTGGTGACCCAGTCATGGGCGACTAAGAATCATTGATGCACGTTGGGATCAAAGGCTGGCTTTTTAAAAAAAGGTGTCAGCATACACAGGGCATCACCGTTACAAAGCTGTTTTGGTAGAAGAAGCAGAACCTACATAATATTTAGAAGGTGGTCATAATGTTTTGCCTGATCGGTGTGTTTGCCCACTATGCCATGAAAAGCTTCTCTGTTGCTACGGCAACGATAACTTTATCCAATCGCGCTTTGAAAAACCGTCACGTGGACGTGGTTAAGGACCCGTATGTGTACAACATGGCGAGTTGATCTCAATTCTCAACCCAAAGCAGAAGAAACAAATAGCATGTAGCATAAACATGAAACAATGGCGTCCAAAGAGTTTATTAAACGATTCGAAGAGCATTCCGTCTGCAGTGTTATTAAGGAGAGCGGAGAGAAAGATGGAGAGGATGGAGAAGACACACTATCCGTATCATCAGCGTCCAGTTACACAGACTGCTCAGAGTAAGATCCATCAGAAGTTCCACATGCATTAAACACACTGTAGGATCAATGGGTTTTAAGCACGGAACACACTCTTTTCAATAATGGGGGAATAAAACATATCTATATTTATATAACTGTAGAAGAGACTGGAGGTTAATGGATCTCTTAGTGAAACCCGATACAAACAACGAGTCGACTCACTTCTGATTCATTACTGATCCTATACGATTCAAACTGACTCACTCTCTTACTTTCTGTATCACCGATGTGCTGGAGCCTATACCAGCTTTACAATGGCTACAGGCATCCAGAAACACCCTGGACGGGGCACCAGTCCATAACAAGGCAGACACACATACATCTGAGTCTCAGTCTTCTTTATTGGCAATACTACAAAATGTTTAAGACACACTGATGATTGACATTGTGTTACTCTCAAACCCAACGTGCAACAATAAACATTAAAAAACAACTAAGACATTGTGCCACCTTGTTGTGTAATCATACATTTACCAGTTATAAGTGTAAAAAGTAGTATTTTGTGTATTCTTGCTCTGCAGCAGGGCAGCATTTGAATCAGAGATCTGACCAAAAATAAAGCTGTTGGTAAAAAAAAGAATGAATTATTCAGAGCTATGTAGTACATTTTTCTGGCTTGCATTGAAAAGTGTTGGTCAGCTCTTGCTTTTTTCTAAGCCACTGTTCAACCCCACTGTGAAATCATATTAAATATTTGTCAAAACAAGTCACCAAGTAAATTTTATTTTACACATAACAAGCATGTCTACAAGAAAACTCACAATATATGTCAAGACAAGTAGTTGAATAATACACAACACATAATGGTGTATTGCTATTTAAAGTGGCTTCTCAGATGAGCCCTTGTCTTTGTTTAAAAGCCTGGATTAAGATAAATATTATAGTAATATTTTGTGGGTTGTAGTGTCAGTCAAAGTAATGCAAACTCTTACTTTTTAGGAGCTCCCAAATGTCTGCTTCCAAAGTGAAAAGCAGTCCTTGGTAAATAATTATATACTGTTTGTAGTCTTTGGTGAATTTATAGCCATGGTTTCCAAGAGCTCACCACAGAAACTGTGTGATTTACATTTGGGGGAAAAGGGGAAGGAAACTGTGTTTAGGTGCATATTTTCTTGTTAGATTTTTAGCAGAGGAAGAGCATTTTATGCAGATACACTAGTTGGCCTGAGTACCAAAGGTGTAAAAAAAATCAGTATTATGTGAATTCCTGCTTTGCACTGTTTTCATGCTACATTAGACTCACTGAGACCCTGACCAAAGTAAAGCTAGTAGTAAAAATAAAGCAATGAAGATTTCAGAGCTAAGGAAAGTAGTAAACTATTGTGTTCATTGTTTTGGCTTGTGGTGAAAACATATGGCTCAGCTCTTTCTTTTTGCAGTCTAAGCAATGTTTCAGTTTTCAACACTTTTATGTAAAACAGATTGCTATGTAGTCTCTTTATTTCAATTATTTTCAAGTGTGACACAGTGGTCCAGCTGCGGTAGTGGAGCCTAGTGCTCAAAGTCCTGGGATTGATACTTGGTTTCGGTCACTGTCAAGCATAGGGTGTCCCTCTTTTAATATTACAGTTTAGGTAAGGAACTGGTAGTCAGGAGGCTACTGGTGTTGTTACTTGCTTGGTATTTAATTCTGAGGTTAAGGTACTATACTTCTATAAAGAATGTTACCCGTTTTATAGCGCCACTAGACAGTGTTGAGGGCTTTGCTCAAGGGCCCAATAGTGGCTGCACAACAGGGCCTAGATTTTGAACTGATGGCCAAAAGCTCTATCCACTGGGTTGTTATTTGTTTATTAGGATTTTAACATCATGTTTTACACTCTTGGTTCATTTCATGACACACACACACACTGTAGATAACCCTTATACAAGATTCATCAGTACACACGTTTATATCAAACACAGTCATGGACAATTTTGTATCTACAATTCACCTCACCTGCATGTTTTGCAATTGTGGGAGGAGTTTTACCCACTAGGTTACCACTGTCCCATAGTGCTGCACCCACCACCACCCTATCAGGTTAAGGCAGTTAATTATTTAATACTATCAAGCTTACTGAAGTTTTTATAAACCATTTGACAATTATTTTCACAAAAAAGTTTAAAATGTTTAACATTTGATAATCACTATTTTTCCTAATAATAATACTTTTTGTAGTGAACTTGAGCCTGAGTGGCTGGACGACGTTCAGAAGAATGGCGAGCTCTTCTATCTGGAGCTGAGTGAGGGCGAGGAGGAATGTTTGCTTGCCCAGACCACTGCCACTCACTCTGTCACCACCAATCACGTGCACTTCAGTGAAAATGAGGCAGAGATCATCAGTGACGAAGTTGGAAATAAATGTAAAGTCTCCAAAAGGAAATCAGAACCAAAGCTAAAGAGGCTCGCCAAGATTCTAAGACACAAACGTCACTCAGCTCAAAGTAGCAGGACCGCTGGAAAAGGTGACCGGTCTTCTCAGCAGCCTACATCTATACTGAAAAACCAGAACGGGCAGCGGGGAGGACTGGTGCTACACCAGCCATATCTAAAGGATGTGTGTGTTTATGTAAACCCTAAACGTTTGGACAGTATGTCACCTTATTCCTCAGAGAACGGAGGCTTGCTGGAGGCTTTATTGGGAATGGTCCCACTTGGCGGTAATGAAATGAGTCGGAAGGGGCAAAGACTCGTCATTCATGGGCTAATACCTAACAGTCCAGCTAGCAAGTGTGCACAGATTTTAATAGGTAAGGATGCTTGAGGTTTTTTAATACAAGGTAAAATCTCACCTCAGTGTACTTCTTCACTCATAGTGTCCTAACCACTCTCTAGCAGTCTCCCATTTTAGAATTGCCTCTGTGGTTGGCAGCTCTTTTAGTCCCACTGGCTCAAACTCTGGAACTCTGTGACTTTCCTCTTTACATCATATCTCAGCTTTATGTTCGTTATTCTTTGCTTTTGTCTACTTTGTTAACATGATATGTTTATGTATATGAACCTGAACAAAGTAGAATTTATGGTACAAGCTAATCAAAAATCCATATTGCATCATGTGTTTTTGACCCAGCAAATAATCAACCAAAACCTTTATGTAACAAGTATTTATTATGTCAGTATTTAAATCACATGGAAAATACTAAATGTTGAAGCAGATGTTATAATAGGGTAGATGGTCTAACACATTGCTAACAAGTGTAGAAAAAGAAATGATCAATTCATTTAAACAGAATACTTTCAGTTTGTGGAAACTTTCACAAGGAAGGCTTTAGTGCACCCAGGTGGATTAGTGGGATTTTCTACTGTACACTATTGTCAAGAGTCTTAACTCACCAGTTCGAATCTTGCCATTGTAGGTAGCCTCTAGGATCCACAAAACCAGCGTATTGTATTTCCGGTCACAAGCCTGGATAAATAGTAGAATTGCGCCAGGAAGGTCATCCGGCTGTGCAAAGAAACAATATTTAAAGGAAGGCCTTTGTTGTGCAGAGAGTTGATAGTTTATCTGAAGGAGGCATTGAAGTGCTGAATTGCTTATTGGTGCTTGGATTTCTGGGATGGTTTTGAGCTACCTGGACAACATGCTCTGTTTTTGTAGATGGTTTGACGTCTGTGGTGTTGAAGAACTTGTCTTGAACTTTAATGAATGTTTGAGAAAAATTGAAATGTCAGTTGCAAATCAGGCCAACATCAGTACCTGACTATGAAGACTAACTCAAAAAATGAAGAATATCTTTTCACAGACAAACAGTTCATAAATCTTGTGAAATGCATCATCAGTAAGTGTACGCTGTTATATGCACTGAGGTTGGAAGTCCAGCTCGCTCGTGGTCACATGTTCACATACTTTTGGTCATATAGTGCATCCTAGTTTAATAGGGTCTGTTACTGTTTTTGTGTTTAACCAAACAAAATCCAGACAGGCCAAAGGAATTTACAGGAATGACAGAACCAAGTAATTTACCATGAGTTAGCTTTTAAGGAGCGGCTCTGAAACGACTGGCCATGCTAAAGCAATTATGACATTTAAATGTCTGAAATAACACAAAGGACGGCTGTGTGATGCAGATAGGATGGTGAAAATAAAGCAAAGGCAGGTGAAGGTGGCCTGTGCAGAGAGTTGATAGTTCATCTGAAGGTGGCATTGAAGTGCTGAATTGCTTATTTTGGGTTCTTAGATTTCTGGGATGATTTTGAGCTACCTGGACAACATGCTAGTCTCTTTGTCTCTGTTTTTGTAGGTGATGTCCTCGTTGCTGTTGATGACGTTGACGTTACATCAGAGAATATTGAGAGAGTGTTGTCGTG
The DNA here is from genome assembly GCA_034509265.1 of Microcambeva bendego. Classification (NCBI taxonomy): domain Eukaryota; kingdom Metazoa; phylum Chordata; class Actinopteri; order Siluriformes; family Trichomycteridae; genus Microcambeva; species Microcambeva bendego. The sequence continues at coordinate 19,820,823 of JAYDZG010000036.1, forward strand.
TATTTCTGGCCCAACTCAGGTATGTTACTCACCTAGTATGTGGAATGCAAATCCACAGTTTAATCCTCAGGATCATTGTAGTTTTTGTAGATTATTTCGTATGTCAATACAGGTAAAAGTATCATCCAACAGGAACTGCTGCATCACCCAAAAGCCATCACCAAGCTAAATTATTTAATATTATATTTGAAATAGGGCTTGGGGCATTTTAATCATAATAATAATAATAATGAAAACTGTGATTAAATACGTAATCTGTAAGAATTTACTGTGGGGCAAAAAAGTATTTAGTCAGCCCCTGACTGTGAGAGTTCTCTTACTTAGAAAGATGAGTACTATGCGAGACAAAATGGGAAAAAAAACCAGGAAATCATACTGTAAGATTTTTAAAGAACTTATGTGTAAATTATGGTGGAAAATAAGTATTTGGTCACCCATAAACAAGCAAGATTTCTGGCTCTTACAGACCTGTAACTTCTTCTTTAAGAAGCTCTTCTGTCCTCCACTTGTTACCTGTATTAATGGCTCCTTTTTAAAAGACATCTGTATAAAAGACACCTGTCCACAGCCTCAAACAGTCAGACTCCAAACTCAACCATGGCCATAAAGTCATAACCACTTGAAAAGGGAAAACATTTTACAGCCTGTTCTTGACTGTCAATGCGTTTGGGTAATTAAGATATTCTACTCTTTAATTATCCACAAAAGTATAAATTGTTACCTAACGCTAGTGGCCCTGTTACAGTTCTTTTATAAAGTAGGAAAAGAAGACCTTTGTTAGCAACGTTAGGACCCAGAGGGTGTTACACTTGGAAGCATGGCTTCAATCTGAGCCATTTCCTAGATGACTTTTCAAATTTTGCAAATTAAAGAGTGTAGTACAACCACCGTTTCGGGCAGTAAGGAACAAATCAGACTTTTCAGCAGTTTCTAATAGAATGAAATTATCTCGTAAAAAGCAGTATTTATAGCAGCTGTAATCAGATGAATCTCTTAAACACATACTGCTGATTACAAAGAGGTTACAAAGAATGTTACATGTTCCTATAAGCACTGAGTATGTTAGCTGAATCCAGAGTTAACAGAAGGTTAAAAGAGTGCTTCAAAATTTGTAAAAGACTTCCATCTCCTTGATTAATTTTCACTTAAATAATGTCATCATGTCTCACTCACTGTCTACCTGCTTATCCAATTAAGGCAGTCACACATACCTGCACACAACCACTCACCTAAAGAGCTATCCAGTGTTTTTGGGAGGCAACATTTGTGAATGTTATCTGTTGTTCTAGCTGAAAAGATCACAAAGTAATTTTATTAGGTGTCCAACGAGATCATGATCAGGGCATTTAGTGTATGATGGATATGCAAAGTAAACCTGAATATTCACAGATAATTTTGTCAAAAGCTTTTTAATAATAGTACTTGCGTTTGGAAGTATTTAACATTGTGGATAACTTTTAACTTTGTACATTGTGTGTGTTTGTGTGTGTGTTCAAATTTCTCGTTAGACATTTTAGAAAATGTGATAATAGTGTAAAGTAGAGCCTTAAAGCTTTATTCCAGTTAACATTCTAATATATAAAATGTTTATCACTATAAATTACTCACATACATGAATACATAATGCACTGAGTACATGAATTCTCATCTCTCCTCATCTGTTACTTCAACAGCCCCAAAAACATTCTGACATGTAGATTATAGAGTAGTGGTGCCAGGACAGTAATAGTGGTTATGGCACATCCTCACCATTTCATAAAGCCACAGGAAAAATGTCATTACTCTGTAGCTGGAGAAATTTAGAAAGATGAATTAAATGATTAAAGACTGAGTGCAGAGGGCAAAAGGCATCACAGCAAGTAAACACACTTTATTATTCTCTGTTAATCATTGTTTATTTATGTCTTACTATGCATTAAAACCAGCTTAAATTCTCCCCTCACCCTAAACTTACACTGGCAGCTTTTTTAACCTCACGTTGCTCAAATCACAGTTCTCCTGTTCCCTGTAGCCAGTTTCCGGACCTAAGTGTACTGCTTGTTATTGGCTTCATGTTTAGTGTGGCCAAATGACAACTATGGCAAACCGTTGGTAAGTTGTGAGGATAGGATAATATGTGTTTTTTCCACATGTATGTTTTATATTTTTTTAAATAGTTGGTTTTGCTAAATTGGATATTTATGGTACTGTTTAACTAATGGCTGGTGTTTTTACATTTGCAATTGTTTTCTAAAAAGATGCTTGTGTAAAACTGATCTGTATTATGAATTCAGCATTTATCATGATTCGCATCATTGATTTGATGGTTTTTACATGACTGTTATAGTGATTGTTTATTGTGCCTTTAATTATTGAGCAATAACAATTTCTGCTGAATTTCTTTTAACTGTTAATACAACATTGTGATCAGACTTATTGTTTATCTGTTTGTTACAGTGTGGTCATTGTATTCATTTCTGTTCTCTTGCCTCTCAACAGGTCCAGTTGACTCTGGAAACTGGCATTCAGGGCGGTGATGATCCGGGGATGTCCAGGCTAAGAAATACAGCCCCTGTCAGTCAGCTGGTGCGCCTCCTGTGGGGCGAGGATTCGACAGAGCTGCAGATGAATGTCGCGCATATTCCTCATATCGTCATGTACCTGTCACTCAAACTGGACTCTGAGTCCCCTCAGGATGAGGTCAGTCATTCTCTTCTCTACAGGTTCACTGTCCTGGCTTTTTCCAGTGAATGCTTTTACTCCTCCTAATTTATGCTGGCTTGGTATAAACAGCCGTTCTGGAGGGGGGGGGGGTCATTCTATTTTGTTATTTGCTTACAAAGTCAAGGCTTCTGAACAGTGCAGTTCGGAGGAGGTGTTTTTTTCTGTAATAGAAATCTGGGGATTTGAGAAGAATATGTGTGTGTGCGTGTGTGTGAGAGAGTTAAAAGTTTTATTTTCTGATTACTTAATGTAATTATCTTATTTAGGTTTTTTTTCATGATTGCACATGTAAACAAATCCAGTAAAGCCAGCCTGAGGTGAATGCTGAGCTCTGATTAGTTTTGATATTAGGCTTAATCCTGTGTGGAATGGTTTTCCAGCCACGTGTTAATTTAGTATTTTGAGGAAAGATTTTTCTCATTTTGTCAGTGTAAGTTTGTATATAAAATACTATACAACTTTCAATCTATTTTTAGATACATTGGAGAGTGGAAAAAATAGAAAACATTTCTGTGCTTCATGGTGATGTAGTACAATGTCTTTTATTTCTGCAGCAGGAGATCCTGTATCAGTATCCACTTTCTGAAGCAGCTGCACAGCTAAAGGGAGTGAGAGGAATCTTCCTCACGTTGTCTGATCTGCTAGTGAACGTCACTGGAGGACAGATAGTCAGGTGAACCTTCAAATTCTGTATAAAATTGTTAATATAATAAATATCATGGATATTAATCATTTTATTAAATATCCATTAATATATGCATTATCAATTATAAATGAAACATGTAAATATGTTTGAGTAAAAATAATTATAAAAACAGTATTTTTTACAGAATTATTCTCTTAATCCCTCTTACAAGCCCTTTCAGCTTCAATTTTTTGAAACGGCTCTACAAGCTTTGCATACTTGGATTTGGGCAGTTAAACGCAAATCCTCTAAGACCCATCAGACTGGATAAAAATATCCAAAATTACTGCCATATGCAAATTTCTTCACGAAGGTGATGTGCAGTGCCTGATTGTTACAAGACACAAATGCTGTACATTCAGCCCAAAGTTGCTGGTACTATTCCTATCAGTTATGGGTTCCACACAGAGCCATATCATGTACAGAGAACTCAGTCCCAGAGGTTACACATCATTTAACCATTTGTTATTTGAGTGGATGCTGTACAGTAATTAACTAGCATGTGGCAGATTTATACATTTTTTTCAGTTTACTCATTCTGTCTGTTTTGTCTTTTCGTGTGTCTGTTTGCTGCAGTTCTTCTTTATTGCTTAGGAACCACTTGGTACATGTGTCCTACTGGAAGGAAGGAGACCGTCTCCTGGTGATCGGCCTTCCAGCTGACAGGTGATCATAGTGCGCTCCAATCACAGTTAGTATGTGCACCTGCATTTTACCAACTGATTTCTTACATTCTTGTATTTTGGAAACACTATACTAAACTATACTATACAGTAGCATTATGCAATAATGAAGGGCAAATACACCGGGGCAAAATATGTTTGTATTCAAATGAACGCAATTGTCCAGTGTGTTATAATATCTTGCAATCTGTTCTGCATTAAAAAAAATATTAATTTCCTAAGTTACAATAAATTAGACTAACCCACAATGGATTGTTGTTTTTGTGAAGAAACCAGACTTGCCTGGACTGTGACAAGGATAAAGCAGTGTTAAAACATAAACATTAAATAAAATATTAAACTATTATGATGAAAATGCACTCCTGTTTATCCTGTAGGGTGCCATTGCTGCATATACAGACTGTTATAGACGGAGTAGTTCGAACTCTCCGGGTCATGTATGGCTGCCTGGACAGGTGAGTAATTTTGTAGTGCATTACTTCTTACATAAATAAATTCTAATGCCTCCATTGCATTGATTTACAATTTCCTTCAAAAGAGTGGTGTAAAGCGCACCACTAGACTCTGGAGCCATGTTCTGTGGAGTGACGAAGCATGCTTTTTAAAATCTGGCAATCTGTCACCTCACACCAAGAAGGTCCTGGGTTTGATCTCCAGGTAGGGTGGTCCGGGTCCTTTCTGTGTGGAGTTTGCATGTTCTCCCCATGTCTGTGGGGGTTTACTCCGGGTACTCTGGTTTCCTCTTACAGTCCAAAAACATGCAAGTGAGGTGAATTGGAGATAAAAATTGCCCACGACTGTGTTTGATATTAACTTGTGAGTTGATTAATCTTGTATAATGAGAAACATCTAATGGGAGTAATCAAAATGTAAAACATGATGGTAAAATCCCAGCAAATGAAAAGTCTGGAACAATCTGTTCAACTCTTCTGTGTGTCTGGGTTTGGCAAGTACCAGGAAAGTGTCAGCTGTCTGACTGCATTGTGCCAGTGTAAAGTACGATGTAGGGAAACCTTAATGCTCCAGTATACAAAGACAATTTGAACTACTTTATACTTCCAGCTTTGTGTGAAAAGCTTAGGGTTCTTTTGTGTTCCAGCTTCACTTTGCCTAGATGCACAAAGCAAGGTCAGTAAAGACATGGTTGGTTCAGTTTGATGTGGAAGGACTTCACTGCTCTGCTCCATACAACATTTTTGTTTGGAACTATACTGGAGGCCTCTTGTCCAACATCTGTCTGGCCTCAAAAAGCTCTTTTGAATTACTGGACATGTATTCCCACAGTCGCACAATACAATCTTGTACAAAGCGTTCCCAAGAGCAAACTCCATTTTCTAAGTTGGCTTTCAGTCACTAACACACTTATGTTCAGTCCGGGGTGAAAAGAACAGAAACCACATTTAGAAAATTGCAGTACACATATACTATATCGACTTAAGTATTGGAACACCTACTCATTGCACCTACAGAAACATTTATTCTAAATCCACACATACACACACACACTCACACACATAGAATGTAAGAAAGTTAGGTGCTGATAGGTACTAATATTTTTGTAATCATCTTTTTTGGTTTTCTCTTTATTCTCCCTATTATCTCTATTTGCAGTGCCTTCAGTGAGGTGGAGAACACCTCAAGGCTGGATCCTTTCTTCTGTCTGTTCTTCCAGCGTCTTATTCAACCATTTCGATCATGTGACAATACCTGCTTCTCTCCCAAAGACTTGTCTGAGACCTTATTCCTGGATGGCTTACCTGCTGTCCACTGGCTTACTTTACCACCAGACATTAAGGCACGTATAGTGTTAAACCAAAAAAATGAACTGACTAACCTAAATATAATTATATTATTATATTATATATAATAATACTAAATATAATTTAAGTCACCTGGTTTAAGTTGTGAATGCTCTAAACTCTTTCCAGTGACCGAACCACTAAAGCCTCTCTGTCGTTACACAGGTGGAGGTGGACACTGTTTTGTC
>JAYDZG010000036.1:19837527-19850672 GCA_034509265.1 Microcambeva bendego
CGTCAGCATGTTGTTCCAAAACGGTAACTCAAGGCTGTGTTCCAAACCACAGAAATCATACTAAAAAGTATGTACACGTTTCATTGCTAGATTGCGTTTTTTAGTGTACTATCTAGTACACGTACTGTGGATTGAAACGCAGTCTATTTTTCCGGTTAGTCGGGAGGATTTGATGCATCATGGGTATTGTAGTTCAAGTATAAGTCACTTAATTAGTGAATGTGTTTGAAAACAACATTACCCAGCGTACTTTTCGGTCTCGACGCCAGCCCTGGTAAGGTCAGCGCAAATGTACTTTGGATGTTTGTGCAGTCATTTGTCGCATGCGTAAAATATTTGTAGATTTGTAAAGTTATGATTTCGTTTATGGCCGTAATATTTTTTTTTGAAGTTCCGTGTTCGGTGTATCAGGCTGGGCTTGGGTGACTCACACGTAATGGCTGTTAATATCATCTACAACCTGTTGTCAATATTTAAAGATATTTGGGCACATTAGAAAGAGCAACGCTGTACAAGTGTCACATCAACAGGAAAACACTCGAACTGACCAAATGCGGGTACATTTGGTCAGTTCACACACACACACACACACACACACACACACACACGTTAACAGTCCTTGATACCCACAATTTCTCACAACTCACATTTTACACACCACTGAGCTTCAACGAAATCTCTTTGTATGTTTATTAGGATTTTAACGTCAGGATTTACACTTTGCTTACATTCATGACAGGAAACAGGTATTAATTACACAAGGTTCATCAGTACACAAGTTTATATCAAACACAGTCATGGACAATTTTGTATCTCTAATTCACTTCACTTTCATGCTTTCGGACTGTGGGAGGAAACCGGAGCAAACGCATGCAAACTCAACACAGAATGGACCTTCTTGCTGTGAGGCTACCCACTTAGCCATCGTGCCGCCCTCTCGCCTAGTAAAATTAAGAAAATGTTAAATTATTATTAAAAAAACATAATTGTTTGTTTCTTGAAGAGACTTTGTTTTTAAAAATGTGTCCAAATTGTTGAAACTTGCCTTCCAATAAATCCAATTTACATATGCATTTACAAAGATGAATTTATAGCAGCCATTTAGGCTCACCGACCAGCAGAGGTTGTTATGAACAACAGTCCAATCATTGATTATGTGACCGCTCAGCCCAGCCGGCAGGCAGAGAGGAGACTTGATATGATGTATCAGAGATCCCAACGCTTTACTGCAAATGTTAATGCATGCATCCACCATGGTACTGACCAGAGTAATATGTTAGATGACAATAAAATATTATGGGGTGTTTTTAGGGACAAAATCCAAAAAATATGTATTAAGGGTTTAAGTCAAGTCATTTATTTGTATAGCACTTTTTACAATAGATGAGGAAGCCGAGGGCGACTGTGGAAAGGAAAAACTTTCTAAAAATACATCTTGTGAATGAAGTGCAGCGTGCTGGGTTATAGTTCCCAATAAGCTCACTCAGATACTGAGGAGCAAGACTATTTTGCACTTTATAAGTTAGCAAAGGTATTTTATAGTTAATGTGGAATTTATCGTTAACCAGTGTAGAGATGAAGCTTTAATGATAGTTGATGCACCTAATAATTGGAACTTGAGTCTCTTTTATATGCTTACTGGTTTCAAAAAGCATTTTGATTTGTTTCACTAGAGCTGAATGGAAGAGGGAATTAATAGGTGTTTAGTAATCAATTCCTTGTGCTTTTACACCACAGAAAACATGAACTACTCCAGATTTTTAACAGCTGTGAGTGCAGCAAGAAAGCCATCACCCATCCGCATTTTGAGTAAGCCATGCTTCATCAATTAAACAGTTTGAATTAGGGTATTAACAGTATTTATATAATCACATAGTAACCTCAACTCCATCTACATCTGTACCTGTTATGATTGGCTGACGATTAATTATTGGATTAGACAACTGGACATTCTTTATGTTGAGAATTAACAGTTAAATATATATATATTATTAAACCCCTCACACAGTGGATTATGCTATTTACCTATGTGATAATCATTTACTGTCTCATCTTTGTAGCGGAGCTTCAGCAGCGCTCTCCTCCAACCCTAATCTCTCTTGCTGGAGGAGCCCCAAACCCCAACACCTTCCCCTTCCACTCAGCCATTATTCAGTTGAAGAATGGAGAAAAAGTTGTCTTTGATGAGTCTTTAATGAAGAGAGCTCTACAGTATTCTGGCTCTAATGGGTAAGACTGCTTACTCATTTTCAACAAGTTCGAGACACTTTCCATATGCCGCAAAGTCACATTCTTCCATTAGTACAAGTTTGTAACATAATTAGACTAGATCTCTAGCAAGCTCTTCTCAGCTGTATTCAGATTTGGACAATTGGTGCCTTCCTTCAAGTGCGTTCATCTGTTCCCCAGACATAGTCATTCATATTTGTTCAGATGTCCAGATGGTCAGTAGCACTGCTGTGGATCTAAGAGGTGTTAGGCTAAAAATTATATAATTCAATTACTAATTAATAAGCTGCTTCAGTTAGCTGGAAGGAACTAGGATAGTGTAACGTTTAAGGGAAAATACATTTGATTGTCTGCTTTTAGTATTCCAGAGCTGGTCTCATGGATGAAGACGCTGCAGAAGAAACTACATGACCCTCCAACAGTGGCCTACAGTCCAGAGAGAGGGAAGATGGAACTGTGCGTCACCACAGGGAGCCAGGAGGCACTCGGCAAAGTATTCAGTCTATTTCAAGTTTTTTACCCCACATTCTATCTAAAGTCAAAAAGTATAGAACTTTTGTACACAGTATTTCATTTAAAAAGTGATGTTTATATATTATTGCAAAATATATTTCACATATATGAATAATAAATGACACATTGCACTTTTGTAATGTTATGTATTGGACATTTTGTATTGCACTAAAGACATTAAAAGAGGAGAATGTGTGATAGTATTATACATTATTATTATTATTATTATTATTATTATTGTATGCCCTAATGGCTGCAGGAATTAAGGACCTGCTTTATTGCTTCTTTGTTAATGGTGAATGGAAGTGGTGTTGAAGGAGCTTGTTAGGACCCCGACAGACTCGTGTAGTGGATGTGGACTGACTTAATAAATAAATTACAGTGTTTTATTATATGTTAAAAATATATTTTTGATGTCCTTTATTAATTAAGGTATTTGAAATGCTCATCAATCCTGGAGACAATGTTCTTCTTGATGCTCCCACTTACTCTGGAACTTTGGCTGCGGTGAGACTCGTCTCCTGTTTTAACAATCTGAACGTTCTAACATCACCCTTGCTTTTGATTGCCCTCCTCTAACTGACCTTTTACCAACAGCTCCAGCCGTTAGGATGCAACATAATAAATGTCCCCAGTGATCAGTATGGTATGATCCCAGACAGCCTTAAGGATATTCTAGCCCAGTGGGACCCTGCAGATGCACACAAACCTGGCAGCACTGTGCCCAGGGTGCTTTACACCATACCTAATGGAGGAAATCCCACTGGTGCCTCCATGACCACAGAGAGGAAACAGCAGATTTATGAGGTAGTGCTTCTTTCTTTAGTGGAAATAGAACTATAAATAGAACTTAAAAATTATCATAAAATAATTAAGTTTGTATTAGTCATATCCAGCTATGCAAACCTAGCCTGAATAAACAGAAAGATTGTAAATATGCAGACAAATGATCTGCTGTGGTGACTTCTAATAGGAGCAGCTGATAACATTCATTCATGTGCTGGATTTAATAAATATGTCATATATTTTATTATCACAGCTTGCCAGGAGTTATGACTTCCTTATAGTGGAGGATGACCCATATTACTTCCTGCAATTTCAGAAGGTACTTCCAGCTTTCTTTATTTGAAGTGTCTGTGGTTAGTCAGTAACATATAATCGGTGTTATCAGTTTGGTCTGATGATAACCTTCAGTGTAGAAGTGTGGAAGAGATAAGATGATTGCTACTGTTTAAAAGCTATGTTGTTTTTCAGCCATGGGCTCCAACGTTCCTGTCTATGGATGTTGATGGCAGAGTTTTACGAACAGACTCCTTCTCCAAGATCTTATCCTCAGGGCATGTACACACACACACACACACACACACAACCCAAAGATCCACACACAAGGCTACTGCTATTCCTTTAATGCAACATGAACATTCAGGATAATTTACATGCATAGAGCCTGATGATTGCTGTTGATTGAAGGATAGTGTCCGGTCAGTCTGTGATCTGTAGCTCAAATGCACAAAAGTAGTGAGTCTAATGTTCAGATCGGGTTTTGAATTGACCTATATTCAAAAAAAGTATTGATGCTTGTGATGGGCCAGTTAATGGTCATCATAATGTGGCTGAATTGAACTCTGGACTGAAACACCTGAATTCAATGCCTAACAGGTCAATACTTTTGTCAATATTGTGTATAGTGTAGTACTGTTGTTTTGGGGGTTTCTTCCTCTCATTTTCAAAAGATCACAATTTGTTGTTTCCATTGACTGACGGATTCAGTGTCTGTTTCTCAGTGCACCAGTGGTTGTGTTTTAACAGAGATGTTCCTGAATCGCAAGAATCACCTGTTAGTCACATTACAGTATTATTGCTGGACTACAGATAGGGTGGCCTTGTTATCATATTTAGATTTAAAAACCAGAAAATAAAAGCTGAAACACTAAATTTTCATTTTGTTAGCTCAAACCCAGAAGACCTAGAAGTACAGCACAACCAAGATCTAACATAAATAAGTCCAACACATTTCCAAAATTAGAAGAAATTAGACAGATGACAAAACTTCACTGAACTGTAGCTGTGTATTTTCTCTCTAGTTTGGGATCAGTATGAGTTTAAACAAACGGAGAAGGAAAAAAGTACACAGGAGCAAACATCTGTGTTACAGCTATTGTTATAGGCAACTTTTATTCCAGTTAGTTGATCCTTTAATCACCGAACCGGTTTTTACTGAAGTAGCGTCGATGCACTTGACTGGATTAACTATTCTGTTTTCATGACTAATATCAGGCCATTATATTCACAGGCAGATACTTGCATTGAGCAAATGTATCTTATAATAAGCTTATTATAACATTCAAAGATCATTTAACCAATTTCTTGACTTTGTCATTGTTTATTTTATTTTAACTGAACAGTTTTTTCCTGGTCAGGGTAACAAGGGGTCCAAACTGGATGCAGGGCAGGAATGCAACCAGTAGACCATCACACATTCATTTACTCACATGAGATGGCAAGTTACAACTGCCTTTATAACAGACACTGTCAATCTGTCAGTACAACCTCAGTCACATGGGGAATTCACACAGACAAGAGTATACCGGATATACTGATGGAACCCTGGTCCCGAGGACCCATATTGCTATGCAGCACTAACTGTACAAGATGTGCTAGAGTGCCAACTTGGTTTTACTTTTTTATTTTAGTAAACACTTCTTGAAATTAAATGATTTTGTTGGTTTAATTCTGTCTTATCATTTAAAGTTGAATATATAAAAAAATCATTTTATCAGTAAATGTTTAAAAATAAGAATAAAAGTGTTGTCTCAGAAATCTGAATCATTTTAAAGCATTATATTTAGTGTGTGTGTGTGTGTGTGTGTGTGTTCGTTCAGGTTAAGGATCGGTTTTGTCACTGGGCCAAAGCCATTGGTGGACCGTGTGATTCTTCACATCCAAGCATCAACGATGCACACTAGCACCTTCACACAAGTAAGACTATATTCCTGTAATGAGTAATGATCTTTCAGAAGGCATGTATTCATATATTTTTTTTTTATTTTCATTAACCACTTTATCCTGGTCACAAGCAGGTCTGCCCCCTACTATACTATAGTATAGTATATCATATCTGTGTTAGCACATGGCCGTCTCACAGCACTGCCAAGATTTCAACCCAGAGCTTAGCAGTGGGCTTGTGTAAAAGCTATTTCTGTTTTCATATTGTAAACTGTGTTTATTTAAAATACATTATACAGGCTGTACTGTGCTACATGTATAAGTCACACACACCTCAAAACCTTTCTTTAATGCTTTCGTTATCTGCCAGATCATATAAATAATCCTCACAACAAAATCAAATATAAATCTAATAAAGAAAAAAAGAAACCGTGGTTGCCAGGTGCTTAACTTTTGACATTTAATTGTAAAGATAACAGCTATCTGATTTTGCAACACAATTGATTTTAAAGAAAATGAACATTTTTTAGCATGAAAGAAAAAGGTCCTACTGTGTTGCTCATGTCTTAGATAAATACTTAAAGTGTATAGCTGAGGGGTTTAATTTAATTAGGAGTGGTGCTCAAAACTTTTGAGTACTACTAAAATTAGAGAATGAAATACTTGTGTAATCGCTCTGTACATGTAATTGGATTGTTTTAAATATATTGGACCAGAATTCTTCACATTGTTTAATTAAACTGTATTTTATTCACAGTGCCTGTATTATGTAAAGTTTTTTTCATTCAGCTTTTACCTCTCTGTCTAGCTGATGGTCTCACAGCTGCTGCATACTTGGGGTCAGGAGGGCTTCCTGAACCATATTGATGGGTGAGTATGAAAGCAGCTGAAACGGTTTAAACCTTGTCCTCAGCTCACCACACACTCATCATACCAGGTCATGCAATGATCACACACACTGTTCCGTCTGAGCCCTTCCCTGCTACTGACCATACACACCTATCTCCATAATTCAGAAATGTAACTTTAAACTGATTCTAAATTAGATTAACCCATAACAGTGTTTACACTGTAAGATGTTTACTGGTGAATAAAAGAGTGGAGGATTAGATTCCACATTTGTATTTCAGATTAATCCCTTTAGCTTAAACTGAAAGCTTTCTCTTGAAGGTTTTTTTTTCTTTTCCTTAAAAATGAGCACTTGTCTGTAAACTTTGAACTGTTGCTCAGAAATTGCTTTCAGTCAAATTATATTAATTTGGTTTAAGAAATATGTTGAGAGTTTCCTGGATTTTCCCATTTTGATGCTCATTGAAACTAGCCAGACTTAGGTAGACTAGGTGTGTGCACTTTGTCGTGTTAATTAATGTATAAAGTAGCGGAATGGGCAAAACCGCTGCAATTAGTAATTTCAACGGTAAATTCAGTGTAGTTTATTAACGTGATTGTACAATAGTGGCTCTGTCCCAATGTTTTGAGTGTCTTGCAAGCATCAATTTCTAAATTTGTTCATATTTACAAAGTATAATTTAATCAATGAGTGAAAATACTGGAAATCTTTGTTGTACTATTGTCAACATAATAAAGGTTCATTGGAATGATCAAATCACATTTTTTCTGGAAATATGGAAAGTTTGTTTATCATTATTACTGATTTTAATGAAATGTTTGTATTTCGTTCTCAGTGTGGTTGAGTTTTACCGAGCTCAGAGGAATGCCATGCTCTCTTCTGCAGATAAATGGCTTAAGGGTGGGACTGTCTTTCTTTTCTCTCTGATTGTTTTTGATAATTACTTTTACATTCACAGAAAGCAACATACAACTGTGACATTTAGCTACTGTGGTTTGAGAGCCTTGATCAAGGATCCAGACCTAACAACCTGGCGTGATGGGGCTTGAACCAGTGACCCTGTAATTCTAAGCCCATTACCCTAACTCTAGGGTACCATTGCAAAAACAATTTATATGTATAGAATTCAGCCGACACTTTTATCCAAAATGATTCACATGTATTAATGATTGCAATTCAACCAATTAAAAGTTAATGGAGAAATTTCAGAGAAAGGGCTTGAACTTGAAACCTTCTTATTGTCAGTTCACTAATTAGCACTGACTGCTGACCGCCCCTATTTACAGCAACAGCAGCAAAGGCTTTATTATCTTTCACACATCTTTCCCCATATTAGACTTGCCCAACAAGAACCGTGTATTTTGGCTAACACTGATTTATCATTAGTTTTGAATTGTTTATTGCTGAAGGTTTTTTGCTCACCATTAAACTGTCTCACTCTTTCTGTGCAGATGTAGCAGAGTGGCATGCACCATCAGCTGGAATGTTTCTGTGGATAAAACTAAAGGGCATTAAAGACACACAGGAACTTATAATGAAAAAGGCCCTGGAGAAAGAAGTATGTACACACACACACACTGAAACGCATGTACACTCACCTGCACATGAGGGGAGAAATAAAAAAATATATAATAAAGACAAATATTTAATGTTCCACACGTTGAGATCTGTTTGTCATTAAGTCATTGTTCAGATTTCAACAGAACAATAAGCTGAAGAAACACACACACACACACACACACACACACACACACACACACACACACACACATACATTAATGTACTGTACAGAGTTAACAGCATTTAAAAGGCCCAGATGTAGTGGCACATGAGTGTTTGTGTTCGTATGTGGGTGGGTTAGGAGATATTTTACATGCATCCAGGCAAATATCCTGTATATGAGCAGAATGGACATTCACCTCCCACACAGAACACTCTGATTAACTTTTATAATGAGCTTTTCAGTCCTTTTGCATTTTCGGACTCTTTAGTCCACATTTCAAAAGCATCTTTCAATGCAGTCTTTCAGCACGGCAGCCGTTCTACGTAATTGCACAATATTCATGTTAATAAACACAGATCATAAATAATCTTTCAGCTTGCAGAAGGCATTTAGAAAGCTGAAAGCATTACACAATCCCCCCCTGGTTATAAAGAAGTGCTTGACAAAGATGAAGATATTGGCTTTTCCATTTATTTACTAATGTCCTAGAGATTTCCTTTTTCTTCATACTTGGAATCTCTTATTGAGGGACCCGAACCAAATGCCCTTCCAGGTGAACCTTTTTTATTCATGCATTGGATCAGCACTAAGAGCACACTGTGAGTACCCTTCTGTCTAGATTGTCAATAATCCCCAATCCCAGAGGTGCTGACTTCGACTCAGAGGTTCGAATCCCAGATCTCAGTGGTAGTGGACTATCATGTTTTACAACTGAGGCACTGATATATTCCTATATGTTTACACAGCTCAAACAATTGTAAGATGCATAAATGCAGAAAGGGGACTAATACTTTTTACCATATTATACCATATATTTGTTTTTAAGTTTGTTTTAATTTCAATAAATGTAACTTCATTAAAAAAAACATATTTTCCATACATCTATAGTTACAATAATTTAAAATGTTTTTCAATGCATACCATGAAACGCTTCTTTTAGGTGCTTCTGGTCCCGGGTGGCGTGTTTAACGTTCACAGCTCTGAGCCATGTCCATATGTGAGAGCCGCCTTCTCCCTTTCCACACCTGAGCAGATCGATGAGGTAACACACGCACACACTCCAAAATTTGTATGTTTTCTCAGCCTGACATGCATTTATAAAAAGGGCATACATGAAAATGCATTAAATACATAACCCAAAATGTCATTAAATCTGAATGACACATTGAACATCATAGACGGTGACAGACTGTTCCCTAAAAGTTGCCATGAGTTTCAAATCAAAAAGTGATTACACTATAAATTGTAGCAATAATAAGTAATGTAACTTTGTGATCCAAAACATTAAAAACTTTTCTAAGAAGGGCTCTGTTTTCTGACACATGGTAATTTTTATTTATTTTTATTTTATTTTGCTGCCTGCCAAAGCTATAATCATTCATCAAACTTCCAGATTAAGAAGCTTGATTAATGACTTCAAGTTGACAAGAACATGAATTTTAAAATTGCCCAATTATGCTAAATATTTTGTTGGACACTACTTCAAAATGAATGTAAAATAAACATACGCTTTCTTCCATAGGCTTTCAAGAGACTATCTGCACTAATCAAGGAATCTTTGTGATAATGCACCTAAAGTCCTGCCTGCTGCTTTAGGATTCATTGAAGACATTAGTCACTACACTGATTGTACTGTCATCAGACGTTCACAAGACACTGGATGTACTAAATGAAGAGAAACTGTAATGAAATCATGTTGTACAGTTATAGGTTTACATACACAGGTCATTAAATCACATATTTCATCCCTGCACAGATTCTATGTCCACAAGTTTATAAAGCTGTTCAGGACGTGTTATACTTTTTAAAGTCAACACATGTTGAGAAATAATTTCACTAATAATTCTCTATTTCAAAATTTGGATTGAGCCAGGTGTTTATGTACACAATTTGACTGCTTTTAAATAGCTGGTACATTTCTGGAAGCTTCTAACAGGCTTACTGTCATTATACTGTACTTTGATTTTACATTATACTGCTCTACTTTCAAGATCTCTTCGATTTCTTTTGATATTGTAATGATACTAAACACCTGTGTGTATTTAATCACAACTACTAAGAGAAACTTAGTTTAATAAGTATAAAAATATGTTAATGATGCAAAGTCACCCAACGGGATGGACATATTGCTCCTGTTCTGAATGTATCATGGCTACAAGTGAAGTGAAGTGCAGTTAGTTTACATTTTTTTTTGTCATTCCTTTTCATACATACTCTGAGGCACCAAAAAAGATTTGCAGTTCTTTGGTGTTTGTACATAACCACCACACTTTCATTTTGACGGTGTGTTTTGTACATTTAATTGACTAAGTGTTTGTTTAAATGCCTTTGTGACTTTTAGACCTTGGCTACAGCAGGTAGAAATTGGGTTTTTATTACGAGGATTCTCGCCGCAGCTTGAGGAAAATTACTTCACCCTGCTTAATGATGTTCCCTATTTATATCCGGAAGTACTTGGTGTTATGCACAAATGCGCAACGGACACTGCGACACTGTAGTATGTACTCAGATATTTAAATTACTTTAAATCAACGTTTTTCCGATGTATTATTGTTTTTGGGTTGCTCCTGTTGGACGGTGTTAGATGCCCTTTATATGTACGTGAACGATGGAGTCGATTCAACCGCTTCAGAGTCTAATACTTAAGAGTCGACTCTCGGGTAATGTACGTTGAGTCGGCATTGACTCGTCTAATGAATCGACTCCAGCTAGAAGGACGCGAAGTCGAATGGCGAGGCTGCTCGGGTTTACAGCAGCAACGCAGGATGTGTAATAACGTTTTGAACTATTTGTTGAATCACACAGGAGAAACGATGGTAGGTGATAATTGTGTTAATCTCTGGTATGAAAAAAGCTTTGTTGTATTGGTTATACAATTCTGCTATGGCTGAAGCTAAGGATTCGTGCTGAACGCCAGCCCACTCCATGTCGCTCAGCTTGCTTTTTTATTTATGCGAAACAAACAAATGTAATATTTTTCTCTTTGCATTGTTTGTTGTTTTGAGTTGAATCGGTATCAGAACATGTTTATTATTTCCTTTGAAGATAGAATATTCGTCTTGTAAATACCGGTATTTCATAAATTAGCGGTTTTGACCTACTTGCAGGGAAAAAAAACCTGGTTGTGTTCTAAATCGAGTCTACTGTACTACGTAGTGTGTGTAAATAGGGCAGAACTAAAGTGCTGTTTTTTTATGTGACGCCATATATTTTAGGGTAATTTGCGGTTTGGAACGCTGCCTTTTCCCTGCTCTTAAAGCTGACTCAGCTAGCCTGCTTTTTAAATTTCAAGACGAACTGGTAAAATTATTATTATTTTTTAAAGAAATATGGGGAGCTATTTGTGTATTTGTCCTAGTTGGTAATGATACTATTCATTTAACCCTTGATTGGTTTAGCTATCTGGCATTGTATCTTAGCCTTGTGTACTCGGCTAACGAAGAGGTTTGGCGAGTTTGTAAACGAAGACGGTTTGTTTTTTGGATAAAGCGACACATTAAGAACAACATGTACTGTATCATCATCATCAAGTATAAAAGTAGTAACTGCAGATATTGGTTTAAACTTTTATGGTTATTTAAAAGCAGTGACAAGAAGTGTAGGCAAATGTTTAAGACGTAATGGATTTAATATCCATTGATGGAAAACTGGTATTGTTTAGAAGTTTTCCACTTACAAGCCCTGTTTCATTTTTACAAGTTGGAAAGGTTGTTTTTTCTTTGGTTATTTAAATGTATAATAATAATAATAATAATAATAATAATAATAAATAATAAAACATGGCTTTTAATTTTATGATATTCAAATGTTTGGCTCAAACACAATGTAAGCAAGTACATTTTGAAATAAGCTCAAGGGCGCAAAATACCACGTACAAAACTGAAACCATTTATATTCTCATCTTTTAAAACATTGACATGTCTAAACATCTGGACAGGCGATTCATATATAGTGGTACATATTGCTCAGTTCCAGCTGAATGAATATCTCAGTTAGTTTATATTAAGTTTCTTTGAAATTTTGTAGCTTAAATAAGGAACCAAGATAAATCTCAAATATTGCATTTCACAAAACATCAAGCTTTTCTGTAAATGGATGTTGTACATACAAAGCCACTAACCTTAAAGGGTTTATTATTAAGTAATCAACACAACTATATGATATTTTCTGAAGTTTGCCAGCAGATCATCAGTGACAGTAAAAGTGCCTCCTTAGAAACATACATGTGATCACGTTTGCCAAGTAATATCCCAATCACTAACGAGTACAAAAGGGCCTAATTGTCAGAGGTGCTTAAGCGTGCCAGGTTTTTTTTTTGTTATTTTTAAAGGTAGTAGTTTTACAAATATTCAGTAAACCACATTAGACCCCTTTTTTGTTTGAGTGGAAATGTTTAGCTCTTATGAAATTAGTAGTAAAAGTGGATTTAAAATACTAGTGATAACTTGTGTGACTTCATTTATCTTGTAACCCTTTAAAAAACCTAATTACCTTGTTTTTTCCATTTTACAGACATGTCACTGAAGAACGGAGATTGTTTGGCAGCCCGCCGAGTGTGTTTAGTATGAGACCTCTCAGGGAGTGACATCTGATTGCTGAGTTATTGGTGCACATGGGCAGTGAAGATGAAACGTGTTAATAGCAGCAGCGTCATCTTTTTAGTGTGTTTTATTAGCTTTGTTGCTGCAAGAGTCGTGAACATTACATTAGAAGATGGAAACGGGACCAGGAGAACAAACGAGACGGAGGAAGGCAAACAGCCAATGGTATTCACCACGATAAACCAGATCATTGCCCGAGAGGGCAACTCTATTTTGATTGACTGTAATGTTACTGGTGATCCTTTTCACCGTGTAAAGTGGTTCAAATCCCACGGTCCCCTTC
>JAYDZG010000036.1:19877379-19891561 GCA_034509265.1 Microcambeva bendego
TTGGATGGATGTGCTTTAATGAAAGGAAAGATGGTGGAATGACACAGTTGCATGTAGCGTAAAGGAGAATGTGGTGAGGAAGAGCAGTGGAGAGTGCAGGTAGGGTGGAGTGAAAGGAGTAACAGGAGGTAGTAACAGGGGGGATTTGAGGGATTCTCTTTTTCACCCCCAGGAGTAAAAGGCTCTTACCGAAGCGTGTGGACTTGCGTCTGCGGCACCAAGCAATGTTGGCTCGTATGAAGAAAGCACCCCACAGGCCTCCAAACACCCCGAGCAGGATGAAGGGGAAGAGCTCGAACAGGTACCAGGGAGTGTGATACTCCACGTAGAACAGAACCAAGCGGCTGTTTCCAAACGGGTTAATGGAGCGAAGTACAAAGGCGGCCACCAGGGCAGCAAAAAAGGACCTCCAGAGAGTCTTCAGAGGAAAGTAATAACTCACCTAGAAAGAGACAAAAGCTTGCTTAGGCATTCAAACCGTTTCTTTTTCAGAGTAAATGATTACAAATAACAGGAAAAAAAACATGATCTGTTTTTGCTTCTTTCTATTTTTGAATAAATGGTACTAATGGTTGTAGAAATGATAGAGATGTAGCGATACACATACACATACATATGATGCGCTACGATTCACACCACTGGGTTCACTAGAAAAAAAAATGAAATGAAATTGAACACTAAGTTTCCTCTTACAGTGAACCTCAGCTTATTCACGATTCAGGACTCTTATTAAAGGAAAACCACTGTACATTCGCGGAATTCACCAATATCCTCAGCATTTGCGTATTTTTCGTGGCAATATATATTTTTAAATGCATTTTAATGCTAAATTATTAAGAATAACATCATTTACTAATTTTGAAACAAATAAAATTTAGTTAAATTTACCCAACAATGCGCTTGCACTAATGACAGTAAATACATATCGAGCCAGTCTGTGGTAAGTGGTGTAATAATGTAATAGAGATCACTGAATTGTGTTATTTCAGATAAGTGCTTTATTAAATTGCTTTATTCACCGCTATCAGCTTCAGTAAAATGCATAAAACAGTAAAATGCATAAAACATGCAGTTGCTCTACACAACAGAACAAGGTGAGTGTCGCATATATTAGTTAAGTTTATATTAATCTGCGAAAAATATGTACTGTACCGTATCGCGGTGTTAAAAGAAACTAACAGACGGGTGCTACTGTGTTTACAAATCTACACGCAATGGTTGACTCTCAATACTAAACACAACCATTTCCGAGGGTCCCTAGTAAGGTAACCTCAACATCAGAAGGCCACTTTTAGGTACACTTACCTCCTCAAGACTGAACAGAACTCCTCCTATCGGAGCCCCGAAAGCTACCGACACACCCGCGGCTGACGCTGCCGACAGTACCTGCACATTTAAAGGGACGTTTTACTGCTAGACTTACATTCAGGTCATTGTGCTTTTAAACATATATAAGAACATGTTAAACAGCGTGGCTGAGTGTCTGTCACCTCTCGTTTCTTGGCCTCGTTCTTACTGTACTTGGGAAACAAGTATGAGATGATGTTGCCACAGCAGCATGCCACGTGCACCAGGGGCCCCTCCTTCCCCAAACTGAGTCCAGAAGCAACAGCCAACACCAGAGTGATGGTCTTTATCATTAGCGTCCATTTACCCAGGTAACCTCGGATAATGAAGCCACTCAGTATGGTCTTAATCTATGTGTGAGATGGAAAAGAAATACTTCAGAAATCATTTAAAAGTAGCATTTTGTGTTTAATCTTGTTTTAAGATCTAAAACTGAAGTACCTCAGGAATCCCAGAGCCACAGGCGTAAGGGGCAAACACTTTGACGAGGCACACCGCCAGCAAGGCAAAGAACAAAGCCCAGTACGTGTACATGAAATAGTTCATGATGTAGGAACCTGGACCCTAAAAATTCAAACAGAAAGATGTTAAATATGAAGAATCGAACAACCACAACAGATGAAAACAAGAATTCACCAGGTTTTAAGTGAATCCAGCAAGAAGCCAATCCTGTAATAGACAGGTAGCTTTTCAGCATGTATCATGTCAAAAGAAAATGATAATACTAATGAGTAAATAAATATATCTAGTGATAAGAAATCAAATATAATGCAACAATCCTATAATGAAAAGACAAAGCAATGTGATTAATGACATTATTATACTCACATTAGCCTGGCCCAGGATAAGCTCAGCCCATGATTTCCACTGTGGACACTTGTCCCTCTCATCAAACGTTGTCTCATTGGAGCCCCAGCAGCACTGCTCATGATTAAACCACATAGCACTCAGACACACACCTTCCTTCAGGTCGTTCATCCAGTCAGCAGCAATGTCTATCAGACCCGCTAACGCACCTGAGAGCGGGCAAGTGAAGGAGCAAAAGAAGGGAACGGGTTATCATGGGGATAACAAATGATGGAGTTAAATAGCTCAAAATGAATAAAACAGGCATTTAAATGTAACCGTTTTTAAACGGGCCAGGGTCAGAGGGCTAAAATAGTTTCAAAGAGAGCTAGTCCTGCATTGTTCGAGTGGAATAATTTTCCAGTCTCAGGACCTAGGGTTTGGGAGAAGAGACAGTGAATGGTGAATGATGACACTGTGGGTCGAGGACCATGTGGATCCCACTGTCGTTGACTTTAACTTGGCTGTGGCTGAAAACAGTGGAGATCCTGCAGCTGAGAAATCAAACTATAAGAAACTAAAAGAAGCTAAAAAGCTGGCTATACAGCAGTGGTTTGGCATTCACTGGTTTTCAGTCTGAACAAGAGGCCTTCAGTTTTTATTACAGGTTGAGATGTCCAGCAGACTTAGAATAAAGGCTGTTAAATTGTGTTACACTTAGTCTGGGCAAGTCTTGAAGTGACTGTAAATATAAACAATATAAGCAACTGACGAGCTCACAGAAGTAACAGTAACAACTTGTTGATAGTGGGGTTTGAACCAGCAAGCTTCTGATCCCTTATCCACCACCTTAACCTGTGAGCTACCACTGTTCAGGTAAGCACAGAAATAACTGATGAAAAAGAAACTGGGACTCCCAGTACATGATAGACAATAGAAGTACCACAGTATGTGGTCGTTACTAAGAAAACTGTGCCAGCCCAGTTTATTGTTTCAGTGAATAGTGTGAAAAAGAAATAGTGATAGGAATATCTGGTGTAATTATTGATTATTTTTGTCTTCTTGTTGGAGGTGTAGTTTCAGGTTTCAGGTAGTGACTGAGTATCTGGGTCAGAGCTGAAGCTGCTGTGTAAGGATTCTGCTGCCAGTTTATCAACAATATGGTATACAACAGTCTTACAGTGGTACTACTAAACTCTGTGTGTGTGTGAATGAGAGAGAGAGAGAGAGAGAGAGAGAGAGAGAGAGAGAGAGAGAGAGACGGAGAGACGGAGAAAGAGAGACAGAGAGAGAGAGACAGAGAGACAGACATACCTGACGCCAGTCCGGTTAAAGTTACTACCAGCCACCCAGACCAGGCATCGTACAGGCTCTTTGAGAATTCCCATGCTGACTCCTTCTTTTTACTGTTAATCTGTAAAGACCAGGCAACCCACCCACCAGCACACACACACACACACAAACACACACACACAGAGAAAGAGAAAAATATTGGTTTATGCATATAGGTTTATTTACAGACAGGCAGAACCTTTTTATAATTCCATCTGCACATGTTTAGCTATTACAATTACAAGTGATTACGTTGTTGATTGTATAATGTAAATCTCTATAGTGTGTACTCCCTATAATCTCTATAGTTACTCATAACTTTTGATTTATGTAACTACAGAGACCTAGTCAGAAATTGTGATTAAGCGATCACTACTCACTGTTTAAAATCTACACACACGATGCAGACCTAGTTCAGTTCAACTTTTTATATTACTACAAGCTTCAGTAGCTTTATTCACATTTCCTTTTGTAATGTAATAAATCATCTTACTTCAGAACAGTGGTTCTCAAACTGTGGTATGCAACACGAGGTGGTACGCCAGATAATCTCGGAAAAGTAATTACAGGAGTAGAAAAAAAAGATATAAAAAAACTAATATCTAACAAAATTTGTTACTAACAAAATCTGAATATGAGAAACATTTTGCTTGTAGTTCAACCGATAGCAAATCCATACATGCTGCTCTGATAATAACTTATGTGTGGTTATTTTATATATTTTTGAGCAAATGCAGGCTCAAATATTTATGCCACAATCATAATACTTCCCTGTTAAAGTGTGTGTGTGTGTGTGTGTGTGTGTGTGTGTGTGTGTGTTTAGCAGGGTTGGACCGATACCTTGCGGTGCCGCTCACGATCTTTACATTTTTCTCGAACCCAGTCGATTGTGTGGAAGTCATCGTAGGTTCCCACACCTGGAATGGGCTCCTCAAACAGGTCTAGGAGGTGAGTGGTGCTGCTGACCCCTCCAGCTCCACCCCCACCCCCACCGTTAGACATGGCGTAATTTGAACCTGTAAATTTGCACACAAACACAGACGATGAGCAAAATTCAAGGTAAATTTGGGGAAAAAAATGGTTGAAATACTAAATCCTTTCATTTTCATTTGTTGTATTAAAACTACGACCTAATGGTAAAGTAATGGTAATCATGTATGGTTAGCTTGGAGAATCATATTGTATCGTGATGAATCTACTGATTTACACCTCTTATATGTAGTGGCACAAAATCATTTGTTAAAGGTACTGAGAAAGTCTTCATATGACATTTCAAAAGGTGAAACACGTTGGGTTTGAGTTTCATCTGTGCAATAAAAGCCAACTGGGCATGTACACAAAAGTGATTAAGAATGTCTTGAAGGAAAGTCCTGCGTGAAACGACGCCCTATCCGGAGTATTCGTACCTTCGACTGGCCTGAAAATACTTCTCTTAATGTGCAGTGCACTAGGTCAGGTCAAGTAACTGATCCATGTCACATACTAACATGGGACACAACTGTGACCATTTCTACTGCTGAATCTGCACTAATGAGCTTATCAGCTTGCCGTAAGCTTAGTACTCTGTAGGGTCACTCATATCAAACCCGCCAACACACCTGTGTGAAAGAGAGCAAGAGGAGGAAAAAGCAATCACAAGTCCACCGGTTTCTACCAAGATGCTTCACATATGTCGGCTACGGAATTGATAAATGATCTTCTTGGTATAAATTGAGAGGTAGATAATTAGTTAAGATAACTACTGACCAGAAGGTTGCTGGTTCAAACTCATCTACTGCCAAGTTGGTACAGACACACAACATAAGGGTGGAGAAAACATATAAAAGCTTTGGGCAGCAGTCTGGTTCTAAACCATTTCTCTTGGTGCTCGTGTGCTCTCTCTTTCTGCTCTCTCGTCTCTTTGATGATGATGGTGACACAGAGGACAACGTCTGAGATAACAGATAATGGCATTCTCCTATGATGAGAATGACATCTTCACTAACTTCCAAAAATGTTCCTTCTCCTCACTTGAACAACAGGATAGACTTGGTGCTGCTAATGTCATCAAAATGGTTTCAGGTCCAGTCAGAAATGCTGTCAGCCATGTCCAAGACATGATCTCAGCATTTGATCTCTTCATAAGACCACCAAATGATAATGGAGATAATTACTAGAAGTTCATATTTCTCAAGTAACAGGTATTCTAGATGTAATGGGGTGGTTTTAAGGCTTTTAAGTAGTCCACAAAAAAAGTACAAAAAGTGAAGGGTTAAGAGCTCTGCAAAAATTTAAGTAATCATAGTCGTATTTACAGATACAATTGATACAACAGAGTGCTTTTGAGCATGCTAAAGAAAAAACCATGTTCCATCAAGGAAAAGAGGAAGTGAATAAAAGCAGACTGGCAGATGATAGCATTGTGCTGCATTCAAGCTGATGTAAGCAGCTTTCTTCAAAGACCTACTGAGAAAACCAAACACATTATGCAAACTACATCCAAGATATCGCTCTGCATGTTTATAACAAATCCACCGTATGGTTGAACACACACACACACACACACACAATATACAAAAGCTACATTTTTAAAGGACCTGCACCACTACAAAGAAGGATTGAACCCAGGACCTTCTGCTGTGAGACTAGAGTGCCAACCCTCGAACCATCGAGCTGCTAATGTGCTAGTAAGTATAATCATTCATTTGAGCCGAATAGATATTCATTATTTATCTCAGAAATAAAAGAGCATTCATTGTTTAGATTAATAAAATATCACAAATAAAGTATTTTACTTATTTTCTAAAGAGAAAAGGGAAACTTTTGTCAAAATTCATGTTGGCTTGTTTTCCAGTATCCTGAATCTCACATCGTGGGTTGAGTGTATGGTTACATCGGTACAGATTATCCAAATCAGAAGTCACGTAGCATTAGGGTGGCCAGTGATTGTGTATTAGCATGTTGTCTTTATGACTTATCCAAGGCCAAAAAGGGTGAACACTACCACCCAGATAGGTTTTATGCCCATGTTGAGCAACAGGAAAAGGTGGAAGCTGTGTGCTGTTGGCAGAACTGAGCTACTGTGTGTTCAGTCACATGTCTTGTGGGCTGAGCAGTTCCGGAAGGTCAGATTCCAATCTTCAATCTTGCTCTTACAACCAAGTCATGTCACCCGAATACAAAGAGCTGATGTGTTAGGAATTTCTGCATCGTGGGTAATATTTTGTTTTTGGTCTGATCATGTGAGTATCATGTGGGGTTATGGGGGTGGAGTCTTACAAGACTTCAACACAAAAGAAGAATCAAGTTCCTCTCATGGGTTTCATGTTGTACCCCTGAATTTCTCCGTTTCCATAAACTTAGCAGTAAAAATGTTCTGCTCACCCTTAATAAAGAAAACAATTTATAAGCTTTACACTTATACAACCTCCATATTCGATTAGGGATGTAAAATTAGTTAATCGACATGTTAAACCATCACCTCTTTCACCCTCCTTCTCATGCAGGTGTGTATCAAGTCATTTCACTATGTCAGAATAGTGCTATAAATTCGTGCCAGGTCACAGTCGGGAGCATGACTACACGTTTGACATGGACCGGTCATCGATTGCGTTCTTGCGTGGCCTCAGAGGTCATCAGGGGGCGGGTCAAGAAACTGTCAATCATGGCTACAGAAGTGCTGGGTGTGATGGTGGTGGTTTTGTGTTCTATTTACAACTTACAGTTGTAAAAAGTCATTTTGCTTATTATTTTTTAAAAAATGTTAAATTCATAACAAATTATTTGTTTTCAATTTCAAGTAATAATAATCAGAAAAATTGTATCGTGAACCCAATATTGTATTGAATCGTTACATTCCTAATGTCATGTGTTCATAAGTTCAGATAATCACCTCAGTCAGGCTTACAAGCTATTCTTCACACTAAGACTCTAATATTCGTAATCATAAAACAGGTAACAAGGCACCTTGCTCAGAACCAATCCTATGAATACACAAACTGCACATAAAACTGCAGACAACCAAGCAACGTGACATGAAAAACATCTACAGCATTAAGCAGATGCTCTTTCCCAAAACAACTTACAGAATTGTTTGTTCTGTACATTTCCTTTTGGAAAAAAGGCTAGGAACACAAATCTGCTAAAACCATGTAAACAATATTTGTTTATTTGAAAGCTAGTTCGAATAAAATGTGCAGGTAAGTTTCCATTCAAGTGCTTAATAAAGACGAGTCAGATTTGTGACTGGAAGGGTCAGTGATACAGAACAATGGTTAATAAGCTCACTAAGATAGATTAGTGCTTGTCCATTTTGGCTCTGTGGACAAGCATGCTTGTTTTGAGTGGGATTATGTGGTAGCGTTTGGGTTGATTGAAGTCTGAAGGCCGACATGGGAAGACCTGCCAGAAGGGAGTTGAACCAATCAAGCATTGAAATGACATGATACTGGACATGAAGCTGAATGACACAGAGAAGATCCAGTATTTTTGGTTGAAACAGAACCTCATGGTACTATGACAGTATCAGTACCAGGAACAGTCTGTCCCCCCAACACAAGCATGTATCACAATTTAAACCTAATCTGACAGATCAAGGAAGCTTATATGTTGCACTGCAAATACCAAAGCTTATGGAGTATTGCATATATACCGCCCAGACATAACATTATGACAGGTGAAGTAAATAACTAAAGAAAAGTAAATTACTATCCTTTCATCAAAGCACGTGTTAGTAGGTGGGATGTACGCAAATTAATATTATAATGGCCAAGCATAATGATTTGAGAGACTTTGACAAAGGCCAAATTGTGTGATGGCTAGACCACTGAGTCTCAAAAACTGCAGCTCTTGTGGGATGTTCCTGGTCTGCAGTGGTCAGTATCAATCAAAAATGTTCCAAGAAAGGAAGAGTGGAAAACCGGTGACAGGGTGGGACTGGCTTGTGTGGTCTGATCCAACTGATTGCTCAAGAAGTAGAACACCTGTACAGATAGAAAGGTGTCTGAATATCCAGTGCATCACAGTTGCAAAGGCTATTTCGGCAGCAAAAGGGGTCCGACACAATATTAGGAAGGTGGTCATTTTTTTGTTGTATTGGACAAGCACAATGACGTTCTGTTCATAATGTTATGCCTGATCAGTGTAAAATTGTTATTCTTGAATGGCTTCCATAGAGAAGATTCGTCTTTCTGGTTAAATCCGGATCTCTTGGTGTTATGACAGCATCAGTACCATTACCCATCATGTGATATTATGTCATCCACATGCTCTGGCAAGCTTAATAGTAAACGTGCACAAGCAGTATGATTAATGAACCATTGCAAATAGCCTAGCTGACGCATCATCACGATAACACGATCAAACGTTCGCCCACTGTAAATAATGTTGGCTCTGCATTGCAGACGGATACACAAGACAAACAAAAGCATCCTCATCATCATGCGCTGTAAACAATTATGGTTGCATATTCAGTGCATCTCGATCGAAACGCATCAAGTGCAAAACCGCTGATCACAAACGTCATCACACACAGCGCATCTGCAACGCCTGCGCGCGCACACACGCAGACACTGCACGTTTCTGTTCAACACACTAGCAATCGTTGAATCAGCTGCAGCCAAGGTTAGTCAGTGATTAACAGACACCACACTGTGATTAACAGACACCACACTGGTTGTAACGTCGCTCCAAAGCCGATCTGTACCTTTCTTGTTTATCTCCTGCAGCGGAATGGTGTCCCCGCCGCCATCGTAGGGTAAGTAAGGGTCAGCGCTTTCGTCCTCCATCGCGGATCAACGCCACCTAAAATAAACTAACCCGGCCTTCCGAACAGCTCCTAAAATCTAGCGTAGTCCACCGGACGCCATGTTTCCCCGTCCTCAGTGACTCAGGCAGTCAGACTCGGGAGGCGCCTGCTTCCCCTCCTCTGCTCTCTGCGAGTCTTTTCCAAGGAGCGATGATGTCATCGAAGCTGGGGCCGATTTCCAAATCACAAATCCAAGTGCGCACTAGCAAGCCGACATTCTTTTTTGTCGGCTACAGTTTATGCAAGCAAATCTTACTTTCTAATTATGTTTGCACGTCGGGCGGTGGTAAAATTTCCTATATATATATTTTTTCCAATAAAGTTTATTAAAAATAAAAAAGTAAAAGTCATATCGTGTGCTTTTGAAAGCGGTGAGTACATGTTTAGGCGCGCTATCGAGGTCGCAAGTGTGTCGTTTAGGATACAGCCATAGATTAACTAGTTGCTATGCGCGACAATGTAGTTATAATCGACGGGAATTAAGCTTGTAGGAGCGGTAGGTTCGAGTTATCTGTATTATACTCAACTAGTGCAAGTGAATCACGTTACTGATTAATAATCTTTAGTTTGATACACTGCTTACACGAAACAATAAACATTTGGTAAATACACCAGATAAAAAAATAGGTATGGAAGTGATCTGAAGGTTATATTTAAAACAGTGGTTAGATTTAACTTGCAAGTAGTGTTCATCTTCACTATTTTAACATATCTTCTGTTTCTCTTAAAAGTTAATTAAGCTATCTGGCTTCAATTGAACTCAAGAAATTGGGAGAGTAAGAAAGCAGGCTGTGGGTAGCTCAGTAATTGAAGCTAAGCAATGTGTGTGGTCACTTTTCTCTTTGATCCAAAGAGATGAAAAGTATCACCAAAAACAATCTTACATTTCCATTTTTACTTAAGTCCATTCATCCCAGAAGATTCAGCAAAGTAAAGTAAGTAAAGTTTTTCGGATACATTTTAGTATCAACTAATGAAACAAGCAAAAAACGTACATTACCGCAATGCTTTTCATGGGGATCAGCATTTTAAAAATGCCATACAATATTGCTAAGGGAATGAAAGCATGATCTGTAACTTACACTTATAGCCACAAGTTGACAAAACAGCTTTGTGTTTACATCAAAAACAAGCCAGGATACATTGTGTGTGTGTCCTTGTCATTTTAGCCTCCAACATCATCCAGCATACTGTAGTGCTACTGTAGTCGATGTTTTAAAGAAGTATGTGAACGTTTTAAAGAAGTATAACACATTTTATGCAATGATAAGGCCTTTTCCAAAAAAATATTGGGTATGGATATGAGATAAAGTGTTACAATATGTTATATAAGCAAAATAAACAGTTACAAGCCATTTCCTATCCTTCATTTAATTATATCATGATGGCTTTTTCTTTACATTTTTTTAGTAAATTTGATTTAGAACTGGTCTGACCGATTCTTTAAACATTCTGAAGATGTCACCAGGTCAACACTAGCAGTTTTGTGTGGTATTGTGCACACTTGACAAGTAAACAATACCAGAATAATCCACCACATCTATCACACAGCAAGCTTCTAAAAACAAAACCTACCTGCTAAGAGTGGGTGGATATGATAAAATAACACTGCCTGTTGCAGCCCTTTTACAGGGTACCAGGGATGTAACGATACACTCTTACCCACAATGCAATATGATTCATGATACTGGGTTCACGATACAATTTTTTCAATATAAACATTATAAAATTAAAAACAAATTATTTCATTAATATTTCAAAGTTTTCTTTTACTATGTCTTGTTAAAAAATAAGGATAATAAAGTAGTTGCAATTATCTTTTATTAATTTAAACAATCAAAGTCCTTTTATTTCTGGAGATAAAAATAATGGATTTATTGTTTTGTGAAAAACTAACATCTGTAAATAAAAATGAATGTTAGTTCATCATCCAAATTAGGGTCGGGCAGGTGTAACGGGCATAAGGTTGTTAGTAAACCGTTGTTAGTAATATTTATTATTATTATTATATTTATTATTTTAATATTTATTAATATTTTATTTATGTAAATATTGGTAATAGTAGTAATAATCATTTTTTTTATTATTGTCATTAGAAGTTTTATTATATTTTAATTATTGTAAATGTTTTCAGTAGTTGTATTTACTATTATTATATTTTTATTACTGTAATTATGATCAGTAGTTAATTTCACGCTCTCCCAGCTGTTTAAAGTGATAATCGATTCATTTGAAAAGAATCATTGGTGAATTGATTCCCAAAACGAATCGGTTCATATCGATTCTTTGCATGTGTCGGACATGTCATCTAGCCATAGCCTAGTGTTTAAAATACTGGACTAGTAATCTGAAGGACTCTGGTTCAAGCCTCACTACTGACAGGTTGCTGCTGTTGGGCCCTTGAACGAGGCCCTTAACTTTCATTGCTCAGACTGTATACTGTAACTGTACTGTAAGTTGATTTGGATAAATGTGTCTGCTAAATGCTGAAAATGTAAATGTAAATCTAGAGCCTATTTTAAACAATAGGACCAGACGCTTGGGTGGCACAGTAGTCTATTAATCAAGCTTACCCTTACAAGCTCAGAGTTCGAATATGTCTTTACAGACATGATTGCTAAGTCTGAGAGGAGATGCTAGAGCCGGGAAGGGGATTGGCATCCTCTCCAGGGAATTCCAGTCTTGCACCCAGGGCAGCGCACCTGCTGTGATCATGACCGTGATGAGGCCGATTATAGAAATAAAATAAAACAATAAACAGGAAGCTTTTGGTTTGTGCTACTGTGGTTGTTCTAGTTAAAGATTTTGCTTTATTTTTTCATGACACCACTGTCATCTAATCTATTATGTTTGGGTTTTAAATATGCTACTTGTCTCGCACCAGTGGTAATTCACTGACATTTAATCCACCCCTGTTTGCATCGTTCCCAAAAATCTTCACAATGCTTGGTCCCTGGTCAAGAAGGGAAACCAAATTCAGCAAAGCTACCCATGTAGAGTAGAAGCAATAGAAATAAGCACTAAACAGTAGATCATAGAATTATAAATACATCCACACTCAATTGTTCACACAAACTCTTGGGCAAACCCCATGTTCCAATCGTTACCTGGATCTTGTGTCTAATATTCCACTTGCTCAGTATAAGAAGTGTGTATTCCAGTAGTGAGATCACCCATCAAGTCACCATCAGCATGTCTCAATCTGGTACTGAACAGTCCAGGTAGTCAGGGTGGCTGATGGTACCCCTCATCAATATACACAGCTAATGCATTTACAACGTTATGCTAACATGTACGTAGAGCTGGTAGAGATCTCTCTACAGACGCCGCATCATACACTTAGCATACAATATTCTAGACACAGGTCAAACTACTCTTCAATCAAAAGCTGTCGAACAAGTTTTTTAAATGTCTTCTAACAGCCACGTCAGCTTTAAACTCTTCTTCTAGAGTTACGGGCAACCTCGTGCTGCTGGTACTCCCCGTCACCTCGGAGCTTACACACTGTGTTCTCCTACCATTTCTCAACGTGCCCTTGGACTAACTTTAATCTCGTCTCTACCGCCCTTACACGAGTAGGCCTTCCAGTTCGAGGACAGCCAGCAAAAACAAAGCAATCTGATAGGACAGAGATTGTAGTGTGGCAGTGTAAGCCGACACTCCTTGGGTTGAGCAGGCACAAAGGCAGGACCACACTTCTTATCCTGTGAACAATTAGACCAACAATAAATGAATCCACATGATGAGGAGTGGACTTGGAAAGCCCATTATTTATTAAGGGGTCATTCCACGTCAATTCAACAGATTTTGGTTCCTACCATCCTACCATCACAACTAAGAATTACCAAATATTCCTGTTCTATCTCAATCACTTCTGAGTTATGGCGGTTTGGATTTTTTAAAGTTTTTGGCACCGCTTGCAAAAAACCCCAAAAAAACAGGGCCGATTACTTTTTTTTTACCTGTAGCAGCTTGAGCAAATTGTGCTCATCCAGATCTTTCTGCAGATTTCAAATAGAGCATTATCTTCTTTGTAGCCTGGTCCCTTTTGAAGCAACAACATCTAAATAATGCCTCGGAATGCAATTACGACCAATATTCAGGGCAGCTGTACATTGATTGTATTGATGAGCTTTCATGTTTTAATCTCAGTATTTCAGTTCAGTTTATTGTCTTTAACCCCTTTATCCTAATTAGGGTTGGTATGGGTGCTGGAGCCTATCACAGCTCTTCAACGGGTGCAAGGCACACGGTAACACTCTGGATGGGGTGCCGGTCCATCGCAGATACCTACAAGACAATTGAGTGTCTACAATCAACCTGGTAGCATGTCGTTGGACTGTGGGAGGAAATCGGAGTACCCGGAGGAAACCCATGCAGACACTGGGAGAACATGAAAACTCCGCACAGAAAGGAGGATCGAACCAAGGACCTTCTTACAATCCCAGTATTTGTCAATCTAAAATGTATTAACAATTAAATTAAAGGTTCTTGCTGTATTTAGCACTGAGTAACTTTGTAACTGTTCAAACATGGCAAGACATTTTTTTTAAAAAATGCAGTAATTTGTTTTCCACTTTGATTACAGTTTGACAGTTTGGATACAACCTGAAATGTGTGGATTTGAGCATCACAATTCAAAAGTTTAGAAGTTAAAGATTTTGGACTGATATGTTATGTAAAAACAAAGAAGCAGTTACACAGAGCCGCTACAAAGCTCTGTGTATTAAAGAGGCAGGGGCACACACAGCCAGCACCAGACTAAACTAGTCTCGTTGTCTGTACATCCTCAGCAAGCCGCCTCAACCCAAACACACACACACACACACACACACACACACACACAGACACACAGACACACATACTACACGCACACTACGATGTCTGTATGTAGCTGCCTAAAACCCAGCACTACTAATTCTGACCAGATCG
>JAYDZG010000036.1:19966383-19977759 GCA_034509265.1 Microcambeva bendego
AGAGAGGGAGAGAGAGAGAGATAGACAGCAATAGAGAGATACAGTGTGTGTGTGTGTGTGTGTGTGTGTGTGTGTGTGTGTGTGTGTGTGTGTGTGTATGTGCGTACGTGTGTGTGTGTTCACCTGCTGATGCAGTAGAAGGCCACTAATCTACAAAGATCAGGAAAACTCAGGGCAGAGCTCTCCAAAGAAAACGCTACAGAAACAAGAGTACAGCGATAAATCAGTTCAATTCAAAGAAAGTATAGAGTCAGTCATTCATTTACTGTCTCTTTCACCTTCCCTTTAAC
Organism: Microcambeva bendego; assembly: GCA_034509265.1. Taxonomy (NCBI): domain Eukaryota; kingdom Metazoa; phylum Chordata; class Actinopteri; order Siluriformes; family Trichomycteridae; genus Microcambeva; species Microcambeva bendego. Next base: position 19,966,674 of record JAYDZG010000036.1, read on the forward strand.
CTATTCAGGGTGGTGGGGGTACAATTCATGGGGCAAAATGTAGAAAACAGTGGACAGGTTGGAAGTCAATCACAGGGGAAACACCTCAAAAGTTGCAATGAAACTGACTGCGTGTATTTGGACTGTGGGACCAAGCCGGACCACCCAGAGGAAAATCACCCTGACAATGTGAGAACATGCAAACTTCACATAAAAATGACCCGGACCATTTCAGCTAGTGCTGAAACCCAGGACCTTCTTGTTTTAAGGTGACACTATTCTGGTCACTATTAAACAAGATAAAAAGAACATACATTACTAATTAATATTTATTAGTCATGTATTTACTCATTTATTGTAACATTTTCTTTTTCAGATTTCAACTGTCTGGTAAACACATGAAAAATGTGAGAAATTACTGTGACCACTGACAGCCGGAAATTACTCATCTTTTTTCTCAGATCTGTGGGCATCACACAACAAATGGCTATTTAGTAAAGCATCCTTTAAGTGGACAAATGATGTGGAATGATTCACTCTAATATGATAATTTACCATCTGTATCTTTAATTAACTGACATAAAACAGCGTTTGAAAACAATATACAATGCATTCATCAACTTCAGCTTTATTTTCTGCATTTTCCGTGCTTTAATCTCTAATTATAAAATGGAACAGACATTGATACTGCATGTGTGGCATTTGTACACCAAAATGTAGTAAAAGCCGAACTATTTAAAACCCTGGAAAGGTTGCCAGTTCATTCACACAACACACTACTAAAATAATTATGTTTCACAGTCCAAGTAATGCAGCTGTGTGTATCTGTGTGTGTGTGTGTGTGTGTGTGTGTGTGTGTGTGTATGTGTGTATATATGTATGCATGTGTGTGTGTGTGTGTGTGTGTGTGTGTATACACTCACTGGAGTCCTCCTCACGAATGGGGTACTGATCGACACACACACTGGCTTCCTGAACTGTCACACAGAGCACCTTCTTGTGAGTGGATGAACACTTACAAACCAAAAAAGTCTGAAGAGAGAATAATAAGTTTCCTAATTAAAAACACTTTATAAAAAGTTATACATGAACAATGTTTCTATTTCTGAATAACTTTTCTGAAAGTTTTCAAAAGCTTAGAAGCTGTAAAAAGTGAGATCATGCCAACTGTCTAAACACAAAGGACTAAAAGCTTGAATTAAAAAAAAATGAATATATTTAATGAAAGCAAATATATTCATTTCACAAAATATGTTTTTAATATTTTGACATTTGTAATAATTTACAATTTTATTTATTACCAAAGTTACTGATTCATGTGCCAGTCAGTACTGTTAAATGGAACTGCTCTACTATAATCCATCCTACAACACAGTACAATTGTTCTAAACAGTGATTTCAGTAATTACCCCAACAAGCTCTCTCTGAAGTATACAACGGGCAGATTCAGGATTAACTGAAAGCTGAAGCCAAATAGAATGTGTGAGAAGGAGTCGGTCAAGAACACTCAGACTCCTCTGAGGACCGTCATCCATCTGTGGAAGAGAGAAAATAGTTAAGCACACATCGGCCATTATATACAGTACATAGGGGTGGCATGGTGGCTTAATGGGTAGCACTGTCACCTCACAGCAAGAAGGTCTTGGGTCTGATCCCAAGGTGGGAGGTAGTTCTCTCCTTGTCTGTGTGGGTTTACTCCGGGTGCTCCGGTTTCCTCCCACAGTCATGGAACGTGAGGTGAATTGGAGAGACAAAATTGCCCATGAAGGTGTTTGATTTAATCTAATGTACTGATAAAACCTGTGTTAAAAATAATTGCAGTGTGTATCTCTGTCATGAATGTAACCAAGACAAACTGCATGCTCAGTATATAAGGTATTGGACTAGAAATCTGAAGGTTACCGTCTCAAGCCCTAGCACTGCCAAGTTGCCGCTGTTAAGCCCTCAGTTGCTTAAAATCCTTTTCAGACATAACTGTAAGTTGTTTGTATAAAAGCGTCTGCTAAATGCCAAAAGTGTAAATATAAATGTATGGCTTAGCTGTAAAATTGTATTCTGGGAAATATTAGTTGTACCCCTGCTTGACAGGAGAACAAGTAACATGCAGTTTGAGAGTTCTTTTAAAAATAGTTAAATACGTCTGTTCCTATTTCATGTTTTTATTGTTTCTTTGCTTCACTCGGAAGAGCCAGTGCTTTTTAAAGATGTCACTTCTTAATGATGTCATTTAGACGAATCAGTCAAATTAGTCATGTTTACACACACACACACACACATACACATACAGAGTCTCTGACACTTTTCGTCTTACTCTTTTTTTCTCATCAGTGTGTCTGAGTATTGGTGGTGTGACATTGTGTGGGCAGAGTAGCAGGCTTGAGTGTAGCGGCAGATGGTTCCCATGGCAACAAGTGCCTTTACATGATGACAGGCTTTCCCACTAAGTCTTAGACTCATATTCTACCAAGACACCACACCCACCCGCCCCACGCACAACAATCCACCCACCCGTCTTACACACAAACACACACTAACACTTTTTCTGCTCTCTCTTTCTCTCTCTCTCTCAGTACACACACACACACACACACACACACACACACACACACACACACACACATACCCTCTTTAACAAACACCCTCGCTCTACAGATAAACACTCACCATCTCTCACACACAATCCCACTCTCACACATACAAGACTAGTTTTCTCTCACAACTGGTCCTCAATTTGACTTGATTTCAGTTCATGGCAGGTTACACACGATTCATAAGATCAATGTCAAACACTCAATCATGGACAATTTGAAATCTACAGTTCTGATTGTCTTTGTACAGTGTGGGGAGCATCCTGGAGGATGAAGCATGCACACTCCACAAAGGAGTGACCTGAGAGTCGAACCCAGGGTCTTCTCAGTGTTTGGAGACCAGCACATCGAGCCACTGTTCCACCCACACACCCTTTTAATCTTTCAAACATAAACTGGCAATCTCTCTTACACACTTATACACCACACATACGCAAACCCATTCCATTTTTCAAAACAAGCAACCTATCAAGAGATATTCTCTTGATTCTCTCTCTCTCTCTCTCTCTCTCTCTCTCTCTCTCTCTCTGTCTGATTAGTTTAAACAGAATTCTTTTCATCAACTGCACTTCAGGTTATTTTTATATATGGCGTTATTAAACCTGGTCTGTAGTTGCTCTCTCTCTGCGCAGCTTACATAACAGCATGAACAGTAAATAAAAAGAATGATGAAGGTACAGTCCCAGCACGAACAGCATGGGAGGCACAAGCTTTTTGTGAATCTATTACTGAAGTAATTATCATGGCTATTTTTGCAGTAGCTTCCTGTCCACCTTAATCTTTCACCTTACAATTTAGCTAATACCAGGAAGTAAGCGTGGGTTTAAGTGTAGGTTTCAACAAGTACCAGATTTCAGAAAATTATGATTAAATTACTCCACATACATTACCTTTAGAAGTTCAGCCAATGTCTGTATAGAGTTGTTACCAGTTACTCATCTTTCAAACATGCATTTAAACTTTTCACATACGTATAACAGCATTTAGAGTTCATAGGCAGTAGCCTAGTGGTTAATATACTGGACTAGTAATCTGAAGGTTGCAGGTTCAAACCTCACTACTGCCAGGTTGCTGCTGTTGGGCTCTTGAGCAAGGCCTTTAATTAACCCTCATTGCTCAGACTGCATACTGTACTGTACTGTTAGTCACTTTGGATAAATGTGTTTGCAAAATGCTGTGAATGTAATATAACAGTGTTCCTAATGTTCCAAATAGGCTTTCCGTCCAAATTCCTCTCAGATAAAGTTCTCTGAGCTCATTTTATGAATTAGACAGGTGTATATGCTCATGCTATTCCAAAATCATAGCAGAACAAACAATCAGAACGAATGTCTATAGGCAAACTGGAAAAGTCTATAGACTCCAGTTTATTTTGGCATTTCTGCACTTCTAACATAACCCATATGGACCTGAGTATTTTTAGAAAAAGAGGAAAAGATTAAGAAAGTGTTAGAAGGAGTTATAGAGAGAGCAGAGGTGAACCGGATTGCTCATTTACAGTGTAGGCTCTCCTTATATAAAAACCTGAAAAGGCAGCAGCCTACACACTCAGTTATGCAACAAAGCAGCAGGAGCTTAAACTAAGAACCAAAGAAGGATAGAGGAAAATTAGAAAATTAAAAGATGCCTCTGGAGCACTGAAACATTGTAATTATTGTTGTAAATATGACCAAAGCCGAAGTAACCAATCCTACACAGGCAGTGAGAGACAAAAGGACTGAGAAATAAAAGTGGAAATAAAAATGTCAGTGGAACCTTACTGCTAATAAGCATCATGACAGAAACAAGAAGGGAGACCGAGAGAAATGAGGGGGAGACTGAGTAGACAAGTCTCAGAAGTCTTTCTTCTTTATTTTTTTTTAAGAATGACATGAGGCAAGTCCCAGCAAAAGCAGGTCTCCTTAAATGTGTTGAAGAGAGGAAACATTTTGAGCTTTAAAGAGGTAAAAAACTTAAACATAAGACAAAATGTGGTAGCAGAAAGGACAAAAATACCAGATAAATGTTCATCAATAAAAAAATCAGCCATGTCATTTCTGTCAGACCATGAGGTATGATGGCTTATTTTGGACTTACACATTTGTGGGTTATTATCTTGTCTAATTTGAATAGTCCTGGGTAATTATTTGGATATATTCTGTCACTGTTTAACTATGCCAAGCTAAAATATCAGATTTAAGTGTTCGGAAATAGCTGACTTGGAAAAAACAGACTTCACATCCCAAAACGTTCTTATAAATGGTCAACTGCCTCACCAGGTCTAATCCTTGTCTTATAATTTGGCTGTTACTAATTAGTTGATGTATACATAATATACCATGTATATCCACTGACAACTTAATGATGAATATCAGAGTTTTTTTTTCCTGCCAAATCTCCTGTTGTACTATTTTCATAACATGATCTAACCAATAAAATTAGATCTGTTGACAAGTGAGGTCACTGAAGTAGACAGAGGGGATGCATGTGACCACCAAAAATACCAATACAGACTGGTATTAGGGTGGTCATTGTTTAGCCTGAAAAGCATTCCCCCAAATTACCACATGACTTGAACAAAGCATTTACACAAAGAGAAGCGTGTCATGTTGATTATTCTGAGGCTTTATTTGGACACTATCAAAGACCAAAGACCATCAGTGTCTTTGATTTATAATCAGTTGAAACGACTAGGTACTGAATGTGCATGCAATGCTGCTTCAAAGGCTGCTCTCTGTTAATTAAGGTATTTAGATAAATACCTTCATTAAGCACATTAACACATTTAAAAATCACATGAACACCTGCTCAATCATTTACTTATCGAGTCAGCCAGTCATTAAATAAATTCAAACCTTAACAGTAAGCAACCTAATTAAATCCTGAATGATTTAGGAGAGTGTGTGTTTTTTTTTAACAATATGCATTTTATTTTTATTCTGAATAACGATTCTGCTTCTTTATTCTGTATAATGCAAGGGAAATCAATGTAATTGTGTGGACAGTCACAGCTGTTAGGTAATTCTTGAAAAGTACTAGTGCAATATAGCTGATAATGCTAAAAATTATTCTAACATTGCTTTTGAATGTCGTAAGAGGAGGTGAGTGCTGGCTGGGTTCACCACACACCACAAGTGGCTTGTGCATGCAGAACACATGCTGTCACTCAGAGGACAAGCCAACCAGTCTGTTCGACACATTATGGGCTAGTTTTGCCTAAGAAAACTTCTGACACACTGGTTAAAATATTAATAGAGCTTGAATACATATCCATATGGTCACCAGGAGTCAGAATCGATTTGATGGCAGATCTGGCTAAAATAAAACAGATGCAGTGTTTTTTGACCTTGAATAATACAAGTACAACAAGTTCATATTTTTTTCAATTTGATGAATAGTTTTAACATGTGTTTTGGCATGCTGCACACCAGTCCTTCATGCAGCTGTTGATTAGATGGCAACTTTATGCTCAACTTTACTTGATGGCTTGGGACCATCTACACATTTGGGACCACATTTGTGTTGATCAAACTTCAGAGGGGTTAAGGTCCAGATATTTGGCTGGTAATTACATGGTCTTCTGATAATCCTCTCCTCACGCCTGAATTGATCTGGCTGTGCAGCATGAAAAGCCAATCTTTAGAATTGGGGAACATTGGCAGAACAGAAAGGAGAAAGTTTTCTTCTTAGATATCCTGGTATGTGGCCTGGAGGTTAGAGAACTGGTTAGAAACCTCTATCTACTCCCCGGGCACCGTAGCTAGGGCTGCACATGTGCTCACTGCCCCTAATGTTCACTTGGGTTGGGTTAAAATGCAGAGGATGACTTTCACTTTACTGTGATGAAAAGTGTATTCTAAATCTAAAAAAATGTGGCTTGAAGCATACATACCTCAATCACCGCTAGCTAAAGCATCACTGTCCCTTTTTTCAAATTTCAAAGTAGGCATGAGAGTTGTTTTCTGAGCCTCCCAGATCTTCAACTAAACAGTAGATGGCCAGTTGTTAAGCTAAAAATATGACTAATCGTAGATGGCCTTACTTCAGGCCTCTATGATTTCATGGCTTTTCTTTGCTTCTTATTGATAAAGGACCATGTTTGCCATGCTCTTTTCCCTGCTGTCTGTCATTCTATTTGTCACTTTATGTCACTTCCAGTTGTTAAATAACATTTCAATGAGTTGCCAGTCTTGGCACTCTCTGTGCCAGTCTGTAGTTTTGCTGTCTCCATGTCCGTTGCTTAGTCATTTTCTAATGAACTGCTTTTTTTTAAAGATTATCAGCAACCTGTCACAAAACCAGAACTGAATTATTTTCCTCCCTCAAAACTTTTCTTTTCCCACAGCACTATACGTCAATCAGCCTAAACATTAAACCCCCTGCATGCATGCTCAAGTGGACTGAGATCTAGAGAATTTAGCCATTTCAAGGACTGTTTTTTTTTGCACAGGATAACGTACTGTGCTTTTCAGATGTGTACTTTAGTACTTCCACAAAGCCATAATTCAGTACAGCTTTGAAACATATTTTATTAAGAGATTCTGCTGTGTTTGATAGATTATATTTACTATTTTCTTAGGACTGGTGAACCAGTAAATGTAATTGCCTTTGAGTACCAGTGATTCAATCAGTGTGTGTAACTGACAGTGCCAGTATGAAGATCCAAAACTCCACATTCTATTGGACAGATGCAATATGATGGTTATAAATGTGATAATGACGTCAACAAACAAATCATTTATACATAGCTACCAGGTGCGAGTGTATGTTTCATCCATGAGTCAGAGGAGAGTGAACAGAGCAGATCTATGTGCGAACAGGCTGCACTGTCTGTGTGTGCAACAAAAAGTGAAACAGAAAGAAGAAGCTCATAAATAAGGGAACAGAGACGGGAAGAAATAGAGAAAGTGTGTGCTCTCTCCCACAAGCCCTCGCAATCTTCACACTTCCGCCCCCACAAGGCAGAGCTGAGACGCTCAGCGGCAGCGTTCCTCTACTGTAACAGAGCAGCAGGGCTACAGCGAGACATCACACTCACAAAGTAACCAAATCAACTGAGAAGCCTCAAACACAAGCAAAACAGCAGAATGCAGGAATGGTTATAGCAATAAGGATCAATCCACTCTTTATCATGAAAGTGGAGGTCAGCACTCACTTTTACTAAATAACGAAATCAGAATAAAAAAAGCAGACACTGTGACCAGAGAGCATATTGATGTAGTGGAGGATCATTTTACTTTTCATCAGATTTAAACCCTATTCAGACAGACCTTCAGCCGTCCCAATCACACTGCTGAAAAGTCCAAGTGGTGAGGTAAACGTGACCTTAAGTCACTTATTCATGACATCTAAGCTTGCTAAAGTGCATATGAAAGAAAAACAATTTACAACAGTTTTCACTTCTATACTCAAGAAAAATCTGAGATAAGGTATTTTAGCCACACCCATTATTAAATTAAGTAAATACAATAAATAATGTGTTTTTAATTTTGTGACAGTGGCTTAAGGAATGTGTTGCTCTGCTTCAATGGTGCCCCTGTGCCAAACATAAAGTCCATAAAGGTCATAGTGTATCAGGTTTCAGCACCTGGCATGTGACTTCACATAATGGTCTTAAAATGGGGCTGACTTGTAGCAAAGATGAGTTTTGAACTGGGGAGACTCTCAGCACTGGTGTGCTAGCAAAGAAATACTGTGCAAATACTGGACAAAGCACACTGTTTTCCAGTCTTTTTGGCAGGGGCAGAACTTTTATCTTCCAGTCTGCGGTTGACAAACACCCCAAAAAGTTGCAGTAGAAGTAGTTTAGTTCCACTTTGAAAAGCTTCTTCTTTTTTAACGTCATTAAAAAATGCAAAGTATTTCGAGTAAACAATCTGATATGTGGTGATGTTACAGTGTGGGCAGGTGAATCTAATCAATACAGAACTGCCCAACAACACATGCCTAATTTCATCTTCATGGACGACAATGTTCCAGCTCATCGAGGTCACATCATTTAGGGAACTGCTGCTGGAGACTGAGGTACCTCAAATGGAGAGGACTGCACTTTCTCCAGACCTGAATCCCTTTTAAAACCTATGGGATCAGCTGAGTCGCCGAATAGAGGCTCGTAACTCTGTACCCCAAAACCTCAATGACCTGAGAGCCACGCCTCAGCAGGCAATAAGTCGACTTGTAAACAACATGAGATGTGGATGTCAAGCTGTAATTGATTTTCAAGGTCACATTTTTTTGTGGTTTACCCACCACTGTTTTTGGCTTTTGTTTCAATAAATTATTTGAGATGAGGAAATCACCATTGCATGCTTCTACTTAGATGCCGTACTTTCATGGTATAATATCACTGTGGCATGAACTTTTTACGTTTTCCATACATTTCCATCGAAAGCCAAATTTCAATAAGTTTTTGTGAGTAGTTTATAACAAAATATAGTCCAAAAAGTGTTTATATTTATAAAAAGTTACTAAAATGTAGAACATTATCGTATTCAATTTAATTTTTATCAAATACTATTTCAACACTGTAGATGTGGTGTATGAAGAAATCAATCATTAAATACTGATTCATCGAAGTAAATGAGTACAGCTTATTATTGTTTACTAATTAGGGTTAATAGCCATTATAACAACATATGACTGTATAGTTCTTTATGTTAAATACATAATTACAAAATATGGTTTATTAGTAGCCATTTGAGGTTCCATTAGACTTCTATTCAGTAAAATCAAGGTCAGTTTTATTTCTGGATTAGATACTTTCACCTTAGACATTTGATGAACAGAAAGTAAGTAACTTTACCTTTGACTCTAATGATCAGAAACTCCACCTTTGAAGTTCAGCATCTGCATCTTCACATAAACATCTGCATCAGCATCGTTTTATTCCCCACTATAACATCACCTGCTTCCACACAGAGAAGTCCCTGAAGTCATCCGACTGATGTGATTTAAAAGAAGATTCTCCCACTGATCCGCTCACATTGGTTTCCTCTGTTGTTACTGACTCGGTTACTTCAAACACCACACACGCGCACGGACACTCGCACACACATTTTCGCACGCACGCACGCGCGCAACTTTTCCTCTAACGCCGAGACGGGCGCCGGCTCCCATGCGCATGCGCAGCACATTCGGAATAGCTCACATTAAAAATCCTTTGTATTTACTTTGTTTTGGTGGATTAGTATTTCTTGTGGAAAATATTTGAAAAATAAATTATAAACTGTCTTTCAGTTGGGTACCGTAAAAAGTCTCCTCCACAGATTTAGTTGTTCAGACTCCCTGGATAAATAACCTGCACCTTTTTATACAATGTTTGTGGGTAGTTTCTCTGGCTCTCCAATTGTAGTTCACATTGTAACGCCTAAAGCAACATTATTTACATTGTGTTTAACACAAAAAAATGTAAAAAAAAAAAAAAGACTTTCAGCCCCTGATAGCAGACATGTGAAATCCCTGGAAAAGATCGGAACATCAGAACATTGGAAGATCTTAAATGCATCTCCTTCCATTTGGATTCATCTTATATTGGTCTTATTATCATCACGACGTCTTGCAGATGATCACATGCACATTTAGACCTGTAAGTTTTTTTTAAACATCTGTAAGAGCACTTGTGCAGCACAGTAGTGCTGATCAGGCATCTACACAGACATGATTGGCTGTGTCTGTGGGGGGATGGCAAATCACTGTGATAGATTGGCACTCTGTCCAGGCTATTTCTGCCCTGCGCTCAGCCGAACCAAACCCACAAAAGCAGTTGATAAAAATATAGTATCCCAGTAAATGCTTGGGTTGCATTTAAAACATGTTAGATGCTGGTAAACAGGCCTATATGTCTATATGTGAGAGTTAGACATTGGTATTGTGGTATGGGTAATATCCCATTAAATGGTAACATAAATCGACATTTATATTTATTTATAAAAATATAACAGGTGATGTCCTGAGGGCTGTTTTTCTCCACTGACTCTAAACATGGTTATCTCACATGGTATTACCCTAGATGAAAGGTATTATCTCCACAAAGTGTTAAACCACATGCCTAAATTCATTAAAATGGTTAGATGACTGTAAAATAAACTTACCCTGACTTATACTTGAGAGCCTACAACAAATAACTTTTCCTGGAGGAGCTATTAAAATTCTTTATTGACAAATGCTCTCAAATTCCATGCACTGTATTCTCCAATATCATAAAGCATTTATGAGAACACTCAGTACTGTTATGATGGCAAATGCACAGTATTACCTGCAGTTGCAATTTTTAGATTATTTTCATGCATCCCAGACACCAATCAATCGTTTGTGAACTGTGTATCATTCAACATCAAATGAAAATGTCAAGTTATATATATGTATTGATATGACAAAATATATTCCATTACATTAGATTCAATTCCATGTTCTTAGTGAAACCTTTCGACATGCATTAATGTACATTATATATGCACTTGTATGTATGTACGTGTGTGTGTGTGTGTGTGTGTGTGTGTGTGTGTGTGTGTGTGTGTGTGTGTGTGTGTGTGTGTGTGTGT
>JAYDZG010000036.1:20002202-20017039 GCA_034509265.1 Microcambeva bendego
GAATCATCCCGAGAAGAGAATGTGACCACAACTACCAGAAAAAAAGAAAAGCTTTGCACTCAATCAAATTCCTGCACCATCCTTGACTTTGTGCGTTTTATGACCCAGCATCTTCATTTTTTAAAAATCACCCACAAAAGCTTGTTTGCTCCTATTTGTGCGAAATTTCTGCCTGTTCATGTTGTTTCCTGCCTGCGATTACGTTTTCAGTCAGCAGATGGCGCAAGGTTTTGTTCGTACTGGCTTCTTATAACTGCAGAGATGAAAAAGCAAAAGGAGACTTTCCTACATGTAAATGTAAAACTTTTACACAAAAGTTCTTGTTTTTATTTATTTTCTTAACAAAAAAAGTCATCAAAAATTGCTCTGGCTAGCAAATATAGGATGATTTGTCTTTTTAAAATGTATTATTACCACACATACCATGATTTGAGAAAGTATTCAGACCCTTAGGCTTTCTGTACACGTCATTGTGTTGTACCAGAGCACACTGAATCCGCCAATATGATGAAAACTTTATTCACAAAAGCTGCGGTGCCCAAATCGTCGATCGCAATCCACCGGTTGGTCGCTTAGTGTACGTGTAGGAAGGTTATGTACTTGTATACACGTACAATATGTACTTGTATCTACAGCAGCTAAGATCATAATAAAACATCTCTCTCTCTTTCTCTCCCTCTCTTCTCTAACTCTAGTTACCTTAGGCCTTTGCAAAGACACTTGGCTTCTAAATAAAATAATAAATTAACAGATCTTGTCTGCACCTTGTAAGCTATTTATAGCCAGTGCTATGAGGAGGTGTGGTCCACAGTTTGTGACTTCATCTTTATCACTACTTTTGATTCATGTGTGCTGTGAGACCTCACTTCACCCAGCTGACAAGCAATATACATCTGACAGATTGAAATCAAAACATTTGACATGAGGGAAAAGTAAGATTTCCATTTTCATCAGGTCCTGTTCCACCCGGAGTCACTGTGCTCAAGACAAGATCAGCAGCAGCTCAATATCATGGCTGCTTTCATATTTTCTTACTATTTTAATATTCTAAATTCAGGAAATAAGCACAACAATCTGTATTTGTTCCGTAGTGGTGGATCAGATTTCTAAAGAATTTTAATTAAATTGTCCATGACTGTGTTTTACATAATCTGTGTACTGTAAAAAAAAAAGCTTGAGGAACCTGTGATCACCAAAGTGTAAAGCATGACATTAAAATCCCAATAAGCAATCAACCATCACTAACAGCATGGACTGATGAACTGGATTTTGAAGTGATGCTTGGCTTCATGCTTACCCCTTCCAAATTGGTGCTTCATTCTGATGCACCCTCTAGTGGGCAAAAGTATAAAAGTAGTCTGATCCAATCATTGAGCACACACAACACCATGGCAGTGAACTTGTTCATTAAATTTATTGAAGTGATTCTGTATTTTTGTGAGTGGATGTGAATGGATGCATAATAGGGACACAAACATACTGCAGTAACACAGAGTGGCTTTAAACTTTAAGACTGCACAATGTCAGGTTCATCTTACAGTTCCACTTTCATATGAGTCAACAAAATCCGACCCAACTTTCTCTCTGATAACCTTACGAGTTCTCTCATGTGCTCACTCTTCTCCTCCCTCTTACTGACAGTTTAACAACATCCCTGTGGTCGAACCATGGTGGTGTTTAGCATTTACAGGTTGGCTAAAAAAATGTAGCTTGTGTGAACATAGCTGTGTCCCAAACTGCATACCATTGTACTACATGGTGGCAAAACAGTATGCCGATTTAAATACCCCTGATGGTAGATTGGGTAGTTTGTGCTTACTTAGGAAGGCAGAGCTATTTTCAACAACTCTCTATGCTACTATGAATTTCACAACTACTGACACCTACTGGTAAGATTTAGTAGACAAGGTAGTAAGCCATAATCTTTACAGCAGGGGTGGGCAAACGTTTTGGCTTAAGGTTAATATTGATAAAAAATTAACAGAGCAGATGGGAAGCTTAACCTTTAATAATGAATATCTGTGAAGTGTTTGGCCTGTGACATCTAGTGGAATCAATTAAAACTCACTGTATTGCAGAAACTAACAAAATGAAAGTGGCTCTTTTTGAATTTTTAAATACTTAACAAGCCAGATTAAACAGCCTAATGGGCTGCATGTGACCCGCGGGCCATAGTTTGCCCACCACTGCTTTACAGAGTTGTTAGCGTGTGTCACAGTTTTTATATCAAGGTCCATATTTACTTGTTTTTTAAGCGTAGTCTGTTTACACCGATCATCGTTTTGACCTTGTGTACATTTTTTTAAATCATATAAGCTAACATAAATGCACATTCCACCTTAAGATCAAGCACTGACAGCTAATTATGTTCTTTATTCCCACTGAGAAGTGACCTCCAGAGCCAGACATTGAAAAATGAACATGTTAGAGACGGCGTGTCAATACTTTCTGCACATGATGCAAAAGCTTGTGAGTGCCCTGCTGACGGCCTGTTTTCTCCTACAGCACATTTAACACATCATGCTTTTCCCTCTCAGTATTAATAACATGATCGGAGAGTACAGCAGAGGTTTTGCTCAGACAAGCTTCACTATCAATTACAGATCCGTTAAGTGATGCGAGAGTTTGAGGAACAAGATTGCAATGGGACATTTGTGGAAATCACATGACTTTATTGCATCAGAAATGGACGTCGGGGTCATGTGTTAAAGTTGAATTCAATGAGAACTGATGGGATATTAAGTGCTGGACTTCATTCTTTCTTCAGCTCGGCGGCTCTGCTAAAAAGTGCCGTTGGAGCGTGCTCATTTTTAATTAAAAGAAAGAGAAAGAACGGACAAAAGGAAGCGGAGATAAAGCCACGAACATTAACGTCGCACATAGCAGATCCAGTCTTTAATGAATCCCTACAGTGGATAATAGAAGCGATAAAAGCACTAGGGGTGTTAGATTAGAACCGGTGATTCTGCAGTACTCTCTCACCGAGACTACAGTGTGTGAGAGAGAAAATCTATTATGCACACAGGACACATGAAAGCCGCGATGAGACCAAGGGGGTTAATTATGTAGAAGGAAAGAGACAATTCGACAAGACTCTCGTAAATAATGAATTTAAGGCAAGATGAGAGAGAGTTAAGAGAAAAAATAATGAAGGAAAGAAGCATAAAGGGTAGGGAGGAGAGGGGTGGGGGTTTATAAGTCGCTCTCTCCATAGAGGGCACTGGAGAAGGAGATGTAGTCGAGTGCTCCGGGAGGACTGTCGGGTCCGATGAACTTGGTCATGCGGCTGATGCAGTACTCGGCCTGCTCGGGGGGAAGCTCTCTGCGCAACTCCTCCACTGTGATGTAGGACTGAGAGGAGGAGAATACAAGATTAGCACATAAAACGGAACATTAAGAACTGGAGTTCATTTCACACATTACAAATATTGTCAGTTATGTGTCGTTATCAAATCTAACTGTTCTCTCTTAAGCTCGTCCTTTTCATCTCCCAGTCGATCAAGCCGGATCACCACACCATCCCTTCCCAGCTGAGCCAGCTGTAGCCTAGTTGTTAAGGTTCTTTGGTAAATATATACGTCTGTTTTTTTTTTTTTTTTAAGGTTTTTGGACCTGTGGCGTCAGCAAAAATCACACTTTAGTTTCTCCAATCAAATAAGTACATAGTTTCAGAGAGGCTCGGCCAAAGTGATTGACACCATTTCCCACAAATATTAGCGCATCAAATGAAAGCAATAAAGTGTCAGTTACCCCTATTATCAAAGGTGTATTGATATTTGGAGAGAATCGTTGTATGATGTCACAATTGTGAATGTAGAAAAGAATGAATAGAATTACCTTTTAAATAAAGAACTTTATTGACCAGATTGTTAGTCAATCATTTTAAAGTCAATATTGCCTGTATGGACTGCAATAATAAGTGAACCTGTAAAACTGTGGTGTTATGTTCGATGCGGACGTTATAGTGTGATTTTTTTTCATGTACACCTAATGGTGCTTTGATCACTATAGTTTCTTCTTCTGTTTCTTTTCTACTGCTCCATAACATGCAGGATGTATCTATGGTATTACTTCTGGCATGGTTTAGTTCTTTAAGACCTTGAACTGCTGTACCGAACAATAAAAGGGCTTAGATCTAGGTTACTGGATCTAAGCTCCTGGTTTCTGACATAATTCTAATATAGAACACTTACAGGGCTTCGTGTACCCTACACTCACCTTGTCTGAAGCCAGGATCTTGAAGGAGGCCATAACCTGTTCGGCTGTGTCGGTCTCTGCAGTCTCGCGGGTCATGAAGTCGATGAAGGCCTGGAAGGTCACCACGCCCGTATTGTTGGGGTCCACCAGAGTCATAATACGGGCGAACTCTACCTCACCCTGAATCACAGAACAAGGCTCAGTGAAAAATGGTTGTTTTTGGACTTCAGCTAGTATGTGAAAACATTGGTACTAATTTATCTATACATGATTAAACCATGACTAACAGATATGTGTTTATTAGCAATACTGTTGGTTAACTGTTAGCAAAGCAGAGTCTATGTTTCTGTCTGCTCATTTTAACTTCTTTTTATACAGTAGGTCCATTTTTTATTTTTATTTTTATGGCTGAAAGGTAGATCAGCACTGTTCTTGTGTAGGAGTTTTTTATGGTTCCAGGCATGTTCTTCTACAGTGTGTGTGTGTGGGGGGGGGGGGGATGTTCTGCAATGAACTGGCACCCCATCCAGGTGTACTTTTGCCCAATGAAAAGCTGGGATAGGCTATAGCAATGTGAGAATCATGTTTTAGAGTGTAGTTACACTTTATAGTTCTTTTTTAACATTAAAAAATTGCATTGTAGGCCATGAAGTGTGTAATAAAATACTCAAAAGAACATCATATGGTTTGAGATAAAGCTGAACTAGCATAGCGATCATTTATAGACAACAGTCAGTGTGCTTGAATGATCTGCTTTGCTATTTTATGGTAAAATCAAAATATAGAAGTAAAATAAGTAAAAGTTGAACATATGAGCAGAAACTCGGGCCTGGAACCCTTAAACTCTTAATTACGAGTCCAGTAAACTACAGACACCTCTAAACTTGCTGACAATGGCAGCTAGTGCATTCGGTGCACAAAATACAGAAGACTGTTAGCTCGTGTTAAAGCCCAGAGACTGTGTGGTCCCTCTTACCAGATCGTAGCCCATGGAGATAAGGCAGGCACGGAAATCGTCTGGATCCATCATTCCATTTCTCTTCTGAAGAAATCAAATATAAGGGTTAGAGAAATTACCTGCACATGACATGCACACATACTCCACCTTCCTTCCACACACACTTTCTTTGCCCCCCGGCTATCGCTTTATATCTCACCCTGTCGAAGTGATTGAAGGAGGCTCTGAACTCGTTGAGCTGTTCCTGGCTGATGCCCTTGGCGTCGCGGGTCAGGATCTGGTTCTCTATCTCGTTGATTGTGCGAGCGATGGTGGTGAGCAGCTGCTCCCAGCCCACGCGGATGTGCTGCAAAGAAAGGAGAGACAAATGAGACCCAGGCCGAGACAGTGAACGGACACGTCTCGTCACGTCAACACGGACAAGCAGAAGACCTTCTGAGGCTTTGGACGTTATGGATTCAGATTGTTCGTGTACCTCCATGGTGTAGTTGGTGTGTTTGTTGTCGAAGATGAGGGCCTCCTGGATGAGCTGATGGTCTCCCTCCAGTTTGTCGATGTTGGATTTGTAGTTGATGATGTTCTGCTCGTAGTTCTTCAGGTTGTTCATTTGTTCTTCCAGAGAGCCAGAAATGTCCACAGACACATGACCAATCTCCTACAGGAGCATGAAGAGCAAGATGATACAAGTGTACTCTGTTTACCATTCAAGACCCTGTGCCTATGTATAGACTCTCATGTGCTTCCATAGTAAACCCTTACAATACTATAGTTTAAGTAGGGGGTGAGGAGGTGATGATTCAGAGGTATTCTGGCTCTACATCCAGTGTTTTACGATACAGTGATGAGGATAAACTGATTTCAGATTATTTAATCATCATGTTATTTAAAAACAGTCATTTTGCCGTTCTTTTAAAAAGCACATTTGATTCTACATTTCTGTGGGTGCTCAGGTGGCACAGAGGAAAATCCCATTGATTACAACCACTAAATCCCCAGCAGGTGAACTTTAGCTCACCCAGCCTTGCTAAACTGACTTTTTGTATTAGGATCTCATATGATGTCATATTTGTATTTGTTGTTCAAGTTCTTGAATGGGTTTTGTTGTTAAATATAAAAAGTGACCAGCACAGAGCCACTGATTTGAAAACTGTATAATCCTGTCTCCATCACGGTGGCTGATTTCTCCTACTGCATGGCATTTCTGTGCCAGTCAGTCCTCAGCCACCTACCTCCATCTTGGTTTGGATCCAGGGTCCGATAATATTGGCCTGGGCGGCAAACTGGCGTCTCAGCCTCTCGTTGGCCTGCTGTCTGGCAACCTCTTCCTGGAGCATCTGGTCTCTGAGGGGCACCAGCTGCTTCACCTGCAGAAGTAGCAAAGCAAAAACATGTTAAATGCCTTCTACAACAGCCCACAGAAAGAACACACTAAATTATAGTGGGTTTTTCTTCAAGTCAGACTGAAGAACGTAGTACAGAGAAAAGCAGACCAAGTGTGATGCTTTCAAAGAGAAACTGGTACAATGCAGACAGAAAGCGAGAGCAGCCCCAAATCTCATCTGACATCTCGAAATGATGGAAATCATTTTGGAAATAATGCTGTTTATAATTTACTAACAAAGCTCATAGAATCTAATTACAAAAATAAAAAAACTTTTTAATGGAGATTTAAAACATATTTACAGTGCTAGCTCAGATGTTGGGTGATCTATTGATCTGTATGATTTATTGTGAATGATTTATGGACACAGCAAGAAGGTCCTGATTTAGATCCCCAGGTGGGACAATCCGGGTCTGTTCTGTGGAGTTTGGATGTACTCCCCATGTAAGGTGGGTTTCCTCCGGGTGCTCCGGTTTCCTCCCACAGTCCAAAAACATCCCAGTAAGGTGAATTGGGGATACAAAATTGTCCATGACTGTTTGATTTAAGCTTTGGTGTAACCAAAGTGTAAACCATGACGTTAAAATCCTAACAAACAAACAAACTTCATACATCCAATAGTGCACTTTTATTTGTGCTTGTACAATGAAATGATGTGCCGGTGATTTGTAACCAATTATTCCTTGTATAATAAGGGGTTTTTGGTTTAAACTATGTAAAGCTGTTTTGTGACTATATCTATTGTTGACTTGGGGCCTGTGTTGGTAACACCTGCCCTAAACAAACTAAAACAGGAAACTGTTTTATTTGACCTTGGATGGATTAGATACACACTTTATTCTATATTTATTTTATTTTATGTTTTTGTTGAATAATGTATGTTCAGTTTGCATTTCATAATGTAGCGGTGAACAGTTTTCCAACATACAATGTGACTGTGTGACCACCCTGTGTTTCTCATGGAATCTGAGGGCTTAAAAGCCTTACACATTAAACTAGTTTCTGATCTTGCCCTACACAGAATTCGATTTCTCAGAATTCCAGCCGTTTTCTTACCGTCTCCCACTTGTTGCTGATGTCCTGCTGGGTGAGGTTGGTGTATGGGTTTATTCCAGACAGCTTAATGCCATAGGTCTGAGCAATCTTCAGAATTTCACTCATGATTCCCATGATAGCCATTCGCTCTTTATCTGCCTCGGGGAGAGTTGCCTTGAACTGATCATGAGCTGTAATCAGACTCTGAAGAGGAGCGTAGAGGACAAAAGGAAACACATGGTGAGTTGAATATATAGAATGTAAAATAGAATGATGTGTGATAAACATCTTTGATACAGATGCATTCAAAGTGTTACATGCTGCCATTATTTTTTAAAAAGTACTTAAGCTAGGAAAAATAACAGACATGGATACCTGAATCTCCTCAATACTGTGCACAATGAACATATCCTGCAGATCCTCCATTGCTCCATCCATCCAGTTGTTGAAAGGTGCTGCTCTTTTGGCAAATTCCAGGTACAGCTGGTCAATAGTCTCCCACAATTTCTCCACACGCTGAAAAGAGAATAAAAAGCAGCGGATGAATTATCCTACATTTTTTGCAAAATCATGTTCAGGGGAATCTTTTTTCTTCACAAATGGATGTTGCAGTTCAGTCAGGGTTTCAGAGCCTCCCACAAACACTGGACATAAGGCAGACATACACCCCAATCAAAACAATAGACTAAATAACAATGCTGGTTAAAACTGCACACATGGCACCACGGCAACTGTCTCTCCAAGGACTTTTTGTCAGTTTTTAAGAATAAAAAAAGATGTGGATGGTGCCTGGGTGGTACAAAAGTCTAACAGACACTCTACTACGTCTAACAGTACTACCACAGCTTTTGCATTCCTTTCAGAAATGTGTCTGTAGAAAGTTGTAGATAGTAATAAGTAATAAATCACTTGCATACACTACTCACAAATAGTTCAGGATATTTGGCTTTCGGTAGAAATTTCAGGATGAACCTAAAATGCCCTCCAACCTTTACAGGTGAACCTGATGTGACCTTCTCTAAACTTTTGAATGCAAATGTCTTACTGCTCAACAAAATCCATCAAAAGCCAAATTTCCCAAACTTTTTGTGAGAAGTCTATGTTACCAATTGGTCTGATGTGCATGATTCTAGTGCATGCTGGTGAGTCTGTGCTTTTTTGGTTTTGGTTTTTCCTACATATTTTATTGCTATAAGCATTGATTTATGGATTGTAGATACAGCAATGTTGGGATCATTTTTCTTTGTCTGTGTATGTTTTTGCATATACAGCTACTGTTGTCTAGTTTTGGATCCATCTGTGTACATTGGTAGGTGGAGAAAGTGGTAGGAGAACATAAAAATAAAATCAAAAAATACTAACTATCATGTTTGTAGTAATTAGCTAATGTGAAGTACTTAATTTAATATATATTCCACATTTTATTTATATTCATTTATATTCCATCTTACAAGATGAAACAAGCAACAATTAAAAGTAATATTACTAATAAACCCAATACATTAAAAGGCACAGAAGTGTCACATCATTACACCTATCTGATACTAGCCATACTCATTTAAACTCTTTTAAAATTGGGACTCCAGAAATGTTGATTAAATGATTAATGTTTTACATAAAAATCATGTGTTCCTAATCCTCAGATTTTTTGTGCTCTTCGAGCCCCTTGAATGTAACTTGTTTTCAATGTGAATTGCTTAAACCTAAAAATTGGGTAGCAATGACGGCGAGTTCGACAGCTCAGCCATCAGAGTAGCTCTCAGTAGAAGAGTTATAGCTTGTAATTAGTGATGGCAAACACACTTTCCATTGAACTGTTTCGAAAAATGTTCATTACTCGAGGCTTCATGACACATTAGTGGCACCTGGAGGCCAAAACCTCAAAGTGCTTAGAGAATCTTTGTGATCCTTATTTTGCATTTTTGCGTTAAAATATGATTTTTTGTGTTTAAATAAAAGCTACTGACAAAATTGTGAACATACATGCATGGTTTGGCAGAATGCTTTGATTGCTCAATAATGTAATGTATTATTTATATTAATAAAATAATGTGTGTGTAAAACATGTTTATTAATGGTATAATCCCAATAAACTAAGAAATGTAAATTTTCCTGGTAAGACTAAAAAGTTAATGAATCAGTCGTTCATAAACGAGAGATTTCATTACCATTGTGATATTAATAATTTGGGGTTCGATCACCTGTATTCAGGGTCGAGTCCATCTTCTGAAGTGATACTTTGTCCTCACTTGAGCCACTAACATAATGTTTACTATATAAATGTATTGAAATACAGGCTCGCTCTCATCTCGAACGAACCTTGAAGTGCGCACCAGGATTTGTGCAGGATGAGTGTCTCGTCACACCCCTACTAATAAACTAAATAAATGTTGATGCTTTATAACATTGCACTGTGAGATCAGGCTTACACTCCAGCCCTCAGTTAGGATCCATAAGATCTGTTAATGCCTTCAATTTCTCACAATATAGAGGTGTGTGTTTGTACCTCCAGAGCATCTCTCCTCTTCTGGGTGAGGGTACCCAGATTGTCCCACTGGTCACAGATGGCCTGGCAGCGAGCATTCACAGTTGCAGCATCGTGGTAATCCAGCTCACTGTGGGCACGTGCAAAACAAAAAACAGTATTCAGTTTGAGCTTAATGTAATTACATTTGATCCTGGCACCAGGATCGATCCCATTTCAATAGTATTCAACAAAAATGTTTTCAACTAACAATGATGGTGAATGTGATCGATATAAATCCTGAGTTGGTGAGTATGGTGGATCTTGAAAGTGAACCAGAAATAAAAATGTGGCTGCTTTCCCATGCTGAGCATTTTGCATGTTGGAAACACAGGGGCACTTTTCACTGTCATGTCACACGATCCACAGCATATCTGATCACCAGACTCAGCTCTATGTGATTGTGGGAAAAATCTGGTATGGCAGCTAGATGAAACCGGGATTTCATTTTACATAGCAATCCCGTCAAGCTAATCAAAAGTGGAATTCAAGTGCAGGTGGAAAAATGTACATGGCTGCTACCGGTGCCGGAGGGGGATGGGTAAGTTAGTTTTATTCAGATTTTAACATCATGTTTTACACACTTGGTTACATTCATGACAGGAAACGATTATTCATTACTCAAGATTCCTCAGTACACAGGTTTCTATCAAACACAATTGTTGTTTTTCCAATTCACCTCAATTGCATGTTTTTTTTTGACAGTGGGAGTAAAACCCAGAACCTGCTTGCTGTGAGGCGACAGTGCTACCCACTTAAGGGAGCTTTATTCTATTCAGTAAGAGCAGGGGTTGCCATTAGTGGAGAGGACGCATGACTCAATCGAGCAACTTGCTTGATAAGCGTGGTAATTCCTAACTGTTGTTGTGCAGCCCTATCTGTTAATAACAGTTCTGTTATGTTTCCTACAGTTCCAAACATTAAGTCGACTTTTGTCTGTTCATGTTTAAAACAGCACGATTCGAATTGTACATTAACACAATAGACCTGGAAAACGTGAAAATGTAACACACAAGAACATTTGATGACACATGACTTCACTACTGTGTTGCATTATGGATGTTAGATGTTATCCACTTTAACTAAAACTAAGATATGAAAACAGCTTTTTGCTTCCATTTACATTCTGAATAAAATGTAAAATAAATATCGAGTCATTCTCGGTTTTCTTATATAACTCTCTCTTTCTCTCTTTCTCTACTTTCATCTTCCACCCACTCTTCTAATATTAAGTTTTCATTCTCGCTCTTACTTCAGCTCCTGGGCAATAGCAGCTATCTGCTCCACTCTGTCCTGGTGGGCGGCCAGGTCGCTCTCAAACGCTTCGTGCTTCCTCATCAGAGCCCGGATTTCCATCAGAGACGCAGACTCATAATCCTTCTGAGACAGCAGCTCCTCCTTTCCTGAATGTAGGTGTTTGGTACGGAGTTATTCATGAGTCACTCACTCGTTTGAGACAGAAATTTGAATTGGTATTGCTTGTTCATGAAAGAAGTTAGTGTGTGTGTGTGTGTGTGTGTGTGTGCATTTGTATGTTTGTTTGTTTCTTTACCTGCGGTCCAGGACTCATGGAGATTGCACTTTTGCTTGAACTTCTCGGCCAGGTGGTCCAGTCTCTCCAGTCTGCGGATTTCGGTCAGCAGCCACTCTTCATAGCCTTTCTCAACCTGCTCCAAGCCTTTCCATGCATTTGCAATGTCCTGCAATAGAACACATATTCTGTAAGGTCATAACAGTACAGTAGTATCTTCAAACTCTAAGTCAATTGGTTCCTGGAAAAACCATGATCTTATTGAAGTGTATGTAGGGGTAAGCTACGGAGTGACACCCACTCCATAGGAAACAATGGCACAAAAGGAAACAATGGCACTTTAGGCTTTTAAGTTGCCAGGAAGGCTGCAGTGGTCTTGGACCCATTTGACTATGTAAAGGTTTAGTTTTTCCAGGATTTTTATGATGGCGGTGGTTAGAGGTGAGGGTCTCTGAGCCATGAACGCAGGATTTTGTGGTGTAGTATTTCCAATCTACAAAACGGACATACCGACACCATTTTGCCCTCGGAGGGCATGAAGGCGGGCCTGTTGCTGAGTCTCAGCTTGGTCTGCAGGGTGTTGAAGTTGATTTCCAGCTGGCACTTCTCCTGCACGCGTGGTGGCTTGTGCACACGGCGGTAATCTCTGAAGTCCTCAAGCTTTTGCTGCATGGCACGCATGGTCTGCTCGGCTACACGATTCTCCAGCCATGGGATGGTCCTGCGGATCCACTCCAACAGCTACAGCGCACAGATTAAGGAGGGACACATTAATAAATAAATGTGAGGATTAAAAAGATTAAAAGCAGAAAAAAATTCTACCCTATATCTGTTTAGTTACAGTCGATCAATTCAAGCTGTTTAGTTAAAGTCGTTCAATTCTACTCCTGTAATTGTTTTTTCATTATTATGATTTTATAACATTTTTAGTGACAAACATATCCTTTTTTATTTTATCTATGTTTTCTTTCTTTTTCTTCCAATTTACAAAATTATTATTATTAATTAATTATTATTATTATTATTATTATTATTTTTTATTATTATTATTTCAATTTATATAGCGCCTTTCAAGAACCCAAGGAATTTTGTAACACAACAAAAAACATCCACAGAGAAACAAAAGTAAAAAAATAAAAAATAATCTAGAAGAAAAACTGCTGGGAGAACAGGTAAGACTTGAATGAGGACCGAGGCGAACAGTCATGGAGAGATGAAAGTAGAGAGTTCCAAAAATGAGGGGCACCAAAACTGAAAGATCTGCCACCAATGGTTTTTAATTTTACTCGGGGAGCAGCCAAGAGGCCAGAACTGGAGGATCTGAGTGACCATGATGGACGTCATTAGGATTAGTTTATTTTTAATGCGGGGGTGGCCAGTGTAGTTCCGGAGAATGGGAGAGTACTGAGCAGAACGATTTGTGTGAGTGAGGACCCTGGCAGCAGAATTTTGGATGTATGTAGGTGTTTTAGTAAGGCAGCTGGAAGACCAAAAAGATTTGAGAAGACCATGGAATGAGGTTTGGGCATCAGTTTGATCTAGAAATGGGCGTAAACGAGTTATATTGTGGAGGTGATGAAATGTATTTTTAGTGAGGGATCTGATTCTATTCCTAGAGTTCTGATGACCTGAGAAGAGATAATCGTTAATATTAAAACTGAAATCAGGGGGAAATGAAATCTTGTGGGGCTTGTCTTCCACTGCTGGGGATCCCTGATTGAAGTGGAAGTGGGTCTGTTGCCGCTCACGCCTTCGATGACCCATGTGCTGCCCTTATCGAAACCCTGTACAGTGCCGGTGTGCTAGAAAAATTCCCTAATGCATAATAATGCATCCCCAGCTTGTTCTTAACCAGTTCTGACCAGCTCTGTCTCATTTCTTGTTTAGTAACTCCCAAACTCAAGTACCAAACGTACTTCCCTTAATATCTATACATAACATCATGCATATGACAACCTTACCATCCTAATTTCGAATATAGATCAGAATAAAGTAATTTGTGTGTAATGATTTAGTTTGCAGTGTGTGGTTCTGATCGCTGTGTGAACCCGCCTTGTGCAGGTATAATGATGCGGTTGGGTATGTTAGATATGGACCATGTCGGTCAGGATAGAGGAGATAATTTGAGATGATTACAGCTTGAGACTGACACATTCATGCTAATTCTAAACAAAGTGTTAATACACCCACACTACAACAACGATTTAACCTAGTTAAGCATCAGTATCCCACCTCACTGGCCAGTTTCTCATACTCCTCCATCAGCCTCTCATTCTCCTGGTTCACGGCCAGAACTTTACAGATCCTGTTAGCAGCAGTTTCAGCCTACAGGAAGAAAAAAAATAATCATGATAGAAGAAAATTGGAAATAGGCTGAAAATGGAGCGCCGTGTCTGTCACAGTACATGAAATGTCTTTTAAATAATTCCCTACCTGTTCAGCTCCAGCAAAGGCGTGGTAGAAGCAGGACACATAGGTCATAATGGCCTTCTCATCAGGTTTAGGAGTGTTCACGATGTCTGAGTAAAAGAGACAGAACAAAAAATAAATTCAGCTGTTACAATGATTATATCATTTAAGACATTTTTATTCATTTTTTTCTGCTCAGCAGCCTAGGAGGTCATTTACATAACTATGATTTTTCTTCATTATAATAGAGAAAGTCAAGCAGAAATGTATGATTATTTTACATCACTGTCAGTGACTTTTTTTTTTCTTTTGGCTGCTCCTGTATTAAGAGACCAAAGTGGATCATTCTCATTCACATCTGACTTGGGACTGTGTGGACACCCATCATACTAATAGCATTGCTGAGATTCGATCACTTCAGGTCCTAAAAACAACATCTAAATATGAAAAATAAATATAATATATAAAGATAAATATTCTCACCCACCAGAAATAAATATTGTCTTACGACGTTTAAGTCATAAGCATTGCATAATATCTTTACTTTGTTAGAGAAACACACATGTGTAATTCAATTTAACTAAATGTTGTAAAAATGTAATAAAAATTGTCATTTCATTTGTTGTTGACCACTAGAGGTCACTGGTCAGAGTGGCTGCCGGTCCAGTTTCACCAGGAAAGGCTAATCCCAAGGGCCCAACAGCAGCAACCTGGCACTGGTGATGATTGAACCGGCAACCTTCAGATTAATAGTCCTGTACTCTAACCACTAGGCTATGACTGCTGGCAATTCCAGTCGTTG
>JAYDZG010000036.1:20032154-20042728 GCA_034509265.1 Microcambeva bendego
ATCCCCGGGTGGGGCGATCTCGGTCCTTTCTGTGTGGAGTTTGCATGTTCTCCCCGTGTCCGCGTGGGTTTCCTCCGAGTACTCCGGTTTCCTCCCACAGTCCAAAGTCATGCTACCAGGTTACCAGTTGATTGGAGACACTGAATTGTCCTGTAGGTACCTGTGATGGAAGGGCACCCCATCCAGGGTGTTACCATGTGCCTTGCACCGGTTGAAGAGCTGGGATAGGCTCCAGCACCCCTCCCCAACCATAATTAGGATAAGTGGTTAAAGAAAATGAACTGAACTGAACATCTATGCCATTACATCTATGACAGAGGCAATCAAGTGGGTATATCTGTGGGTTACCACCTGGAAGGTTGTGGATTTGAATCTCAGCTCTGCCGTGCAGCCACATTTGGGCCCTTGAGTAAGGCCCTTAACCCTTTCAGCTCCATGCAATGGCTGACCCCAGATTCCAAACAAGCTGGGATATGTAATAAAATAATTTCATTGTTATGTATACATGTAAAGGAATAAATGACAAATAAAGACTTTTACATCAGTGTCACAATTGGTGCAAAATGTTATTTAAAAACTCATCAGGTATAACTACACTGGGCTCACTGTCGCAGTTAAAGACTTTTAAAGGTCATGGTGCTGAATTACTGCAAGCAATTTGAATAAAAATGTTGGAAGTCTTTCTTTGCAAACATCAGCAAATAGTCAGGGGTGGCTAGTAGTGTCAATCTTAAATTTGAATGTTACTATGCCCTTCAGTGAGTATTAAAGGTCTACCATCCTCATCCTTCAGTCCAAACTTAATGGTCTTCTTTAACAGAGTGGAAAATGGTAAGAACCGGCTGTGATTGGTCAGACACTTAAAGCATGAATGAACAGCCTGTCTGTAATAACCATTTATAACCCATGACCTCCATTTAAACAAGCTTGTCAGTGGTGCTGCTGATTTAATTCATTAATTAAAAAAGACTAAATTTATGATATAATATAATGAATTGTTCATCCATCTAAGAGTGTTAGACTCCACATTGTGTATGTGTGTGTGTGTGTGTGTGGGTGTGTGTGTGTGTTTGTGTGTGTGCTGCAAGCAGAGGGCAGAAACAGGTGCTGACGCCCTCTTCATATTCATTTCACCACAAAATGATGCTCTTTCTATATTCATATGATGATATCAGCTCCTGAAGCTGCTCTCAACATAGCTAAGTGTGTGTGGATATACTCGGCTCCAAAGCACCGCCGCTGAGAAGCTAGAAATGGAAAACACATGATTTCCAGCACATCAGCAGCTGCCAATGCTCTGATTTCTGCTGCTTCTTTCTAAGGGCAAGGTAATCTGCTATTGCATTCCAATAATATTATACTGAAGCACGGGGCAAACAGATCTGAATGAAGATACCAGTCCTCCATCTCCAAAACAGACTGCTCCTTATAAACATTACAGTCTTAACAAGAATTTTAAATTGATTATTCTTTTTAAAAAGTTTTTATGTTTTAATAATGCTGTCTCAAATTCACATATCATTGGTAATAAAAAAAAAACACCTTAAGGAGAAAGACAACGAGAGAGGGATACTGGAGGAGCGGCAAGGGTCGCAGGTATTTTAAGACATGTTTATTCTGAGTGTAATGAAGCCTTGGGACTTCTCCAAGTCTCTTGCTCTGAGAATTGCCATCTGTTGAGATATTTCACCTCTGTCAGGCCTATTTAGAGATACGTTAGAGCGAGAGAGCCTACTACACAAAAAACATTAATATCCACTTATGGTTTATTAAAAAAGACGATATGCTGAGACAATGAAGACCACTTTGACTTTGCGCTGTGTGGCTATTGATAAAATCTCACTCAGCTACACATCTGTGCGTGTAAGCTTTATTACAAAATGTTTCATATCAATGTATGGATTTGAAATGTCCCAGAGAGGCAGCTTGGTGACATTTCTTTTGGATTTTAAGCTGTTTTATTGCAAACAGTACTTGGAAGATGGGAATGCATTTCCATGTGAAGATTGTGATTAATGCATAGCATTAGATGGGCTGTCTCTATTTCTGGAAAAAACAATCTTGTGACACCATAAACCTGTCACTTGCGCAGTTCTGTTGGATGTTCATGGTTGGAGAATGCTGATGTCATTTTGACATGGTGGCACAGGGCTCTGTTATGGTCAGTTAAATGCCACCTGTCATACTTGTCCTGCAAACCTCACCAGCTGATCACCATGACAATACAGCAAGTCTATGCTCCTTTGCTCCTTGACTGTCAACTGACTTCATAAACTGTGATTGATCAGATCATGATCTTAGAGGAATTTTAGGAGTCCACGATGAGTTCAAGATTTCCCGGGGTTGTATGGTTATGGCTTTGAACTGATGCCTTGGGTTTACAATAAAACTAACTTTTTGGTAAACTGCAAAGATTCTTTAAATGTTAATGAAACAAGTATTTAAAAACATGATGCTCTTATGCTGATGTGAATAACTCCGTGAATATTTTTAACATCCAGTGACATATAATCACGGACAGTCATGCATACAATTGGTAGATTATTAATGCAAAATGTTCATCTGAACACCCACCCCCCATCCAATATACCACAGCTTTAATTCATTTTTTATCACATACACACTTAATACATAGACAGAGCTTAAAGCATGGATTCTTTAATCCCATGTGTATAACTGTGCAGTGATACGGTTTTACGACATACATTCATAAATATATGACCATCGGAATATTTTAGGCTCTCGGTTTATGAGCTGTGTGGTGTTGGGGGTGGTTACATGGTAAGACAACACTGAGAAAGTTGCAGGCCAAGAATAGTGGTGGCAGGTTCAAAAAATGAATCCGTTTTTCAACATCTCAGAAGAACGAGTCAATACATCACATAAAAAAATGATTTCGTACTGAATTTAAGTTGCTGTTTCTTTTTAATTATGGCTTTATACTATTTATTGATTGATTTATTTGTAAAATTACTCAAAAAACATGCAGACCTACTCAAGCAACACAATGAGTACTGATTTCTACAACAATTAATCTGAAAAATCATTAACAGACATCTAAAAATCCGGATTTGTTTTCAGGTAATATCTTTGTTTTAAGGAACTAGCATTAATACATTTACATTCTGCTGGTACATTTACTGGTTCAACTAAACAAGATTTATTCAGTAAGAAAGTAAATTTAGCTCTAAACTTAATTGCAGCCTTAAACTTAATAGGCATGTAGTATGTCAAGGGATTTAATTCATGTAAAACTGACTAGACAATATATAGTCCCAGTAACATTAGCACATTACAATAGTTTTATTTAGTTTAAGAAAACGGTAATATACTTAATCACAGTCCTCGATTATTATTATCAAAATATAAGAGAAATTTTAAGTAGAACACTGGTAGTATTAAATCTAACGTATTTGAATAATCGATTTTCTGTGAGTTGTACTTTACAAATACACATCACATGCTCAATATGTGTATTTGGTACAATGTTGAAGAGATGAGTGATTATATATATATATATAAATGATCAGTGAACCTAAATAATCGAAATGGAATTCTCACTATTCGCTTAAACAAGTGCGAATCAAATGTGTGAATCGATTCGGCAGGAGAGCCGAGCAGTTGTGAACCGTTTTGTTTTCAAACAAACCGTTTACTACGGATGGAGATTGTGCCGAGTGTGATGATTTATCCCGTTACAGTACTTGTGGGCACCAGGGGCTTAACTCGGACTGACTGGGCTTTTGAGACCTACCTTCCTCTGCTGTTTCTCCCAGGCTGGGTCCAGCAGCAGGTCCCTGTCCCAGTCATCCTCCTGAATCATGTATTCACCCGTCGTCGTCATCACCGTGTACGTGGTGTTGTACTGCACCTGCGTCTCGACAGCCGTCATTTTTACGGGCTTCGTTTATCCCCCTTTTAAGCACTTTTTAAACTTCTCAACCCTTCCGAGTAACTGAGACCGAGGAGGCGAGGGCCAGACTCCACTCTGCCGGAGTGTCCTGTCCTGTGTGGAGGTGAGGGACACCGCGTACCGTCCAGCTCCTGTCCTGCTCGAAAGCCGCGCACGTGACCGAACCCCAATAAGTAACAACTAGGTGCCCCAAATGGTCACGCGGGCGGCCCTAAAACTGCACCAATCCCACTGAGCTCATTAAACAAGGGTGAGGAAATCTGACACACCCAAAAGGACGATCCCCGCCCTCCAAGAAACAGCTGCTCTCCTTGGAATGGGCAAAATCCCGACTGATTTCAGATCAGTTCACACTTTACTTCTAGCGGTCAAAAATAGAAATACTGAACGTGTACGCTGAGTCCAGAGCTGCTGTAAAAGCGTGTAACCAGAACCTCTTTGCAGGGCCACCATCTTCAGTACTGACATGGCATATTACCTGCAAAGAAGCAGCATTTCATTCCGTTGCTAAATAACGCATAGTTTACCACTTCACAGAGGCTCCACAAAGTAAAAGAAAACAGTTCATTACACATCAAGGGTTTTTCAAGCTTTACACACACACACATATATATGAAATGGTTTTGCATTTCACCTAAATGCTTTTTATCTCTGAGGCAGGACCAATTTTGAATTAAGCCCAATATGGCAACTTGGTGCAGTCAAACAGGCGAGGTGAATAGCGGCAGCGCCCTCTGTTGTTTAAAGTGAATTTTGATTCATTAAACCGATTTAAATCGTGCCTCATGTGAATCGATTCTTAACTGACTCATGGTGAATCATTACATCCCTACTTTCAACATGTAATTTTTACTTTTAACAAACAGACCAGTAACAACACTTAAAATGTCAATCTAAGACACTCAGTGGTCTTGAAGTGGCGTTTTACCCAGTCAGTACATATGAAGCTGATTGTAGCTCTGTTTTACAATATTAATAATAACTGTTTATTATGCTCTGCGGTGGACTTTTGACTTGTCCTGGGTGTTTCACTCTTTCTCCCAGTTAATCAAACCCACCATGGTTAGGATAAAGAAGTGTGTTTAAAAGACAATGGATGAATGAATGAATTAATGAATAAATAAATTTACATTTACAAAACTGACACAGGGATACAATAAAATCCCACCTTTCCCTGAACTGTATGTCAAATAAAAAAGCTTTGAATCATCCGTGCTATAAAGAAGAGGACCATTCTTAAAACATGCTGTTTGTTAATGAACTAGAATTAAAACTTTCTTTAAACACAAGGCAGGAAAGTTCAGGAGCTGAAGAGAAATTGATTCACTATATCATGAGGTAGAATTTCAGCTCTGTTTAGTTATTTTAATGGTTTGTATATGTATTGAGTCTTCCTCCAAGCCATGCTCATTACATTTCTGTCTACACTGGACGAGCACCACTAATTTGGTTTGAATACCAGTGGTGCTATTTGCTGACCATGTGTCCACAGAGACATGATTAAAACCCGGTTACGCGTTCGTTTATTTATTTATTCATTGATTTACACTTCGGCTACATTCATGAAAGAAAACGTGTTACCCATGACTCAAGGTTAAACCCACAAGTTTGTATCAAACATTGTAATGGACAATCTACCATCTCCAATTCACCTCAGTTGCATGTTTTTGGACTGTGGTAGGAAACTGGAGCAACCGAAGCACCGGTAAAAAACACACACAGACATACAAACTCTACATAGAAAGGACCCAGACCACCCCACGTAGGGATCGAACCCAGAACCTTCTTGCTAACCAGTGCTAACCACTAGTTCACAGTTTCTCCAGGGAACAAAATTAATTATGAAATTAATGAAATTATGAAAAGTTAAAAGAAAACATGTTACAAAGTAAGTAAAGTTTTACCATTTGGAGGCATTACAAAAATTGGACATTGGATGCAATAAAAACAGGTTTAGTTTCTGCATTTAACTACATTTAGCAGCTGAAGCTTTAGATCTATGACTTTGGGATTTACTGCCATCTAGCGTCTGCTAGAGATTTTGCAGGAAGAAATTCTTGAACGCAACAAAATCTTGTGAAATGATGAGTGTGGGGCTTTTAATTAGATATGTGACAGACTTACGATCAGACGGGATCATAATCTTGACCTCAAAGTGCACATCATGTGAGAACAGCATATATATTTGATCATGACATGAAAAAAATCAGTCTAAAACACTATTACTCAGCTGACAATGAATTGTGGGTGCCAGCTCACACCTTATTTACATGTATTAAAACAACACTGACATAAATTGTGATTTTTAAAAAATCAACAACAAAAATCAAGTAAAGTGCCCCTCATTGATGCAGTTTCTAATAGTTTTGTCAGAAGCATGCAAACCAGTAGCCAGCTAGAGGTCAATATGTAAGACTCCTGGCACAAAGGAGCAGATAACCATCCGACTGTTGGGTTGATGAGTAAAATCCTTTCCAGCATTCCTTGTGTAACGACCCGGCTACTGTCATTTCCTTAATGCTCTTGAGATGGTTTGGATGGAAATTACCATAACCTTAAAATGTCTCGATAAAGTAAGAGAAAACAGTATTCAATTCTCATATATAATGCCTGTTTATTATATATTTGCATGCAACAACAAACATGTATACATGAAAAAGTAGACCAGCAGATCCATTATAAGAGAGCATGCATCTACGCCGCCCCCTTTTAAAAATATTGTCAAAAAAAGAAAGTAAAACCACATGCTACAATGCCGTGGTCTGGTGGTTACAGAACTGTGCTTGTGATCAGGAGGTTGCCGGTTTGATTCCCAGAGCCGACAGGTCACGATTTAAGGGCCTTTGAGCAAGGCACCTAACCTCTAACTGCTCCCTGTTGCCGTGGCTATGGCTGCCCCCTGGTGTTCACTACTGTGTATGTGTGTGTTTCACTGCAAAAATTGGGTTAAAATTTCACTGCAGCGAAACTCGTAAACATCTAATCTTAAATACATTTATTAGCATATTTGTATTAAATACATTTATTAACGTATTGATGTCTGTACCCTTTTTTATTTTATAGTATTCAGCTACATTATGACGTTTGTGGCTATTTATTAATTGTTCATTTGATTTGTTAATTGATTTATGTTAATTGTTTGACATATGATTTCCTCCATCATCACTGACCAGCATAACTGCATTTTGTAAATAGAACATTTTGTATATTCCTACAACACTCAAAGTTGAGAAAGATGCTACATCAAAGCTATTATAATATTCAATAGTGTAAAATGTGTAGAAACTTTCCACAATAAGCAAGAGCGGAAGCCACTGTTGAATGTGTGTGACCCTCCAGTCCTCAGATGGCAATGAATGAGAAACGTTTATGCCATTGTAACAAATAAAGCCACATGGGGTTGGGAGTTTTCAGAAACATCCAGAAAACCATTGTCACTTCACATAAGAGAATGAAGAAATGCAGCCTGAAACATTATACTACTAAAAGAAAGTCCCGAACCGATACAGAAACCAGTTCTAAAACCAGTTATCTGATAAAAGACAGTAGGAGTGTGTGATTGGGATCTTGTTTCAGTGGTAAACATGCTCCTCTCCCATTTTTCCCCCCCATCACGAGTTTTGCAGGCATCAAATTCTAAACTAGTTTATATGTATAAAATAATTTATGAAACTATGCTGGTCAGTGAAGACAAGTTTACACCTGTTATATCCAATTTATTGCATATTTAGAGCTAGCTCAAATAAGTGAGGAAGTTAATAGAAAGGTGTCAGAATACTGTTCACGGTGCATCACAGTTCAAGAGCTGTTTTTGGAGCAAAGGGACCAAGACAATGTTACGAAGGTGTTCATAATGTTATGCCTGATCGGTATATATATAATTAAAATTGAGCTACTAATTGCAGCATCTTTTAATAGTAAGCGAAACAAACAATAAACACACATGCAAAAAAAGTGTTTCGGGATTAAAGACACTGTTGATTGGGGGAGATAATGTTTGTCAAGGCTGCATGTATGAAAGAGATGGAATCTGGAAAATCTAATTCCATAGGGCCATGAACAAGGAGCTTAAAGTCACTCATTTTATTAACACCAGGTTTCCATTAGCTGATTATTTATATTAAATATATTTGGTATATCACTGGTCAACTGGAAAACTAAATTGGTTGCATACGTTTAAAGTTAGTTTGTTAAATGATGTTGTAATATAATGAAATAACATGATAAGAATCAATATAGAATCTTTTAGATGAATGGTGGCCTTTGTGCGAGTCTTCAAGTCAGTATTCACCAGAAGACGCTGACCTGCAGACACCTTCACATATGATGTGCTCATATAGAACCATAAATAATCATCTGGTGTATACTGTGTGTACTTAAGGCGGACATTACTTGAAGACACCTGCCAAGTTACTGCATGGGAATTTGGTACCCACACACCCTCTGGTAGGGAGCCCTGCACCTTAAACACCTTAGAACTCAGTCATTAGAGCTCCAAACACAAACATGAAAAACACTTTTGGACTTTTTTTGTTATATGCATGTTACCCAATTAGAATACCTCCACCCCTGACTTAGGACACTGGTGACTAACACACTGAATTACTAAGCGGAAGGTTTCTGGCTAAAGACCTAGCACCATGAAAAATGCCAGTTAACTCAATACCAAAGGTGCTTTGAATACAAAGGTCAGGTAAATGCAGTTTTTGAATTTGGAACCTTTTGGTCTTAGATGTACAGTTGCAGCAAAGACGTGAATGACCAGCAAACATCACTTTGATGATTGAAGCCAGTGAAGAACACGTCTGTCTGGAGCTCTAGTTTCTAAGTCTGATGTATTTAGGCACACCATCATAATTGTTTCACAGGTTAAACCCAGCACAAACGGGGCCCTGGTGTGTGTTCAGGCAGCTAGTACACAACACTAAACAAACCTCTGCTGGTTCTCGGGAGACGACGGAGACGGCGGCAAGCTGTGCGTGTACGGCGAACAAACTCCAGAGAGGTCTGGGGTGAGGGCCAGGTACAAAAAAAGGAAGGCGTAAAGGAAGAATGGTGGGGGGGGGAGGGCAAGCAAACTCGGCGATCTAATTGGGACGGTCGAGCCCACATCTGCCAAGCCTCAAGACACTAAACACCCAAGCACTCGTCAGTACAGCTGTAAACCGCACGCTCACTCGGACTCCTGCTGGCGCAACATCTGTCTGATTAAACATTCATTCACTGGTCTATCACATTCACACATCCCACTCAGCCCAACTAAAGCAGCAGCGTCACACCGTTAGCCCCCCTGCCGTCCCTCAAGCTGCAAAGCAAAACTGATCGGTTCTTTAGAGTGAACTTATCGTGGAGTTACACCGGCTCTTGGAGGATTCCCACCGGTGGTGGCGGTAGAAGTGAAGGCTAGAGGGGAGATGGGGTGTTAAGAAAAAAAGGGCAGGTGTTCGGTAAAGGCGCAGGCGCTGTCGGGTGGACGACAAGAGAAGGGTGGGGCGAGGCACAGTGCTTTTACCTGAATGGTGAGACAAGAGCTTCCTGTGCACTGTCCGACGCTAACCGGCCTTCTCGTTCCTTTGGGGGACCTAGTTTAGTCAGGACAACGGAGTCAGAAACATTTGCTCTTGGACTTTGAAATAAATAATGATTTAAAAAAAAAAAAAGTCACATGCATCGCAACCTACACAGAAATAAACACATGGGCTAATCAACTGGAGTTCTGTCTGCAGTTAGCTCGACTGACAGCCCAACCAAGTACAAAGAGTCCCAGTGTGGGACTGCACGGTATTCCCGTGTTTTATCATTCCTGGACACAAAGCTTCAGCCAACCCCAAAATCAGTTCTGCCAGTAGCAAACTAGTGCTGTGGAGGGTTCAAGAGGGGTGGAGCGGGGTGGTTATTAAGTCAAGGGGTCGAGCGGTGTATAGTGCAGCTCCTTTGGAAAAGCTAACGGGACAGGGTGAGGGTCACCCCGGACTTACCCCATCCACAGATACACAGAGGGAGAGGGGGTCGCTAGTCCTTTCACCTCCTCTTAAGGCTGCCACTCATTTGACTCTGGTCATTTCACAGAAGAAAGACAAATCATGACACGTCAAGAAAAATCCAAACATTTGTTCCTTTTACTTTCATAAAAACACATTTTTATTATATACTCGGTTACATTTGATCATGCATAGACCCTTTAGTGGTTTCCTGTTCTATGCAAGCGAGAGGTATATACATAAAAGAAACCGCACAATTAAAGGCATCCTTAGCTCCCCACGAGTGAACCCTGGCTCCTCCGTCGTGTAGACGTCGTGTGTAAAGCAATGAACTGTGGATAGACGCGTCAGATAGTTCGATGGATAGAGAAATGAAGAAAGATGAAAGGGGTGGTCTAACGACACTCGTTAAGAAGACTGAAAGAAACTGATCTCCCGAAATTTGATTCCCGAAGCACAAAACCCTTCTCTGGTGCCGTCCGCCATCTAGTTTCACATTTTAAGACTGTAATGAAAAATATCGAACCTTTATACATTCTTCGAGTAAGGAAGAAATATAACATGTTTTTAGGCTGATAAAAAAAAGAGCGCGAGATAGAGCTTGGCTATAAACATCTGTAAAAAGCTACAAGACACAAAGCTACTTTTTATCAGTACTGGCTGTAAACAATGTATTTTTA
>JAYDZG010000036.1:20069670-20080739 GCA_034509265.1 Microcambeva bendego
CGATCTGTAAATGAATTGCTTCTATTATTGTAATAAACCATTGTTAACTCAAAGAATGACAACATGGGCTTTAGCAAAAGGTCAAAGGCTAGCTGTGGTCCACCCACGTCTGGTAGGTGTTATCAATGTTCATATCACACACATTACACGATGAAAGATAAAAGCACAATATCTTTATAAACTGCAGGATTTACCCAGCAGAAGGAGTGGGTTAGAAAGCTCTTACCCTCCAGAGAGATGAGTGCCCACGGATGGCGAGGGTACATGAAGGCAGCGTTGGTGATCTGCTGATGAATGTCTTCATCTTCATTAAAGGGGAACGTCCCACTCAGGCTCACATACAGGATCACCCCCACTGCCCACATGTCCAGTGAACGGTTGTAGCCGTGGCTGTTGATCACCTCAGGAGCCAGATATGCTGGTGTGCCGACCACGGAGCGCCGGAAAGACTTCTCACCGATGATCCGTGCAAAGCCAAAGTCACAAAGCTTCACCTATGACACACAAAGACTTACATTATTTATGTTTTTAAGCTCTTTTCAACCACAAATTGCCCATCTAAAGTCTTCTCTGTGTAAGACGAAGACTAATCTCTGCAAGCCCTCTGTGAATCTCTGGGGAGGTTATGGTAAGTAAGAAGTGGCTAGACTAACCTGAGGGAAAGGATCTGGAGAGGCCAGCAGTACGTTCTCTGGTTTAAGGTCACAGTGAGCGACATGCTTCATGTGCAGGTAGCGCAGAGCCTCCAGGATCTACACCAACAACAAACCAAAAACAGTTATTATTATTTATGAGTGACCTGATGCTGTGGTAGAATGGAACATCGATACATTCCGTGATAAGTAGTATGGTTTGCCTTTATGGTGTAAAAAAACTCAAGGTTAAAATACTTTATGCAGACATCTTAAGTATACATTGCTTTATTTATTTTGGAGGGGGGGGTTACCTCCATCAAATGAATTTTTGCAACTAGGATTGTCTGCATTTGAGTGTTTTTTTCTGTGCAAGGATAAAATTAGTGTTAACCAAGTACACATGGTTTTTTTCAGCAGTTATTTTCAAATGTAAATAAATTATTATCTGTTTTTATTTGTATAATGGTGTATAAAATGCATTTATTTGTATGTGAGCACAGGCAGTACCGCAGAAATCAAAGATCTTCCTAACAGCAGCCAGGAATGATGAACGAGTTCCCATAGTTACCTGCATAACCAAGAAGCGTGTGGTTCGTTCTGTCAGTCTCCCATTCTCATGAGAAAGAATGCTTTCCAGCATGTCACTGTGAAGCTTTTCCATGATCACAAACGTACGTTCAGCTGTTTCAAACATGCCCTCAAGTACAATGACTCCAGGATGGGACAGATTCTGGGAATACATTTTAAATGTATATATTTATCTATGAAAATAATTAGTATTATACACACTGTGTCGACAAAAGTATTGGAACTTTCCTTCAGATATTTGAATTCATATGTTTGAGCCCCAATGAGGCGACACGTCGGCTAAGGGGGTAGTACTGTTGCCTCACAGCAAAAAGGTCCAGGGTTAGATCCCGGGTAGAACAGTGTTCCGGTTTCCTCCCACAGGAGACAATTGGAGACACTGAATTGTCCTACAGGTACCTAACCACTAAGATGCATAAACCAGTGCCATTGTAGTGCCGGTCCCAAGCCCGGATTAATAAAGAGGGTTGAATCAGGAAGGGTTTCTGCCATACAAACTGAACCAAATCAATAATGTGGATCACCATCCGAGTCTGAGCCCTAATGTAAACCTATCCCACAAACCTGCAGTATGGCCACTTCGTTCTTGCTTTGTCTCTCCTGTGAGGTGGGGAAGCGGTTCTTATCGATCACCTTGATAGCCACCGCCCGGCCCGTCTGCCTGTGAGTTCCTTCAAACACAACAGTAATGAATTTCCAGACCAGTGATGACTAATATAGCAACGAGTTCACTACAGCAGAGTATTTACCTCCATACACCACACCAAACTGCCCTGATCCCAGCACTTCATCAGAGAAAATCTGGTACAGTAAACTAACATCCTGAACAAGGGACATCAGATATTAAGGACCAGTGTTATGTACATTCAAAGTGTTTACTTATCTTCACAAAACTAGAGGCTAATAAAGGTTCTTACCGGAGTTTCTTCACTAACAGCTTTGTCACCTACAAAAATGATAAGACAGCAAACATGTAATTTGTAGATATTATTTTCATTCAATCACAAACAGCGCACACCTCAATACACCATTTTTTATTTCTCTTAGCCTGCAACTAACTTCATCTGGGTGCTTTGACACTCCCAATGAATGAATGGATGGATGGAAGGATGGTAGGATGGATGGAGAGAACAGAAAGGCCAAAGGTTTTTATTTATTACACACATTTAATCAGTACACAGGTTATATTGAACACAGTCATGGACAATTTAATGTCTCTATTTAACCTGACTGCATGTTTTTGGAGCACCCCACAGAAAAAGGACCCTGACTGCCCCACCCAGGACCTTCTTGCTGTGAGGCAACAGTGCTCCCCATCAAGCCACCAGTAGAACTTGAAAGTCTTGGTCATGCTCTTCCAACCCATGCCAGACATTTTTAGCCATGTGACATGTCACATTGTCATGCTGGAGGATAATCAGCATGTATTGGTGTACATAATGATCAGGGATGGATTCATATTCAAATAAGCTGAGTGTGTCTTCCACACCTTATTGAATGAATCAAAAGTTGCCCTACTTTTAAAATCTTTAGGTCATCAGCTCCCCTTGAATGATTTGTTAGAGGTACATGTGCATTAGTGCATGTGTGTGTGTGTGTGTGTGTTTAACCTGTTTGCTCTGGTGTGCTGTGGGTGCTGCTCTGTAGGGGCATCAGAGCGAGTCTTATGGCTGATTCCCATTCCGGTCCTTCTGTACCCGCGAACACACAGTAGATCAGAGAACTGGTCACCAGCTCAAACGAGCACCCACTGTTGTCCAGGTGTGAAGGTACTGCCAGCTGAGCTGGACCTCGTACCTGCAGCACTTCAGACAGGGGTAGTTCCTGCACAGCAAACCAATGAAAAAATGCATTATTTATGAACACCTTGTGTGGTAACAGAAATAAACAGATAGTGTATGTTTAAAGAGGCTTATGGAGCACCTTGTAGTATTTGTTGCTGGTCTCGTTTTGGCACAGTGTGATGCTTTTACCATCTAGAATCCAGTAGTGTTTTTTTCTCTGCAAAATAAAAAACAGAATTATTGTAAATAGGATTTTAACTGTGTGATGTTTTCACGACAGATTTTTAAACGAATTGAAATTCAAGACAAATTATGACAAAGGTTCCTATAATAATTTCTCTTTAAAAAGACTGCACTAATTATTTTTCTTTATCCAAATAACGAATTCCCTTCTATTTATGAGGTAGTTATAAACTATGCAAACAATTTTGAATCAAGCCTAATATGACTGGATATACACCAAACTGGCAACCAAACTACAGGCAAGGTGTAGCATACCAGTGCCCTCGGCTGTTTAAAGCTAATATTCATTCATTTTAAGACAAGATAATTATTTATTAGTTATACTGCGAGGAAATTGTCTTTGCAAAAGCAAAAAAAGGGATCACAAGGCATAAGAGATACAGAAAAAATACAATTACAAAAATAGACAATGAATTAACAATACAATGTATAACAATAAAGACATTAGCAGCAGTAAGTCAAAAAGAAATAATTGCACATTAACTTGTTTGAATCGTGGAATGTTTGAGTTGGTTTTTAACTGACTTCTGATGCATCGTTAAATCTTTAATTGTAATAGTTAAAATATTTGTATTCATGGAATCTCGGGAAGTATTACTATAGCACTTTTTTAAATACAGATTTAACAGACTTTGAAAGAGAAGCTCCACATTTCTCGACAGTCTTAAATAACTCTAATAAATTAAATGATAGAATAAATGGAAAATACGATACACAGTAGAGTCTAACTTAATAGTTGGATGTAAATCTAAAACATCCGGTGACGGTGTGAGGCTCTTTCTCAAATATGAAAAGTCTGGTCTGTCTTTTGACACCCCTCAACCCCTGCATCCACAGAATAGGTGGGGAGTTTTCCGAACATTTACCTGACCTGTGTGTTTAGCTGCTTTATGTATATGGTCACAAACTGTTTGTTGTTTAAGTGTTACAGCGAGACCAAACAGGAAAATCATTATGAAATAATGTATACACAATTCTTTATGCTGTTCCCGCATGACACTGTTAAAAAGATTAGTGTGAAGGATCTCATCATCTGTCTTGTGATGGATGTGCGCAAATCCCCACAGACACCAATATACTCCAAAATCCTGGGGCAAGCATTCCCTGACATTGGGCTGACATTGAATGGCATGTTTAGCAGGAATAAATCAGCTTTTACTTACCAGTGAATCAACACTGGTGTGGTGCAGCAACCAACCCTTCTTGAGTACTCTACTGGAACTTCTCTTACTGTGCTTTACTGACTGCACCACCCTCATCAGGGGAATATTACTGCTGAAACATGGACTGAACCACACAAAGAGATACTTAGTTGTTAGTTATTAGGATTTTAACATTATGTTTTACACACTGTGGTTACATTCATGACAGGACAGGTAATTCAATTTAAGTCATCAGTTCAAGTTTAACGCCAGGCACCAGCACAGCCAATCTTTGTATCAATTCACCAAACTTACACATGTGAGGAAACCAAGCCAACATGGGAAGAACATGCAAAATACTTTCAGCAGTTTGGGCTGTATTAATAACATAAATGTGCTTAAGGAGATGAAGAAGAAGATGAGGAATAACAATAGAGTGCTTTTCAAGCACTCTAATAAGAAGATAAAATTAAATAAAAACCCATCTTGGTTACCCAATTGGTGATGTTACTGCCGGTGTGTCCTCAACACGAGGGCGCTCTTTAAAGCGATACTCCTCATAAATGGAGTTGATTGTTTCCAAAGCCATTTCCTCCTCAGATGCCCCCTGCTGCGTGGGACTGTTATCTGTGTGTAAGAGATGTGAGAGTCACAAAAACCACATCACTGCCGGCAAACTGAGTCTATCACCTGTAGGATGAATGGATTTATGCACTGACTTACATTGTGCTTGGGAGGCTACTTTTATTCTAAATATATAATGGGTTACGAACAGTTACAAACGTGTGACTGCATTTAAATGCAAATGTGTCATTCAGCAGTCTTGAATAAGAAATTATTTAACCACACATACACACAGTTTTCCTTTACAACAACTACAGTATAATCAAATGATGCTTGCTGTGTGTGTGTGTGTGTGTGTGTGTGTGTGTGTGTGTGTGGTTAAACCTTTTCTCATGATCATTATTTCTTTATTTAATTTCTTTATGTAATTATTTATACAAGACCACTTCAAAATGATCAGTTTAAGTTAATCATGTATGGGTGTTTGAACTATAATAAAGAATTAGAATAGAATAAAAACAACACTGCTCAGTTTTTGCTCAGTAAGTGGTTCTTCAACAGCTGTATAGATCTTCATCCAACTTTACTCAGATATCTACTAGATGTAAAATACAACCAAACTAAAGGGAATCTTCAAAAAGTTTCCACACTTCCATCACAAAGGAAGGTGACTGTAGAAAAGTCTTTGTTAAAAAACTTTTTTGAACCCAGGACCTTGCGCTGTGTCGCCTCACAGCAAGTACATAATGGGTTCCATTCCCAGGCGTGGTGGTCTGGGTCCTTTCTGTGTCGAGTTATGTGTGCATGTTCTCCCTGTATCTGCGTGGGGTTCCTCTGGGTGCTCCAGTTTCCTCCCAATCCAAAAACATGCAGCCAGATAAATTGGAGACGCTGAATCGTCCTGTAGGTACCAAGCCACTAGGATGCTGGATAAATAAGGAGGATTGTGCCAAATCAATAATGCGGATCCCAATTCACTGTGGCAGCACTCAACAGGAGCACCAAAATGAAAAGAAATGGTAAAATCCATGAGATCTCCTCTAGGTGTTTATTTTAAAGTCACAGAGTTTGTAGTAAGTGTACAATTTGTGTATCATTTGTGCAAGTGTGAAGTTACGGAGTTGAGTATGTTAATGTGTGAATTTCCACCTTCTCCACTAGTTCTCTCTCCCCTGCAGTCAGGTAACACTTGGGACTCACAGCGCTTATGACAGTTGAACTTGCAGTCTGAAACAGAAATAAAAATAAGCATTTAAACATAACCAAATGTGATTGAGTATTAAAATGTTTGTTGTCTGTGTTTTTTTTCCAGTGTATGACGTTTTTCCTCTCACCCAAAAACACGTACAGAAGGTGAAATGTATATACACATGATGGGTGATGTTTGAGACTTGTCTCCCCTCAAAGGGGGGTTGTCATGTTCCAATTTAGCATGACCAAAAAGGGTGTTAAACTGATATTCTCTGCAGGTGAGCTGCATGTGTTTCATATCTCTTACCGGAGCACTGCAGGCCTTGGCGGAACAGACCCTTAAGCATCCTGTGGCAGTGATGGCACATTGTAGGTTTTGTGTATGTGTGAATATGAAAGGTGTGTGGTACAAGTGGTCTTCCTCCTCTCCCACCATCACACACTCCTAACCACACAGGCCTGTCCACCCAAGACGGGGGCCGAGATCGAGACGGCTTAGTCATACTTATCTAAAGAGACAAGTGGGAGTAAAGGAATAAAGATAATGAGTTGGAAACTAGAGCCAACACTTATTTTCACAATACCACATCATCTGTCATTTTAAATTATTAAAATTAATATCAATTCATATGTCTTTAAATGCATTGTAAAATCTTGCATAATCTACATCTCGCACAATGGATGTTGATTTTTTGTTGAAACACACAGAGATTACCATAGAGCCCTACACAAATAATCATAACAATAATAAAAATAATAATATTAATATAATAATAATAATAATAATAATAATAATAATAATAATAATAATAATACGGTAACAGTATTTAAGTACTGCTTTACATTCTTTTTAAGGGCAACGTGTGTTGATGAAATATTTGCGATTTAAACAATAAAAATAGGCATTTATAGGCATATTTGACAGCATTTGTATATGACAGCATCCAACATTTGTTTTTTCTCAATTCACTGCTGTTCTAGGAGCGCTAATCCCACAAACATCAGGGGTTCACGGCATTCAATATCCCAGCTCTGGTGCACTAGCGGGTGTTTTTACCACTGCGATGCCTTTTTACTCCTCTGGATGAGGAGTGGCAGTAATAATTAAAGAGGCCGTGGGATTTGAAACATGCAGTGACATTACCTCCTCCAGACTGCCTCCGGTGTGGTTGCTGAGAGAAGTGGAACGGGGACGGGCGGGGGGAAACAGAGACAGACTGGGACCACACGGCCGGTACACTCGCGAGCAGTCGTTAGGTAACATCAGTGCACAGCGTTTATGAAAGTCTAATCCACAACCTAAAAACCAACACAGAGAGAAGAACCATTTAAATACGTATAAATGCACTGATGAAATGTTGGGGAGTTTTATAAAACTGTAAAGGAAGAATCCGTGGTTTAACCCTTTATTTAACTGGCACAAGCAGCAGCTTGATTGTATTTTTATAATTTAAATACATCTAGAAATTGTGGCCTTGCATTTTTAAATATGAAACCTGAGACTGTCAGTTTTGCAAGTCTCCTCTTGATGGAAAAAACACCATACTACCTTTACAAGTCAAACCAGGTGAGAACCTCAGACCTAAACCACAACTGTGTGTGTGTGTGTGTGTGTGTGTTTGATGATTAAATGTGTTTGTTCAGTGTGTACTTGAGGAACTGACTGATGAGTGCACACATAATGGAAGTATTTTTCATTCATTTCATTAATCATGAACAGGCTGACTGACTACAATTAGATTCAGTCCGGTTAGGTTAAATCTCTGTACAGGTATGAGTGATCGTTACCTTCACATTTTAAGCCCTGTCTCACAAGCCCCCACAGCATCTCTCCACAGTGGTGACAAAACGTAGGTGTGCGATAGGAGTGGACCACTAAGGTATGTGGGCGGAACTTGACCTCGGTCAATGTCGCAGTAGCTGGAAGGATAAAAAAAATAGAGTTTGATTACTGTGCTGACTGGTACTGAAGGTTTTTAAGTATTAATGCTTTCTTTACATAACTCAAAATATTTCCAACCAGCTGGTATTTTGTACTAATATGATTACTTTAGTGACGAACACTTTTTATACGTCATTTTGGTGTTTATTATATCACACCCCACGTTCCCATGTAAGACTTCTCTTTTCAGTATTTATCCAAGTGTTAAAGTGTGGTGTTAATGTACTTACCAGCCAGCACCACCTCCACCAGGTCTCCATCATGCAAGTAGTGTTGCTCTGTGAGTCTGTGCAGGAGCTGATCCGAGGAGGAATC
The DNA here is from genome assembly GCA_034509265.1 of Microcambeva bendego. Taxonomy (NCBI): domain Eukaryota; kingdom Metazoa; phylum Chordata; class Actinopteri; order Siluriformes; family Trichomycteridae; genus Microcambeva; species Microcambeva bendego. The sequence continues at coordinate 20,078,075 of JAYDZG010000036.1, forward strand.
GTGTTTAAACAGCAGCAACTTCTCACCAAGTCCGATTACGCTCCAATCCGGAGCCTGACACCCACACACACACACACACACACACGCACACGCACACACACACACACACCTCGATGTTTGTGCAAACGCATCAACCAGCCAACAGAGGACGCAGTTCATGCAGTTCACTCATGAGCAGTTTTTCCAACAGCCAATCGTTGTTTAAATAGCTGCCCAGATGGATGGCAGAGCTGATATTCGATACGATGTTTTCAGAATCTCAGCTTTGGCTTGTTAGTGTGTTTTACCACTGCACAACCTGAGCGAAAAGCTTGTTTTATTAGCCAAACGATGTCAGTCAGGCCCACCGCTGAGTTGGTACATGCCTGGAAAATGAAACTATACCCACTGAAATGTTTTTCTCACACAATCAGGAACTTTATCAAACCTCAAACACAGATTTCAGGTCAAAAAAGATCCATGAGCCAATCAGACGCAAACATTCAGCGCAGCAAAGCACGATCAGATGGTGAAGATTAGCATCAGGGCTCAGCACACGAACCGAAAGTGTGTGTGTGTGTGTGTGTGTGTGTGTGTGTGTGTGTGTGTGTGTGTGTAGAATGCTGCTGTTAGTTGACTGAAGGTGGAGATCATAAACAGCTACAATCAGCAGTTTCGATGTCTGATCCTTTACCTTTAAAATCGAACTTTTCCCTATGAAAGACAGACACATGTGAAACAGAGGTGAGGTACAGAAACGGAGTTAGGTAACTTTACTCTGGGCTGGGGTTATTTCTTTGGCTTCTGCTTAAGAAAAATCATAGCGAAGCAATGGCTGGAGGGGACTGGAAAGATTCTCACACTGTAAAGTGCTGTCACAGTAGTGATAAAGCTTTTATCTTTTGTTCAGTAAGTCACTGGTTAGAATCCAAGACAAAGACAACCGTAAAAGCTTAAACACTTTAATCAATAATTAGGAGTTCTACTCTTGGTTGCACTAGCCCCTCCATCCCATAGAAACATAATACTCTACTGGCTTGTTAACAAGCTCTCTTTTCCTTTAATTATGGAATCACTAAACAAAATGTAAACACACAGTGTATATTTGGACAGACAGTGTATATAGTATACAGTCTGAGCAACTGAGGGTTAAGAGCCTTGCTCAAGGGCCCAACAGTGGTAACCTGGTAGTGGTGGGGCTTGAATCAACATCCTTAGACCCATTACATTTATATTTTCAGCATTTAGCAGACGCCTTTATCCAAAGCGACTTACATTACAGTTTGAGCAATGAGGGTTATGGCCCTTGCTCAAGGGCCCAACAGCAGCAACCTGGCAGTGGTGAGGTTTGAACTGGCAACCTTTGGATTACCAGTCCAGAACCCTAATCACTAGGCTGTGGCTGGCCATTAAGTTATGGCAAGAGGCTAGCCAAACGCATAAACATGTCTGACACTAGTCCCGGTGCTTGGCAGGATTTTTATCGAAGGTTTAGAAAGCACTGCATTACAATACACCGCTAACTCCAACACAAAGCACTGCACATCAGAGCCTGGCTGGTTCATGTGATTAAAAATGTGATGGTAATTCCAGAATAAAAGTTTGAACTGTTTGTGTGTGTGTGATGATGCATGCGCGGGTGTGTATTTACAGGAACTTATTGTCGAGAGAAGAGAGGAGGAGTGCAGGGGGAGTGTTGAGGGGTTCTTACAATGTCTGTGGTTGGAAAGTTAGCTACAGTTGCAATAAACCACACTTGTCAGGCTGAGAGCAGCAGCAGACTTGAGGGTCAGGTACTGCAAATGAGTACGTGCACCCAACCAGTCGTAAAATATATATTTAAAGGCAATTTTCCAAAGACGGGAACAGGATTTTAACAGCATGTTTTAAACTTTGGTTAAATCCATTGCAGGAATTGGTTATTCATTACAAAAGATTCAAACTCCAGAGAGAAAGGATTCAGACCCCCCCTACCAGGATCGAACCCAGGACCTTCTTATTGTGAGGCAACAGTGTGACTGTAATTTTCAAAACCTGACATATGGTAGGCCAACTTCAGCAGCAATTTTTTGAGGTGGTCACATGCACAGGAAGCATCAAACAACAAATGTCCTCTCGGTGAATATGACCTACTAAGACATCAGTCACCAACATACAACAAACGACCCACTTAAATCATAAGTAGGTTAAATAATAAGACACCCAGGTGGTTCAGTGGTAACAGGGTTTGGCCTCAAAGCAGCTTTACAGAATCCATGACAGACAGACCGATATCCCTGCTGAACAAGCCATGAGTGATAATGGCAAAATCACGAAGAACCAGACTCAGTAGGGACCTCCATCCTCCATCCTCCATCCTCCATCCTCCATTGGGTGAATCTGTTTTTTGTTTTTCTTATTTAAACTATGGTGGCAGTAACAGAGAACCACACGTTTGTAACCATAACTGTTTGGGACCATAACTATTTGTACACCTATTATGATGATGATTATCCGATAAGTCGCACCGACTCTTGATGGATCATCGATCCATGAAGTATTTCGGCAATGATAGTGGAGTAGTGCTTTCTCCACCCCTCCCTATTTATCCGAGCTTGGGACCGGCGTGCTTTCCAGTTACACGGCTGGGTAAACCTACAGGACGATTCAGTGTCTCCAATTAACCTGGTAGCATGTCTTTGGACTG
>JAYDZG010000036.1:20124576-20140474 GCA_034509265.1 Microcambeva bendego
GTCCAGTTTGACGGCCAATTAATGGACTTGGTTGAATTAGAATAGAATAGAATGCATTTATTTTCATTACATATACACAGATGGAAACAACGGAATTCTTTCTTCGCATATCCAAGCTTATTTGTTTTGTAATGTATTGATTTATTCAGGTTTAAACACCTTGTTTAACACATGATGTCAAATAATGGCAAAATAAGCGTTTGGGACCGTCAGTTTATTTTCTTTTATATTTACAATTCGATTTTTATGGCTTCAGGGTGGGTTCTTGTGTTGTCTTGTGAAAAGTTTATTCCCTTTCCTCTGTGTGAAATGTTTAGTAAAAGCCAAGTTTGTTGTTTCTTTTATATATTCATTTAACTGAGAGAAGTAAAATATATTATTTCCTTTGTTTTTCACTGACCATGTTAACCGTATACATACATAACATACATACATACATATGTAAGAAGAGACTGATATGGCCCGTGCATGTCTACAAAACCACTGCCATAGTCTGGCTAATAAATCTTCACCATTATGGATGCATCTGTCTCTCTAAAGTCCCAGTTATATGTTTCCAGGACATTTGCTACCTTCACACTTAAGCTAGGGTCACCCACATATCATGATGGATGCTAGCTTTTAATTGGGGTTATTTATGCTTATCCCTCAATAGCCCTAAATAAAAGGAGATGACAAAGGATTTTTTTCTCCATTTCACAGCAAATCTACAAAGTAATTAATTATGTATTAATTTCTCTAGTGTAACTATTTCCCCCCACAAGGCTGATAGAACTTTCACAATCATTGGGTCCCTCTGAGTTTACATATAAAGAAATGTCCTTACTTATTAAAGTCAGTGTGACTTATTGTCAGTGGGATCATGTAAATATTCTAATCCTTATTCTGCAGTAAAATCTAAAACGTGGTCAGTTTTGCTTCCCTTACCTTTCTTGTTCTTCTCTTTGGTAACCACAGTCATGGACATGGTATTGGTTGGTATATGGGAGTCGCTGGCCGTCGTCCCGGGCAGACGGCTGACCTGCAGGGATCTGAATGCACTCTTCAGGGTGTTCTTACAGCCCGTGTCCCTCCTCTCACCCTCACGCCGCTTCTCAGCCAGAGATGCAAGCCAGTAGTCCACCTGTAGACCGATAGCATCCACACCAGGAGAGATGCTGGGACTCCTGAGGAAAGCATGATGGGTAAACAAGATGAATAAGGTATTAATTTTGATGAGGGTTGGTGCCTTTTTCTTTCTAGGGGGTGTGTTGTTTTTCATAAGCAATTATGTTATTAACCCATTACTAATCTACTCTAACATTAAGTTTTTCAGTGGGTCGTGACCTGCCGACAGACAGACCAGGAAACGTGTAATTAAATATCTGACACTATTAATGAAGGAATGTTACAGAAAAATGTCTCTGCAGATGACACTTCAATACGTCTTCCTTGATTTGACATTTTGCAGTCATCGTTTAACATAAGATTTATATTTCTCACATTGTTAACAAAACACTTCCTAAATCGACGTGATCGCTTTATACCAGACCCACTTACCCCTGTAATGCCAGAACTGCCCCCATAGAGGGTGAGGAAGGCGGTGTGGCGACCTCTTTGAGACTGGCGGGAGAGCTGTGAGTGGGCGGAGACGTAGAGGGGACGGCCAAATTTACTGGTACAGCCTCCTCAGCATCACCTGAACACAGGACAGGAAGCTTAAGGACTCGATGACAAGCTGGATGGTGGAAAAATGTGTTGAAACAGAACAGGCTTCCTAATGAAACGGTACAGGAGGAGCTCACCTGTCGACGACTGTCCCAAATCAATCAGACCCACTTTTACCACCTGTCACATATTTCACACATATCAGAATCAGTTCCACCCTAAAATGATAAAAGATCATCAAGATGAAGATGTAATGGGCACTCACACCAATAAAAGGGATGAACTTCTGATAGGAGTCTTCATCTCGTCTGCTCACATGGGAAACATTTCAACAGAAAGAATAAAAGAATGAAATATGACATGAAATATTGCCTGTGTTGCATAAAAATAGTTTACAAAATGTGGGTCACATGAAAAGTTGAATAACAATCTGGTCCCACTGTTGTTTACAAGATGTAACAAAGTTTCCACAAGGAGGCATTCATGTAAGTTTATGCACCTGTTAAAATGTTTATTTAACGATTATTATTTGATCTGTTTTCTTGGCTCACAATGCACTTAATGAGTTACCTGAATAATAATAACACAAAAGCCCCGGCTACACTCTGCAGAGCGAATAGAAGGCTAGGCTACACTTACAGTTGAACACATTTCTGATGGAGAGTTAAGCAGTGACCAGAATCCACGACCACTGATAAACATGTAGAGAAAAAGAGGTAATGTCACTCACATCCTGTGTTTGCAGGTCAGCATGGCTTCAGCAATGGGGAGCTGATGAGTGAGTGAAGCTCCACTGATATACTGACAAATTCGCCCTGCCACGTCCAACACATCTATACATGGATGAAAAGGGGTGATAAAAAGGGGGGGGATGAAAAGGGGTGATAAAAGTGAGACAAGTCAAAGTAAGTGTGTCCAAAACTGCGAAACAGTGTTACTAATTAGATATAACTTGTCCTAGCACTGACCCAAATCCCTGGATCAGATATTTGGTGGAAAACCACTCTGGCAACACAACTCCCAGAAAATAACGTCTCTTTTAAAGAGACAGGACCCATTAATACAGAGATCACTCTGAGAAGCATACTGAGATTTACAACTATGGACAGCAGATAGACTGAACACATTTATCTACAATTAACTTCATTGCTAAACTGTAAACTATATTAATCACATCTAACCATACTAAACCTACTAAAGATAAATGAATTTCAGGTTTAATGATATCAGCAGATACTCAGATGTTGTGTGTGCGTGTGTGTGTACCTGATTGTGGAGGTTCAGAGCGACTGAACAGCTCTCTCCATGCTCCTTCTAGAAAGACTGAGGAGTAGCGGTTGTCAAGGGCACCCAGATGCTTAGCAACTGGATGTGAACCTGAACGGACATTACACAAAAAACGAAAAACAAAACAGAGGAACGTGTATTAAACGCCAGACGCTTGTAACATGTCACTACTGACTCCAGATGTTACAAACTTCATAATGTGATGCTAGAAGCATCATATATCCATCCAGCTGTGGTTTCCATCTTTATGCTGAAACTATTTTGTGTTCTGTATCATCACTCTACTGCATGAAAAGTTAACTTCAGCAGGAGCTCATGGAAAGATGACCTTTTATATCCTAACTAAAACCAACTTTAACTAAAACCAAATTATATTATTTACACAGGACAGACATCCCGACCCCCATCTTCTGTTAAAAAAGTAACATTTACTCGGAGTGCATTTTAAATGAGTTACTTTTTATTTGAGTCGATTTTTAGACAAGTAACTTATAAGTAAGAGTACTTTTACTTGAGTACAATATTTTCTCTCTTTTCTCTAAAATTCTACCCAGTGGAGGGATCAGGCTAGAGAAAATGTGACCAGTGAGGCAGCCGGTTGTGCTCTTGCTTACCCAGAGGAATCACCAGAAAGCGCATGTGGTTAAGCCAATCAGACGTCTTGTTAGCCAGCAGGCTGACAAAGAACTGCAGGATGGCCCCCAGGTAGCTCTGAGCCCCCACGACTGCCACCTTTACGGGCCGTGGCATCGATGAGTTACAGTTACAGCTGACACAAAAAAGAAAGGAAACCACAAATACTTGATAACTGCTCAAATTCAGGATGAATTAAGAAGGTAAAGTGATTGATGTGTAGGCGACTCACAACTTCTGGATGCGTGTAAGAACGGCTGAGAGGACAGCCTGAATCTCTGCTGAAGAACATGTACACACCACCGGGTGCTTCTGACCCTGCAGCTGCTCTGCTACATACTGCACAAACACACAATTTTTAATTCTTAAAAGGAACACATTTAATAACCAGAGCTAAAGAGCACTGCAAACTGGCAACCCATGCGCCGCCAGGGTTTGTAAACTTTAACTGTAATGTCAGTCTCTAAATGCTAAAAATCGATATCATAAACACAATGGGCCATATTTCATCATATCAACAATTTAAATATGTGGCACCTGTGCATATGGGTTGGGGGTGGCTAGAGTGGCAATACGGCTCTGTGAGGGAGCCCAACTCTGGTAGATGATGAGAAGCCACACCAGATTAGATTCACGTGTGGTGATCAGACTCTCCTTGATCAGATTCAGGGTCATGCATGAGGCAGTGGATTCACAATGGTAAATTGAAACTGACTAGATTGGGAGATAAGGGGGGTAGGGAGGATGCAGGAAAGTTATACCTGCTTTATCAGGAGCATTAGAGTGGCCTAATTAGAATGAGTATGTGCGCACACACACACGCACGCACGCACGCACGCACGCACGCACGCACGCACGCACGCACACACGCACACACACACACGCGCACGCACGCACACACACACACACACACACACACACACACGCACACACACACACACACACACACACACACACATACCTGTCCTTGCCAGTCAGTGCCGTTGACTAAAATCAGACTCTCAGGTAGTGCAGCATCAGACAGCAAAATCTGATTCAACTGATCGTACACAGCTTTCCTGAGGACCTACACACACATTAAAATGTACAGGGGTCAGACTTTCATTAATAATTCGAAGGCCTTACAAAGTTGACCATGGACCGTGTCTTTTCACATGTAATTTGCAATTTGCTGGGAAACTCAAATTACCAAACACAAAGGTGAAAGTTTAACAAACTGGTTTCATGTTTACTGGTTAATTTCCATTATGAGGCGTAAACAAATCCTACAGCAATACATGCAGCAATTACCTTCAATATGTCGAAGTCTACAGCAGCTTAAAAATGACTGGATTCTGTGGATGCAGTTTCACAGTGTTACTGTAAATGAGATTAGTTCTGATTGGACGCTGCGCGGCTTGTCCCGCCTCTCCACATATGCTAAAGTAGTTATGATTGAATCTCTTCCTAACTGCTCCCTGCCTTCCAAAAAAACTAAATCAGTTCTGATTGGGTGTCGTCCTTGTCAGACATTTTTGTCTAGTTATTATTAATTAACGAAAGTGTCAATTAATTTTGTCATCGTTTTTATATTATGTCGTTTTATTTAGTTATCGTCTCATTTTCATCAGGAAAAAGTTGTTGATGAAAACTATGATGAAAATCATTCATCAATGAAATTAACACTGATATGAACGAGCCTCTTGTGAAAGTTCTTGTAACCTTCACTGGTTTCCTGAATCCTCACCCGCTCCAGCACGATGTCCACAGCTAAAAAGTGTGTGAAGTGCTCTCACCGGTGTGCCTTGTCCGAGTTCAGGTGACCTCTCACTGTCTGAGCTGTTGGCCCGTTCGCTCAGAGGTTTTGAGAGCTGACGGTCCTTCATGGGAGTGCTGCGCTTCTGTCTGGGGGTGTGAACGCCATCCAACCTAAACACAGCCAAATGATTCAGTTTTTCAACAAAACCGCATCACCACAAACTGAAATTAAGACCAAATACAACATGTTTATCCTGGTCAGGGTCGTGGTGAAACCCTGGGCACAAGAGGGCTCACAGAATGGCAGGATGTGAATTCAAATGCTGGTTAAAATGATGGTACCTGACATATTTACAAAGTAGTACAGTACAGACAAGCTTTTGTTGTGCAGTGGTCCATCCCTAAACAACACAGACGTGTTTTTAACCTCTGGGACCATCAGCTAATGTCAGACAAAGAGAGAACATGCAAACTCAACACAGAAAGGGCCAGACCACCCCACCTGGGGCTTGAACACAAGCTTAGATTAATAGGGAGGATTGTGTCAGGAGGGGCGCCCGGCATAGAAATGACTCATTAATGAATCATTAATGTGGGTCACAATCCACTGTGACGACACAGAGTGAGTAGTCAAAAGAAAGTTAGGTGTGTGTGTGTGTGTGTGTGTGTGTGTGTGTGTGTATACACTGACCTGGGAGACGGCATGGTTTGCCCTTCACTCTTGCTGGTTTTCATGGGTGTACGTGGCTTCTCAGCCACAGAAACAGTAATAGAGGGAGTGACCTCGTTATACAGGTCCTGATCATTTACATCCTACACACACACACACACACACACACACACAGAGACAGACACACAGACGGAAAGACAGAGCAATGTTGTTTGTGCCAGACTGATGTTTTGGTCACACAGATGTGTAAAGGATTCTTTATTTTATTTTAGTTTGATCTGTACAGCTACATGAAGGAACAATTTGTATTGGGGGTGTTAAATGCATGAACTCACTTCACTATTTAAAAGATCAGTTTTGGCATGAGCAAACACAAGACACGCTGTCCCAAACCACAGTACCTACTCAATATTTCACCTTTCTAATTGACTGGTCAGTGGCTATGCAGGACCATATGCACCAAACGGTCACACTTTTGATGGATACAGACAACTTCAGACTGGGAACCCCAACATCTCACTCAAATCCTTTCACTCGCTCATTTCTGCTTCTAACATCAACTTTAAATATACAAAGTTCACTTGCTGCCACATCCCACCCACCTAGTGGTACCGTGACGAAGAGACAATCAGTGTGATTCCCTTCACCCCTCGGTGGTGATAGTGCTATGCCTGGTCGTTTTAGATATAAACATATAAGGAGGTAATGATGTGATGAGAGGTACATAGTAAACAAGAGAGTTAACTCAGTATCTTACCGGAGCCTCAGACTCAATCTGGGTGTCGTCCAGGTTACGACTATGTGAGTGTTTCATCTTGTCAGGTGGCAGTTCTCCCTGCTGGAGGAACACAACATCTACAATCAACACTCGCAATGCACAGACAGTCCAATTTGTGTTGAATTCTTATCGAGCAAATGCATCATTAAATCAGGAACATGAAGGAGCAATAGAGACTTGGATTGCATTGCACTTAAAGTTCATGAATATACACGGTCAGGTTTTAGCTTTTAACGTACAACCAAGCATTAAATCAAATGAAATTGTAGATGTAAAGAAAACTGAAAAAAAAATTATTAACTCATAATTATTTATGTTAAGAGATCTTACTTTACTTTAGCATTAAGGTCATATATCTGTTTGGTTGGATGTTTAATGTCATGTTATTGAGGTAAAATGTGTTTATTAGGATTTTAACGTCATGTTTTACACTTTTGGTTACATTCATGACAGACGGTTATTCATTACTCAAGGTTAATCTTTTCACCGTGGGCGGAAACTGGAGCACCCGGTAAACCCACACAGATATCGGGAGAACATGCTAAATGTATTCATTGAAGAATATATAAAGACACACTCACAGGGCTGAAGGGATCTCTGGTCAGACTTCCTTTACTGTTCAGGCTGCCGATCTCAGTTTGAGAGCTGGACTGCGACATTCCCTCAAAGAACGGTCTGCACACACCAAAATAACACTGACTATGATCATTTTAAAAAGTCCAGGCAATATATTATTAACAGTTCATGTGTGAAAGAATTTAGACACAGACCACATTTCCTCTGATAGATTCCATGTGGTACAAGTTCACGTTCTCTGGCCAAATGATTCCTGTGAGAATCTCTTGGCAGCTGAACACTGGCATCCTGGCTGATTATGCGCTTGTACATTTATGGACAAATGCTAGGAATTAATGAGCGCTGGGTGATGCTGTGTTTGTACACTGGGACGATGGTGTATAAAGCAGTCTGCTTTGTTTAGGCTGGAGCTCGTAGAAGCAGATTAGAGGGATTTAAAGTGTCAGAGATATTGGCTGATTATAGTGATTCTCTGAATGATCGAGTGTGTGAATGAGGAGCCGGCGCCAAATACGGCACATTCGGCATCACCACTAGAGGGCGCGCTGTACTCTTTTTAAACCTGGCTCTGCTCTTGATCTGTAACTGGGTTAATATTTTGTGGTCTGATGTGAACGACATGGGTGGGTTATGACTGAACTGACAGGTTCAAAACTCATCAGTGCAAGATACAATTACCTACATGCTCGTATTCAGGTGTCCACAGACTTTCAAAGTCTCTCGTAAATATACAATATTCAAAATGAAGGGATCACTTAATCATCAGTATATCATCATGCCAATTAAACTTGCTCTTCCTTCACAGTGGTTAGGGTGGCTCCCAGCCGGCAACGCCGAGTCTGTCTCTAGTGTGAACTCTGTGCTAGTGTGGTAGTGGAAAATCCCACTACTCCACATGGGCATGAATTGCAATAAATACCAAAATAAATAAAAAAGCTGAAGTCTTTCCAGACCCAGGTGCTAATAATCCAGAGTTGAATTAAGCAAACATTCCCAACAGCAGGATTTTTACTTTGTTATACACACACAGAGATGTTAGAGCCGTCAGATTGTTAGCTAAAGCTCTGGTCAAATCAGGCTTTTCAAAAAAAGCAATGTGTTGTATACACAGTGCATGGCAGACCTGAGTTTGGGTTTGGGAGTGCTCAGAATGCTGTCCGTCTCCTCCATCTCTGGGCCGCTGTCGCTGGGATTGTACATCTCCAAACTGTCATAGAGCTCATCCAGATCCTCCTCTACCTCCTGAATCTGCTCTCGAGAGACATGCTCCAAACCAAACCCGACCTGCACACACACACACACAGAAATACACTCACACACCGTTCACATGAGCCTTCATGTTCAGCATGAGAGAGCAGCTGTAAGAGCTCAGTGCACTTCAGCCAAACACGGTACGACAAGGAGGAGAGAAAGGAGTGAGAGATGGTGATGATGGAATACCAGAGGGAGAAGATCAGGGATACAAGCATTTTGTCAAAACAAATGCCAGGACATAAGGGAGAGGAACAAATGTTAGACCAATACTACAACTGAGCAGAACCAATGGGTTCTAAAATCAAATTACTCTTCAAACTGCATCAATTTTTTGTTTCACCCTTTAGTTAATCATTTCCAAGTATTATAGTGGCCCTCAAAGGGTGATTTTAGTCTGCAATTTAATTCTTAGACTGTTGTTTTGCTTGGAGGTCATATTCTGAGTTTGGTGTAAAATAGCAAATCTGTACTGTACATTTAAAATTTATATCTTCATTTATATTGTACTCCTTTACCACAGACACGGCCTCATAACACAAGACACCTAACGTTTTCTTCTCACAAAGCACAATTGTGTTCTGTATTCACTGTCTAATCTTTCATTAGTTCCCTTCATTTAGCTTTAGTTTTCTCCTCTTGTACATTCTGGGATTATTTGTGAATATTTCTCTACATCACTTGTTAAAAAAAACACCTCAGTTAAACTCTGATGTAGAAACACTGCAGGTCACAAAGTCAGCAGCCATCGTTGGAGACGCAGTTTATTTCTGATTTGAAAGTGTATTTTCAGACACTCATTAGTTTTTTAAGCTTTCGTCTGGTACATAAAATGACGTAATGAGCTGGATTTGGTCCGCAGGCCTTAAATTTGATTGCGATTTAAAGGATCTTCAATGACCAAATGTGGTACTGAATTAGATGGCTCACTTGAATTTGGCATTTTTGCACACATTTTGTTAACAGATCCAGCAGGATATGACATAAAAACGAAGAGCAATCACCTCATCTGAGACTTTAAACCTCTTCAACAATGCCACAAACTTCTGCTTGATGTTGGGTTGCTGCAGATGAAAAAGAAAGTCGGAGTTTAAATAAATGTATAAAACTAAACACTAAACAGAGCACTGCATGGGGTAAAGCAACAGTCTGTGGTACAATAACACCTGATTATTAGTCTGACTGCATTTCCATAAATGTGCATTCTGTGCTCTTCACTAATGAGTCAAGAGAGTAACGGTCAGGTACCTAGTCACTAGGATGCACAAATCAGTGCATTGTAGAGGGGAGTTCTAACTCTCAGTGCTGATGTGCTAACAGAAACTTCCACTTTTTCCAGTCAGACCATTTTGGTTGAGTGTACCCACTGATGCAAAAGAAAATCTTTACACTTTGGTCACTCATGACTGGAAACAGTTACTCATTACACATGATTCTGCAGTTCACAGGTTGTGTCTCTAATTCACCTCACCACATGTTTTTGGACTGTGGGAGGAAGCAGGAGGACCCAGAAAGAACATGAAAACACAGAAAGGATCCAGATCGCCCCACTAGGGGGTTCAAACCCAGGACCTTCTTGCTGTGAGGCGACAGTGCTACTCACTTACCTTCTCCTCATTTCCAACAAAAATATAAAAGTCCACCATCCCTTGAAACTGCAGATTTTCAGTGTGATACTTTGATTTGAAACTCAGATTAAGATTTAAGTCTGTGTGGTATTGTGTCTGAAGCCATTTATATCCACTAGAAGTGATAGACTGAGCAATAAAGAGTTTATAATCCTGACACTGATAATGACACATACTTGTGTTTGTGTGTGTGTGTGTGTGTGTGTGTGTGTGTGTGTGTGTGTGTTTTCAAGGACGGAACAGTGACTTGCTATTCAGATTTATTTGGATCTATAATTCGCCTCAGATTTAAGTGCCATTACAATTTCAACAGCACATTTGAAACAGCTACAGTGTGTTTGTGTGTGATTGTCCTTTTGCCTCAGTAATGATTGCTCCCGGTGTCTCCTGCACTGTCGTGTATCAATTTTATGTATAAAAAAGAAGGCATAGACGTTCCGAAAAAACTACAGACACATTTATATGCAAGCTACCCATGACCGATTGTACACATTTTATTAAGACAGTAGCACTAGTAGTGTTGGGGGATTTGAACCCGATGTCATCTCTGTCTTAGGTAACGTGTTTGAATAACCTGACTTATAAATCAATGACTAATTAGAGGTAAAAAAGTGAAGTAGCTCATTAGATTTGCAAACACGCAGGGTCACTTTAATGTATGGAGGATGTGTTAACACTTTATTTACAGTGAGAGATCTCTTTTGTTTATATGCTTTGCAATAAATTGTGTTGTGCTTGGACAGTTTAAATGCATGTCTGAAAGTGACCATTATGTGCATGATTTAATTAAATAATTGGTAAGCGGTATAGGTAATCGGTTACTATTTTTGCACTTCTGCAGCCTTTTAAAGTAAAATGCAATAAAGAAATCCAATTATATTATACAAAAACTAACAAAAAAGCATAAAGTGGGTGCACTGTATTGCTGGTCAAGAGGAGACCAAGCCAAAACTCAAGTAGTGTGAATAGTGTAATACTTGATTGGCTTTGCTCGTTTTATGTTTGTGGTGCATGTAAAACCACTTTAGGATTTGTGTGACTGAAATATTTAAGTAATTCAAGTTTGTGAGCGTTGAAGCATTTAAGGAAAACAAAAGCTGCACACACATTAAATATCTTTACTGAGCTTATCTTTACTGAGCTGTTACAACTAAACTGAAAGTTCCACAGACAGAATTTTAAAACCGATCATCTATGCTGTGATCTTACTCTGGTGATGGCTGCACTGGATGTGAGTTTACGTCGAGGTTTCTTCTTCCTCACCTCGTCATCTTCATCATACAAATACTGTGAATACAGGATACACACACCCATGCGTGCTGATTACACACACAGCCCCACTAATCATTGCTTACGAAATCACGACAGGCACGCGCACACAGTCTGCACGCCTATGTTATGTCAGACTTCCACTTCCTGCTTCCTCCTCTTTGCTTTTATCAACAGACTGACAGGTTTGATCTCTGTTTTCCAACAAACCTCTCTCTCTCTCTCACACACACACACACACACACACACACACACACACACACACACAATTCACCTGCCCATGAACCGGGTCGTCACTTCCCTCCTGTTCTGATGAGTAGCTCTCCTCTTCCTCTTCTGAGTAGTTGTCAATGTCTGGAGAACGATCTAAACATTGAAGTATTGAAACATGAGCACAATGTTTTGAACACAAGTTGCTCTTTACACCAGTTCTGACTTCTCTGCACAGTTTAATAAGTTTATCTATATAAAATAGTTCAGTTTATGTCATGCAGAATCACTAAATGCATGCAGTCATGCCCTTCTAACCCCTCAGATAAGGGGTAACACAATAGTGGATATTAGGATTTTAACATCCCACACACAGGGGGGGGGGACATGCAAACTCCACACAGAGAGGATTCAGACCTTGACATTTTGTCCATGATTTTAATGTGACCGAGACAAGACATCAAATTCTTCATTCTTGAAATTAGTGGCAATCTGGTTCCACTGTGGTCTACAAGGTCTAACGTAAAGCCACCACTAAGGGGCATTCTTGTACGAGTTTACCAAGTTATTATTAATTATGCCTGTGATCCAGTTGTTTGGCTCTTTTCAGTAAAACCCTGGATTGTAGTGAGTGTAGTAAAGTATACCGAGTGTTCTCTCACCATTCATCTTGGCTTTGGGCCCCTCGTGGTCGATGGGTTGACTGGAAAGTGAGTAGACTCGTACCTCTGCTACAGGAACTGATGCGTCCTTTAACTGGCTGTGCAAACCCAGAACCTGAGCCCCCTCTGTTGGGTGCTGCATTACCTACAGGAATGAGGAAGAGAAAAGCAGAAAAACAATGCAGACAATTCAGAATATAGGTTAAAACAATCCTTTAACTTCATAAAAATGCCAAGATTGACATTTGTTAACATTATTATGTGGGCGCCTAGTGGTTAATTTACTGCACTAGTACCCAGAAGGTCACTGGTTCAAGCCCCATCATTGCCATGTTGCTACTGTTGGACCCTTAGTCAAGGCGCTTTACCCCGAATTGCTTAGACTGTCTACTGTAACAGTACCATAAGTGACTTTGGCTAAAGGCATCTGGTACATGCAGAAAATGTAAATTGTAATCAATACTAACGATATATAGATAGATGGATGGATGGGTAGATGGATAGATTAGATAGATTAGATAGATTAGACAGACAGACAGACAGACAGACAGACAGAGCTTTAGTGAGCAATGCAGTTAAAACAGAACGAACCTCTGCCATATTGATAAAACCCAGAGCCAGAGTCTTGTAACCCAGGATGGTTCGGTTCTTGTAGCGCTTCCTCCTCTGCAGCATGATCTGTAGTCTGTTAGCATCACGCTTTAGGAAATGAGGGTACTAAAACAGAGAGCTGAAGGTTATACACATTCACACTATTCATGGACAATATATAAATATATTAATATGTAAACAAACAAAGACCATATTCATCCATATAAAACCACTCGAATTACTGAAATCCTATATGATTGATACCATGATATGATTTCCCCTAGTAACTGTTTAACCTCAAGTATAAGTGTTTACTGACTCTTGTACCTGTAAAGAAAAAGTAAGCTGCAGATCAGTCTCCGTCAGTCCTGCTGAAGCCAGTAAGATCTCGTTGGAGCGCAAAATTCTCTTCGACCCCTGAAAAAAAGTCCCAAAAAAGATACTAATACATTTGGCATTTAACAGAATTATTTAAGCAGTTCAGCACTTCATTCAGAGTAAAGCTACAGAGAGGAAGGTCTGTGTCCATGTTTTGACATGCACCCTCAGCCTCATGGACTTTTTTATCTCCAGTTTCCCTCGCTTGCATGTCTTTGGACTGTGGGAGGAAACGGGACCTCCTGGAGGAAATCCATGCAGACACAGATGGAACATGTAAAGCCCACACAGAAATGACCGGGACCACTTCACCTGGGAATCGAACCCAGGCCTGTCTTGCTGTGAAGCAGTACTACCTAACAAGCTACTCCCCTCAGGCAAAAGGATTTCCAAAAACTAAATAAAGCAAACCAGCAACATCTGTACCTGCAATTTGACAGCAATGACCACAGATGTTAAATCTTTATCCAGTTCCTTCAGCATCACCAGCTTCTTTAATGTCAGATTAAAGAGCCTGAAACAGATGAGAAAACAATCATGAATAAATGAGAACTACTTCGCTAGATATTTTCTTTATATTACACTTATATTACCCAAATCTGGAGCACCCGAAAACCCCCAAATCTGGAGCACCCGAAAAGCAGGGAGAACATAACTATAAACCCTGTCAGTGTATGTGTGTGCATGTGTGTGTGCGTGTGTGTGTGTGTGTGTGTGTGTGTGTGTGGGAAGAGGGTTGTTTTTTTGGTCAGAACGAGAAGGTCACAATGCTGAATAATTCAGTCTGCTGGGACTCGGAGATGGATCCTGAAATAGTGCCGTTTCACCAGAACAGGTAAAAATGAACAAGGATCGATGATGAGCATGTCTGAGACAGAACACACAGCGTGTGTGTGTGTAATGAGCTGTGTAAAACTCATCAACAGTATTGTCGCACATCCTCCTAAAATCGTCTCCATCATTACCCTAGTATCTTTACTTGAGATTTGGATTACTGCTGTAAGACGAGTTGAAATGTGGTTACTATAGAAACAGAACAACACTCTAAATAAGGTTCACCGGGGCACCTGGGTGGCACCACCAGCTTCTTCTGGCTGTGCCACTTCCAGAAACTCTTAAATAAATCCAATTCCAGAAGAAGCCAAGTTAGTCTTCAAATGGTGAAACATGAAAGCAAAGACGATTTGTCATAATCCCTAATTTAATGGTTATTAATATTAGCGTAGGTCACCTTAATTTGAGAAAATAACATCCAGCATGCTGTTTGTTCAGGCAAGCCGACTAGTGATGCTCATTTGCTTTTATGTTTTTAGGATTTTAATGTCATGTTTTACATTTTGGTAACATTCATGACAGGACATGGTTTCTTATTACACAACATTCATTAACTCAAGTTTATATCAAACACAGTTACGGACAATTTAGTATCTACAATTCACCCCACCTGCATGTTTTTGGACTGTGGGAGGAAACTAACTGCACATTTTGATTCCTTGCATATAGCAGAGTTTAAAGAGAACATTTATAAATGGCAAAAACAAATAAATCTATCCAATTCAAATTACTTTTAAAATGTTTACAAGCGGTCTAAAACAGACAATAATAATAAGAAGCAGTACATAAACGGCGTCTAAAAGGTTTTTTTTCCATTTTGTGGTCAGTGCTATGAGATCTAGGTTCCACCCTAAATCCCACTTTCTTAGTGAACAGTAGGCGGGAGCGACAAGTGTGCAGTGAACAAAGTATTTACTGACCTGTACATAAAAAAGTAGTTTTGATGTGTTTTATCACGACAGCTGCACATGTGTGGTGATAAACCCCATGAGCTTGATGTAGTTGCATGGATTAAACGAGTCAATGATGAGAAGATTTAGCATGATGATTTTTTGTAATCGATTTACTCGAGGAATCGTTTCAGCTCTACTCATGTGAATCGCTTCTTCACCGACTCGTGATGCATTGTTGTATCTCTATTAATCACTACTTTGCTTTTGCAAACTACTATACAATATTAATGAGTGCACATAGTACATTATGTTTGGGGCTCTATAAGCACATACGAGTGATCAAAAAGTTGATATTTTTATATTTTGGTTAGAAACAGTGAGGGCGGATCAGTGGTTATTGGTCGTGTTTGAGACTGATCTCCGTATTGATTACACATCAACAGTGTTGCACAGCCTCGGCAAGAAAGACAATTAAGTGATTAATCTCAATCAGTATTAGAACACATAATTATGAGTATCCTTCCAACAGGTCTACATTCAGCACTGTATAAATAAAACAGCTGTATAATGATGTCCGTTCAATCCTGACATGCCCTAGAGATTGTGTGTGTGTGTGTGTGTGTGTGTGTGTGTGTGTGTAAGTTATAAATAAATATATTCATGAGGACTGACTGTAATACCTCCAGATAATTTAATAGAACTGGATTGATTCCTGTACATTATAGTTTGGATGAAGCCCAGAGGAGCTGCAGCTGTTTGAACATCACTGCTGTGAAGGGATGATGCTCTCGGTATTAACCCCCAATCATCCCTCATACACACATACACTCAACACCCCCACCGCAAACCCATCA
>JAYDZG010000036.1:20164661-20177584 GCA_034509265.1 Microcambeva bendego
AGTTAGTTCCAGTGGTCCAGGCCCTTTCTGTGGGGAGTTAGCATGTTCTCCTCACATCTGTGTGGGTTTCCTCCAGAAGCTCTGGTTTCTTCCCATTGTCCAAAACATGCAAGTAAGATGAAATGGAGAAACATTTGTCCGTTACTGAGATGAACATTAAGATACTTGAGCTGATAAATCTGATAATCAAAGTGTGTAAATTCAACACTGCACACATTAGAATTCAAATTCCAGCTATAATCTGAAATGAAATTCATTTCCTTTGATTGTTGATGGCTTTTTAATTACAGTATAAGATAAATTTAAAGGTCTTAAGTACAGAAAAGATTTACAATTTCTGTGTTTTTCCCTCCATAGAAAACTTATTTAAAATAATTTACAACTTTTATCTTTGGTAGTGTTGCATTGTATGTGTTTTAAAATATGTTGACCTAAAATATATAAGCAAGAACAGGACGTTATACCACCAAGAGCAACATTACTGTTCAAAATGTAAAAATAAATCCTTTAGGATCAATAAATTATATTATCTATATATCTGCTGAATATGAAATGAGAAGTTATCTTTTGATACACTTAGATTTTAAAAGTATTAAGCCACTATTACCTGAAACGTAGAATCAGAAGTTTGAGTAGTACTTAAACCATTAGTGGTGCTTTCATAGACGTCATTAACATTTTTGCAGCACTGATTGGTTGCAATAAAAGTAATCATGGGAGTGTACAGACCTGAACCGTTCTTGCACTTTGTTTATTGAGATGACCACTTGAAAAAACAAAAACTTTAAACTTTGGAATTATAAAAGATTTCCGGTTATACTATGTGAGCATCACCTTCTTTACCTAACTGTTTTTTTGTTTGTAGCCTTGTCATCTAGTGGACCACCCCCTCCAGGTGTTTCCATGGTATTACAGAGTAACCAGAGACAAAGATTACCACCTCCCCCTGGAGACGACTCTAGAGAGGTATAACTTGTTTTATATTTAATTGTTTAGCTGCATTCTGTGAGCACCATGTGGTAAAATGTGCCATCACACTATGGTTAAGACTGGGGTGTTCTTAGTCAGTCATGCATCTACGTAGCCGCTGGGAGGTTCAGCTTTTAGTGCACTCTCAGTAACACCAGCACCAATATCCTGCTACATAATAAAACAGTGGCTGATTGCAGATTCTGTGCTCTCGGAATATTGCTGGCGGCTGCTGGGAATTGAAAAGACTGAAAAAGATTTAAAGATTGACACAGACAACTGGATTAATAGTGAAGGCAAAAATCCCATGCATTCACAAAGAGGAAGTGATCTCTCTCTCTCTCCCTCGTCCAGCTGCATCAACCCTAGTTACTCCCTTCTCAACTCACCAATTTAACATAAGATCAAATAAAACAAAAAACTTTTAATAAAAAAATAAAATAAAATGTTTTAGTACCTGTACGGTCTGTCCCTCAAGGTCAGGACACTACTCAAGTTTTCTTCATTATAATGTTTATGCTGCACTATGAAGAATGTACATTCATTAGTAAAATTTTGGGGAAATTATTAAAGCAGATAAATTGCTGTTGGTAATATAATTTTACATTATAATGGTTACTAAATACTTCTGTTTAAACAGGTCTGGCAGGGTGAGGATGTTGGCCTTGGACCAAAGATCCCTCAAGCACTGGAGAAGATCTTGCAGCTGAAAGAGATCAGACAGGAGCAGCTCACTACAGCTCCTACTGGTGTGTATGAAGATATTCTGGGAAGCCACAAGAGCGCAGTATATTTTGTGGAACCTGTCTAACAGCTTTGTTTGTTTTTAGAAGAGGATGAGAACGATTTAGCAGATTCAGATCTGAACTCTCGTACATACTCGGACGAAGACGAAAGCACACTCTCCAAAAAAGATGTGAGTTACCAGAGAGAATGAGCCATACGTTTGCACGGATGATGAATCGAGTCACGTCCAACTCCCATTCATGAATCCTCTCCTGCTCACCCAACATTGGATCTGATCTAGGAGAGCTGGATCACACTCCCTTTTTTGATGTGTCCAATCTGGGATTATTTCTCATCTGTCAGTGTTTGCTTCACACACAGAGCTCACATATAAAAGCTATACCGCACGAAGTTGATCAGGGAACAGGATCCATCATTTGATTTAGCCAGCAGATGCTTCTCTGTTCCACCCCTAGTGAAATACCATCTCTCACAGGTAGCAAGTGTTTATCCAAACCCTGTGTTCTCTGTGTTGTGTAGAAAAACCGCAGACGCAGAAACCGGAAAAAGAAAAACAAGAAAAAGAGCAACCAGGAGAAGAATGAACCAGCTGAGAAAAAGACAACCGAGGTGGAGAAGGATAAAGACAAGGAGCCTGAAGTGGAGATCGAGTATGTCACAGAGGAGCCGGAGATCTATGACCCCAACTTTATTTTCTTCAAGAGGATCTTCGAAGCTTTTAAGGTGACACTTTATTTGAAGCTTGACTTATTTGAAGCTTGCCAGCCTCCCCATGGTCCTGTTGACCTATTCGCAAGGTTCTCAACCCTCAGTTGCTTAAATCGCTAATGATTGTTAATTTGGAAAAAAAAATCCAAGTATGTCTACTGTTAGGCCAATGAGCATCGGAAGCTCAGTGGTCAAAGTACAGGACTTGTAATCAGAAGGTTGCCTGTTCAAGCCCACATCAGCTTAAAGTACCACCGGTACCAGTGGATGTACTGCACTGTATAAAGCTACGATCTCTCTTGGTGTCTCACTTTTCTCTCAGGGATTTTTTTCCCTCCTGGGTAATGTTTTCTTGCTTGTTCTTATCCCAGCTCACAGATGAAGTAAAGAAAGAAAAGGAGAAGGAGCCGGAGAAACCTGAAAAGCCCGAACTGTCCATGTACAAGAAGAAGTTTCTGGAGGAAAAGAAAGACAGCGATGACAGTGATGAGGTGATGTTTCAGGAACATCACTGCTGTTTAAATGATGTTTTGTGGAATGTGAAATAATCCTTGCTCTTGCTTTTCTTTTTTCCACAGGAGCTCAAGCCAGATGTTCCTAAAATGTCTAAAAAGAAACTGAGGAGGATGAACAGGCTGACAGTAGCTGAGCTTAAACAGGTGCTACATTAACCTTAATGAGTTAAAACAAATTCTGAGGTTGTTTTTCTGATTTTATGTAAAAATACAGTGCCAGCGCCCTCTGCTGTTTAAAGTGAATATAGACTTATCTTAAATGAATCACCGATTCAAATCGCATCCTGCATGAATCGATTTGTAACGTTTCTTGGTGAATTGTTACACACTTACTTTCCCGATGATCACGAGTCGGTTTTATTTACAGTTGGTGGCTCGTCCAGACGTGGTGGAGATGCATGATGTGACTGCACAGGAGCCCAAGTTACTGGTGCACCTGAAGGCCACCAGGAACACAGTGCCTGTACCACGACACTGGTGCTTTAAGAGAAAGTATTTACAGGGCAAGAGGGGTATTGAGAAGACACCCTTCCAGCTGCCGGAGTTCATCAGACGTACGGGCATCCAGGAGATGAGAGAAGCTCTGCAGGAAAAGGTGACCATGCACTGAAGCCTGTTTACTGGATGCTTACAGTTCTAAAAGTTTAATAAAAGGACATGACTAGTTGGTAATCAATTTTGGTAGTTCGTGGGTGGAATTGAAATGTGGATTATGCACAACAAATGTGAAAATGAAATACAATTAAACCAAGAAGAAAGCTAATTATAAAATCACCCTGATTATAAAATATCTGTAGTTGGTCTCTGACCTGAATTAATTCAATTCAAATCAAAGTATTCTAGCTCTTGGTACTATAAGGTTCTACAGATGTGTAAATGAATGACCGTAGTCTATTTAATAAACTATATTAAACAGAGCCGACATGTAGGACAAACATATAACAGGTGATTCAATCAGAACGTTCTCACAAGATGCCTGATCAGACCTTCCAGACTAACACACTAGCACCTTTTTACAAGGGAACACAGACTGAGATTCTTTAATGAAAACATACAAAACATACAAAAGTTTACAGCACCAGGGAACCACACATTTAAATCTAAAACCTCTCATATAACTAGTTTTAAATGCCAAAGACTAAAGATGCGTCCAGTTCACCGCCACATAAACGCCCTCGATGAGATGATACAGTGTTTTAATAAGGTTCTAGCATTTGTCTTGTACATAAGCTGACCTATCGTATTCCACAGGAGGATGCTAAGACTATGAAGACCAAAATGCGAGAGAAAGTTCGTCCAAAGATGGGCAAAATCGACATCGACTACCAGAAGCTCCACGATGCTTTTTTCAAGTGGCAAATCAAACCGAAGCTCACTATTCACGGAGACCTGTACTACGAGGTAACACTGCTTTTATGGCACCTTATAGCTTTCAAACAGAAATGATCTTTGTTCGCTTTGATTTGGAGTTTGAACAATTCTCTGAATCGATCAGGGTAAGGAGTTTGAGACGCGGCTGAAGGAGAAGAAGCCTGGAGACCTGTCCGATGAGCTGAGGCTTGCTCTGGGCATGCCAACTGGCCCTGTAAGTCCAATACCATGCAGTATTGAATCATATTTATTGTTAACAAGAAAGCCAAATGATGTCTTACAGAGATGTGAGAAGATGGAAGAAAACGGGAGAACTATTGTGAACGTTTTTTTTTTGTTTGCAGAACTCACACAAGGTTCCTCCTCCATGGCTGATTGCCATGCAGAGGTACGGTCCTCCTCCATCCTACCCCAACCTCAAGATCCCCGGCCTGAACGCCCCCATTCCTGACGTAAGTTCAGACAAGCACCACCAGCACTGGCTTTAGTCTCTGTGCTGTAACATCCTTTTGTACAAGTTTTTTAATGGATTAGTTTATTTCCTTTTCTTTCTTCACCTGATCTAGTCATATTCAATTGCATCTTTTAAGTGTCTGTCTGTTATAGATGCTGCCCCCATACACTCCCACAACTCTACTATCTAATAAAAGTACAAATTGGCTTTTTAATTACATGAGAATTACAAGTTATTATTCTACATTTATTTTAATAATACATGCATGTAATTTTAAGGACAACCACCTTAAATTACATACAAATATTTTTGCCAATCAATTTTTTTATTTTTTTTTGCTAATATTCTTCTTCAATTAAACCATCCATTGCTGGCCACAAAGATCTTAAGACTCTCATGTGACCCCTTCAGCACATGCGCAGTCACCCTTTCTTTTTGCTTTCCATGACCACAATGTGATTTTCATTCCCAGGTAGCACAGCATTGACTCACTGTGTTTCCCCCACCACATTCATGCCGCAGCAGGGAAACTCATTTAGGCTTGTGCTGTTTGTGATGTCTGGCTTGTATATCAGCTGCACCACCAGAGTCCCCTTGTGTTTCTGGGTTGTGTTTCCTTGGGATATACCTCTAAATGTTATCTATTTAAAATTAATGTACAATCTATCGTTTAAACCATATCTTTGTAGTAAGAATTGCAGCTTGTGTTACGGTTGAGTTGTTTTGAAATGTTTTTCTTTTTCCCCCCCACCAGAACTGTTCCTTTGGTTACCATGCCGGAGGATGGGGTAAGCCTCCCGTCGACGAGACTGGAAGACCTCTGTACGGTGATGTGTTTGGAACCAATACAGTAGACTTCCAGGTGCGATGAGACTCCTACATACACACACACATAATCCCATTTTAAATCTGAAGCTTTTTAGAACGTGCATATAAGCTGGATTTAGCCTAGTGGCTTAGGTACTGAACTAGTAATCCAAGGGACACCAGTGCAAACCTCACCGCTGCTAGGTTGCCGCTGTTTTGCCCATGAGCGAGGCCCTTAACTCCTCATTTCTCAAACCATACTGTACTGTAAGTCACTTTACTTCAGCGTTCAAGTGTTTCATGTGAAATGTGTTTTAATATTTACAATGGCTGTTTGAAACTTCCACAAAGACGCACCAGGGCCATTCCGGATCTTCATGTCACAGTGGGGATGATGTGAGATTGAATCCAGGCTTTAAGTCCGATGAACTACACACTAGGCTAGCTCAGTAGCCGCCTTGCTGTATTATTCCCATGGTGCTATGCTTTTAACTTGAAGTGGAATTTAAGTTAACCACTTTGTGGTTTGCGAAACAGTAAGAATCAGTTCCTCTCCAGCAGGTGTTCGAAGTAGTGCAGTGGTGAGGTTGGCAGCATCGCTTCTCTCTGTAGGAAATAACAGCACAGCCAAAGCAGAATCAGTTTTGCTCTGGATCATGTTAATGCTGCCAAGTGCACATGTCAGAAACCATCAAAGACAAACAATCTAAAATGGACCAAAAGAAACGAAGCCTGAGACATAATATCGCTGCCATTAAACGACACCAGTGTGTTAACTATGTCGTTAAAGCTTAAATACATAAATAATATTGCCTAATATTTCCCCAAACAGGCCAAAACTGAGGAGGAGGAGCTAGACAGAACACCGTGGGGTGAGTTAGAGCCATCTGATGAAGAGTCTTCAGAAGAAGAAGAGGAAGAAGAGAGCGACGAGGAAAAACCAGATGAGTCTGGTTTCTTCACACCTGCCGACAGGTAACACTTGCTTCATTCCTGTGGCGTGATTGACGTGCTTAAAAGACCTCTTAAGTTTTAACTTTTCTTCTGTTTTCTCTGTCAGTGGTTTAATCACTCCTGGTGGCTTCTCATCTGTCCCTGCTGGTATGGAAACTCCAGAACTGATTGAACTCAGGAAGAAGAAGATCGAAGAGGCGATGGACGGGTGAGTGTGGAGTTCATTGGCCTGTGTGTTGCTGAGTGGATGTATGTTTGAAAAAGCCCCGTGTCCTTTAATCTACATTGGTAGTATTGAAACAGCCCTTCTAATGCATGTTTCAGTCACAGTTGCTAACAGAAGTAATAAATCACGTATCAAGAAAGAATTGATTTTCATTCAACTTTGTAGCAAAAGTTTAGGGAAGGCTCTTTCCTGTTCTATGATGGTGCCTCTTCGCACAAAGCAAATGCGATAAAGACTGGAAAGAATGCTTGGTTTTAAGTAGAGATCTTCAAACTGTAAGGCGTGCACCCTCCTAGTGGGAGGCCATGGAATTGCAGAGGAGACACAGGTGTGAGGAGAAATAAAAAATATATATATTTCAAGGACTGTTACAAAACGTTTTTTTAATTCATGTTTTAATATTTTCCTCAGTTTAATTCTGTGCTTAAATTCAGGCTCTGAATGAATAAGTTTGAGAACCTCTGGTTTAAAGCAAATCCATGGCCCCAGCACCACCAAACGGCTTTGGAATGAACTGGAACAATGTCAATCACAGGCCGTTTAGACCAAATAGGCACAAACTCCCACAGATCTACTTCCAAGCATTGAGAGAGGCTTTTCTCAGAAGAGTGGGTGCTGTTATAGCTGAAAAGATCATATCAAGTGTAAATTACTTTAATACAATTTGCTTTTGCCCAAGTGTATGGTCCTGTGTCCAAATACTTTTGGCCATCTCTGTGTGTATGTGTACGTATACTGGATATTCAGTGTTTTTAACTGGTGTGTGTGTGTGATCAGGAACGAGACTCCTCAGTTGTTCACAGTGCTGCCAGAGAGAAGGACAGGCCCAGTGGGAGCAGCCATGATGGCGTCCACACACATCTACGACATGTCAGCGGTGAGTGTGCAGTTGTAAGGAAGTTGTGAAACGTGCATGTGTATCGCACGAGTTCAAGTCTGATCTAAAACGCTAAAATGCTTTCAGTGTTAAAAGTTAAGTGTTTAGTCTAAATTATTCAAATAAACAAACACTGTTGCTGCTTTATGTAATGCACTTAACTAGCAGTGAATCTGGTTTCTGCAAACATGGCCAGAACATTCAGCGCTTGGCTGAACAATCAGCAGCTTGGCTGATCCATTACACTTATAACAAGTTATATTTATAATCCTTCTGAATCAGTAACACTTGTTTTATTTTGTATTTAAATATCAGATTACTGCCTTGATTACTTAGTCTGCCCTAGCCTAGTGCTTAGGGCCGTGGTCTTCAACCATTTTACATCATGGACCGGTTCCACATTAGAAGCACTTGATGGACCGTTGGGGACCGGGAGGATTTAACTCCTTTGTGCTGGAATTTATTTACTATCACATGAAATAATTATCTGTGTTTTTGCTTTCCACTCCAAGCGGTCCTACGAGAAACTAGTGCTTGGTTTCTGTATCCAGTGTTTGTATTACGCAATCAGAATTCTGCTTTTGGGCCCTTAAACAAGGCCTTTTACCTTCAATTCTTAAAACTGTGACATTCCAGCATTTCGGCATGCAAATCAACGTCCAGTTCGGTGATTGTACAGTGTTGCGTTCTCCCTCTCTTTACAGGCGGGAGCAAGTCGAAAGGTTGGCGGGGTTTCTGGATTGGGTGGAGACTCCCAAGGTGTAGAGGTGGCTCTGGCTCCAGAGGAGTTGGAGCTGGACCCCATGGCTATGACGCAGAAGTACGAGGAGCATGTGCGTGAGCAGCAGGCTCAGGTTGAGAAAGAGGACTTCAGCGACATGGTGGCTGAACACGCCGCCAAACAGAAGGTACCACTGCAGCTTCTCATTCTCCTTTCTGCTGGATTTAATGTCTTATTCTAATCAGACGTGATGTGAATCAAAGGTTTATTATTATATGAGTGTATTTAAATAAATCTTATAAGCCATATCCTTATCAACAAATATATTTTTATGTAGGGTACAGTTTAGTATAGTAAGTCTTGCTATAGTAGCACAGCAACATTTGAGGGGTTTTGCACTAAATTAATACCAACAAAATTAAGTGGAACATTTATATTTGTGATTCAAATGTATTCGAAGGCTGGTTTAGTTGTTAGTTAAATATCTGAACAATCTTGGTGATAATTACGGAATATGAACTAAAAAAGATGCTGTGACCTTTTTAATCATTTTTAACTTATTTGTTATTTCCGTATATTTGGGTATACATAAGAAATTTGATCATATACAGAGAATCTTTATTTCGATCGCTTGTGTGTGCATTAATGTGTTTAGGCACAGATCTAACTTCCAAGTGCAGAGCACAGATTCGACACACATCACTTAGGCTAAACGAATGTGTGGATGGAAAATGTATCAGAGTAAAAGTTGCTACAAACCTTTATACTCAAAAGGGACAGTTTCTCAAAAGTAAATACTTAAGTACTGTAACTAAGTATTATCACTGTGTTACTATACACCACTGCCAACCCGGACAGGCTTTTATACAAATCTAACTGGCTGTTTGATGTAAAGATTTCTCCTCGCTCCCGGCTCTCTTTAATCAGATCTGGAGTCCTGGATACAAAATGTGGAGAAAAATTAATTGAAAATGTTTGTCACTGAAAGAAAGAAAACTAAGTGTTTTAATATGCTCTAATGTCCATCCTGCAGCAAAAGAAGAGGAAGGGCCAGCCACAGGACACACGCTCCGGAGCCAAGAAATACAAAGAGTTCAAGTTTTAAAGAGTGGTGTGAGACTCCACGTTCTGCTTTTGTTAGTATGTTAAGCTCTGTAGAATGGAGGCAATGTAAGTGTAAGCCGATGAGAAACCATTTTGCATTTCCCCACCCTCTCACCCCTCAATGTCTTTTGTAAATAAAATCTAAATCCATGCTGTTTTATTCATGTGTGATCATTTGGTATTTATTGATTCAGCATCTAGTATAGATGCTACCACTCATCCACTTTAAAGGCTGAGATAAAAGTATGGTCTGGTCTGTCCTAAATGACATCCATACATTTTTAAAATGTCTTAACATGCTTTTACATTTTAATTAAAAACAGATTTTTTATCCATTTGTCCTGATTGCATTACACAGGAGAGACACAATAATGCACTGCAGTAACGTTTATTCTCATTTTGAGTAATTTTGTATTTGAGTAGATTTTTAGACTAGTAACTTTAAACTCATGCTTAAGTAAAAACGTCGCAGGTAAAAACTCAAAGAATCTGGATCATCTGTAGCTGTTCATCTCTGTCATCAGTCATTTAAATGGATCGTAAGGTTTGGATGAAATCAAAACAGCAGCCTTCTCTTTGGTTCAAATCTAATGTATAGAAACGAGCTTGTTCAGGACTCATCAGCATCGCCTTCACCTTCATGTGGAGCCTGATTAGTAAGTTTCGAGCTTATTTGTTAGGTGTGCAGGTAGCCCGTCTCTTCCTTCCAGTACCTACCTATGTCTGTATCTAACTTTGCTTACCACTTGATGTAAATAAACCAACAGGAAGTTATTTTATTAGATTTTTGGACAAACTTTAAAAATATTTACATGCAAATGTTTCCTTTCCATTGCAAGCTGCTTAATTCTAAGAGCATAAACTTCTACCCCGGCGCTACACTACACCACGCTGCAGTGATATCAAATCTCCAGCATATGTCGCTCTCGAGACAGGCAAGTTATTATCTGCCGTCTGGAGTTCAGACTGACCTATTTAACTGGTTTAACCAGGTCTCCCTCTCTCTCTCTCTCTCTGTCTCTCTCACACACACACACACACACACATTCAGTCCCCAGACTCCGGATTGGAACGGCTCTTTAGCACTAGTGCTGATACTGTACAGTAGTTTGTTACTCTTTGAGACTGCAGTCCTTTTTAGTAATAACTGTCAGAATAGGCCTTTCTTTCCTTTTATATATTTTTTCCTGTACAGTTCCAGTTTGCACCGACTTTATAATGCAGGAAGTTATTTATTTTCTTCCTTGTCCAAGTTCTAGTCTAGTTCAGTGGTGCTTCATGTGTTTGTGAATGCATTTTATACATTTTAGAAGTTTAGCCCGGGCCGCACGGTGGCTTAGTGGGTAGCGCTGTCGGCTCACAGTGAGAAGGTCCTGGGTTTGATCCCCGGGTGAGGTTTCATCCGGGTACTCCGGTTTCCTCCCACAGACATGCTACCAAGTCGATTGGAGACTCTGAATTGTCCTGTAGGTACCTGCGATAGATGACTTTAACCACCCAAGCTAGTAGATAAGACATCTTGCAAACAGAGAACAGTCTGACTTTCACTAGGTTTTTCTGTGCGACTTGGATTGACTGAATAAACACCTCATCCTTACGTAAACTTTGTTGAGTGATGGCTACCAGAGCAAACACACCGAGCACTTTCCTTCTCATCTGATGCATATCAGACATGAAAAGTAACTGAAGTGGTTCTCTTTGTAAATACTCAGAAGGGACTGTACTCGATGAGTACAGAGGATGGATTTTTGCTATGAAGAATTTCCTGCTCTGGTATTTTGGGATTTGTGGTTAGCTCTGCTGCAGACACTGTGCATTAAAAGCAGCCTCAGTCTTCACCATCCTAGCCTCACTGCTTGGTGTGTCTGTCACTAGTGACATCTGTGAACAGTCGTTCTACCTTTATTTGCTTTTTGGTCTTATTAAAAACCAACTTACACTATTTGGCTGAATGACTGTGAGCCCCTTCTTAACTTGTTGGACGTCCCTGTAGATTGTTATGGATTTGTCTCAATTTGCAACTAAAACAAATTGTATTTTTATAGGAACACTTTTCACAAATTGATACACCAAGGCATGAGACATCAGTAGAAGTCCTGTGGTTTCCAGTACCAGGACATTACTAGTAGGAGTACTTTGCATTGCGTTTCACCAGGACAACCAAGAATGTTCTGGAGCCGAGCTCAATAAGTTCCCATTGCTCACCAACTTCCAATCTATAGAAATCTATAGATGGCCAAATCCGTATAGCAGAACTCATTACATCATTAATGATACCACATGCACAAAAATGAACAAGCAACATTTCTATCCAGTCATCAACAAGAGGGCGAGTCATTAAGTGACTAAACTAATATTTGACTTTATAGTACAAGTATTTTCAATCGGATTCAGATCAAGACTTCAGGAAGGTCAAAGACTTTATTTATGTATGATATATTCCAAACCCTCTTAAACATCCATTTGCTGCCAGAATTCACTCTCTTTTTAGAGAATAAGGTTTGTACAGACTAAACACAGTTATTAGAAATGCAGCTGGTACAGTGTACAGTACAGTGGTGTAACTAGGAGCTCAGGGGCCCTTGTGCAAAATAAAAATCAATAAATTGGGCCCCCTAACAAATGTTACTCGTGATTAACAAATGCAAAATGTACTTTGCAGTAGCCACACGTCAAGTTCAGCCTGATGTTCCATTGGTACTGTGCCGTGCACTCACTGTATAATTCATTTTTTATTATAGTTTAAATAAGTTACTTAACAAAAATATTTTTATATGATAATGACAATCTGGTGAGTGCAGCCATTGAGGGGCATTGCGCTGGCGGGTTTGAGGGTCCCCTCCCATGGGCCCCAGTGCACCTGCCTAGTTAGTTACACCTCTGCTAAAGTCCCCAGAATACTCATGAGATTTCTGTTGTTTATTAAAAAGTGTAGCTAGCAGAATGGAAAACAGGAAGCTGGAGTCTATCCCAGTTTTTCTATTGGCACAAGGACACAGTAATGCACTGGACAGGGCGCCAGACAGACAGACAGACACACACACACACACACACACATCACACACACACACACTTAATTCACTACATTCCACTATAAAACAATTCAGCAATTCAGTGTCTCCAATTAACCTGGCTTCTTATTTTTAGACTGAGGATGAAAACTAGATGGGATCAAACCCAGGACTTGCTGAGACAAACATGGTTGGGTGTTAATATATTAAAAAAATATATATTTATCATGTTTAATGTACTTTGGACACTTTTCTTTAGAAGTTGAATTACGTTTAACCAGAGTAGCTACAATGCACATTACATTCGTTTGATATGGCTGGTGATTATAAATTATAATAATAATTAAATGTTGTTTAGTTGTTTTTATCATTACTGTCTATTTATCTCTCTCTCTCTCTCTCTCTCTCTCACACACACACACACACACACACACACACACACACACACACACACACACA